>JAHNUO010000021.1:0-546442 GCA_019787685.1 Chiua virens
TATAAAAACCCACCAAGATGTCTGGGTTAGTAGACGGGCAGAACATTCGACTCAACCTCCAAAACACGATTTTGAGATCATCTCTACTCTCTACACGCTCTTAAGACATGCAGCTCAGCTTCTTCTCACGTGTCATGGCGATGGCTTTGCTATTGGGCACGCACTTCGCTGTCGCCTCTCCTACTCCAAATGTCGTCAGTCCCATGCAAGCTAGGGGAGAACTTGAATGTAAGCAACGTGTAATCGGGCCGTACACACCAGACTTATCATTCTTCCACTAGCAGCATCGGACGGTCTCGAATCCACTCACTGCATTTTTTAACCTGGAACGAAAAGGGGGCAGCCGCTGCAGCAGGTAAGGTGGCCTAGTGCATCAAAAGCGACTCTGACAGTTAACATTGGGTTATAATACACAGCAGGACATGGTGTAACTTCCTGTAGACGTATGATTTTTGATACTTGACCTTGAGATTTCGATGATACGTCGATGTATTGGTTGGAAATGAAATGGTGGATATTTGAACAATCCGAAGTCCGTGATGCTAGTCAAGACCAGCCGTTGAAAGACACGAGACTGATTACAAAGGGACGTGTGACAGCACACGGCGATAACTGAACAGTAAGATAATCAGTAATTCTGATTCGAAAAAGTCGGATCGAATTGAAACTATAGGACAGTGCCGGCGTACACTCAACCTACTTAGTGTGCTTGACTGGTGGCCTCACTGGCAGTAACCAAGTTCCATTCAGCGGATACCCTGTGTGGGTTGTGTTTGAGTACTGAGTACTGAGTGACGACTCGGACATACTCAAGCATGGCTGTGCCCCGCTGAAGCCCGGTACTAGTACTGCCACTATCAACCATCTCCCGTGTCACGGTACGTTCCTCTATCATTTTCCTGCCTCTCCCGTTCAGACACATCGATTTATGTAGATTTCCTACGTGAATTTTTCTTTATTTCACAATTTGTCTCTCGGATGCGGCTACCGCACCATATCAATGGAGGGGAGTGTGTGAGATCCGACTCGGATGTGAAGTTGGTCTCGGACGAATTGGCTGGGAACGGAATCCGATCTGCGTTCATCAGTCGTAGGTTCTATCTCATGCAATTAGGAAGTCGTTGATGCAGATGAGTCTGAGACAGGCATTTGTGTCATGAGTATTTTTGGGAAGCTGAGACGTATCCCTGTTGGGTTTTGTGTTGTTGTAAAGAGTGAAGTCGGGACACAACGCACTGTGAACAAGCCCGCATTGGTCGGTATAGACGTCGTCGAATGGGTGGATGAAATTGCATTGTGAGTCTCACATTTCGTTTGTTTCAGCTGTTTGCCCTTTCCCTAACGAGGTTCGAGGCCCTCGGATATTTCATCGAAAATATCTCTCACGGTATTCGCATTATTCGAATTGGGGCCAACACTAGGAGCCGGCGAGGCTCTCCGCGAGCTCGAAATCACGGTTGGGGAGCTGCTTAGAAACAATGAATTTGAAGGTGAGCGACGCTGCATCAGTTTACTTCGCGCACTGGCGGCTAGACTGGGTTACATAGCTGTCAGGCTGTGGAAACACGATGATGGGGACGTTGAAGTCAAAGTTCAGCAAATTGCTGGTCGGAGAAAACACCTAGTTGTCTCCGATGTAAGCTCTGCGTAATGCTTTGGCATTGCATGCATGCTTACCCTATTCCTTCAGATTGCTGTTTCAGATGAGACGTGGCGACTACAGGAATTGACGGATATGGGTCATCAAGCACTGACACGTTATCGCGAGCAACAGGAGCGAGGTATCGACGAATGTATCAGACATTTTGAGCGCGCACGCGACCTGTGTCCACTGGGCCACCCGAGTCGCGCCACCGTCTTGTTCAACCTGGCGAACGCGAAGATGATGCATTGCCGGATGAATGGCATTTCTCCCGATCTCGACGCACCAGTCAATCTGTACAGGACTGCCCTTTCTCTTCGCTCTCGTGATCACCCGGACTATCCATTCACGCTACTCAGCCTTGGAGTAGCTCTTAAAGCTCGATTTCAGAGGCAAGCCAATACGGCAGACGAGGTAGAGGGTGACACGCTCCTCTCCCAAATCCTCGCTGTTTCCCAGCCAGATAATTACGCATACCACACCGCAGTTCTCGCACTTAATGGCACTGCGAATACCGAATGTCTCTCGCAGATGGAGACCGTCGAGCATGATGACGACATGACTAGCCACTTGGATGTTACATTGCAACAGACCCTGTGTGCAGATTCCTCCAGGCCTGCGTTACTTGACCCTCTTGGAATTCTTTTCTGCGTTCGACTGGATTGGGTTGGCCACCTCGTCGATTGTGAGAAGGCAATTCCCATGTTAGAGGTTGTAGTACAGTACACCTCGGACGATCACCCTGACAAACCTTCAAGGCTAGGCAACCTTGCGTACTCATTGTCGCTTCGCTATGAGCGCTTCGGCGACATCATGGACCTAGAGAAGTCGATATCGACAGGGGAGAATGCAGTGCAGCTTACGCTGGACGGTCATCCAGACAAGCTTACATGGCTAGGCAACCTCGCATCTTCAATCTCGAGTCGCTATGAACGTTTCGGGGACCTCGTGGACCTGGACAAGTCGCTATCAATTAGAGAAGATATAGTGCTACTCACGTCGGATGGTCATGCAGACAAGCCTATATGGCTAGGCAACCTCGCGTATTCCTTAGCGAGTCGCTATGATCGCTTCGGGGATATTGTGGATCTGGAGAAGTCAATATCACTCAGAGGGAATGCAGTGCAACTCACGCCAGATAATCATCCAGATAAGCCTATATGGCTAGGCAACCTTGCGTGTTCATTATCGCGTCGCTACGAGCGTTTCTGGGACGTCACGGACCTGGAACAGTCGCTATCACATAGAGAGGATGCAGTGCGGCTCACGCCGGATGAGCATCCAGACAAGCCCGCACGGCTAGGCAACCTCGCGTGCTCTTTATCGCATCGGTATGAGCGCTTCTCGGATGTCGTAGATCTGGACAGGTCGATATCGGCGGGAGAGGAAGCGCTTCGACTCACACCAGACAGTCATCCAGACAAGCTTATTTGGTTAGGCAATCTCGCATCATTGTTATCGACTCGCTACGAAAGCTTTGGAGGCTTCGACGACCTAGAGAAGTCGATATCACTCGGAGAGGAAGCAGTGTGGCTCACACCGGATGGTCACCCAGACAGGCCTCTACGGCTAAACAACCTCTCGGATTTATTATTATGTCGCTATGAATGCTCCGGGAATGTTGTAGACCTGGAGATGTCGATATCAATGGGGGATAATGCCGTCCAACTCGCGCCGGATGGTCATCCTGACAGACCTATACGGCTGAACAACTTAGCTCATTTACTATTTCGGCGCTCCCAGCATTCCAGAGAATCGTCATCAACCGACTCTGACCTTCACCGAGCCATCTTGTACTCCTCCCAAGCGACTTGCTCCAACGCCGCTCCAGCTCATCTTCGTTTTCGAGGTTCACAACTTCGGATCCAGTGTCTTCGTCTTCTCCCCCATGACCCTCAATCCCTTTTAGACGCATGCACTGCTTCCGTTGGCCTGCTTCCGCAGTTAGTAATGATTGGGCTGGATTTTCAAGATCGCTATCGCGGACTTCTTCAGGCAGCAGATGCAATATGTGAGGCTGCTGCCTCAGCCATCGAACTTCATCGGTATGACCTCGCTGTCGAGTGGCTTGAGCAAGGTCGTACCATCATGTGGAGTCAGGTTTCGCAGCTTCGCATTCCGGTTGATGACCTCCGTTCCTCACATCCGGTACTTGCTACTCAATTTGAGCGCGTATCCCTTGAGCTTGAGCATGCTAGTGCTCCGGACAGCAACTCAAATACGACGGGTAGGTCGTTCGAAAAGCAGGCCCATCAGCGCCATGCGCTCGCTTTCGCGCGCGAGACTCTTCTTGCAAAAATACGTGCTCTTCCAGGCTTTGAGCGGTTCCTTTTTCCAAAGACCATCGATCAGCTCTCTTCTCTCGTGCACGCGGGGCATGTCGTTTTTCTGAACGCCAGTAAACAGAGATGTGATGCATTGATTGTCATGGCGACAAAGCAAGTCATCCATGTCCCACTTTCGCACACCAACTACGACGAAATAGCTAGTATGCAACGTCAACTGAAGACACTATTACGAAGCAATGACCGCGTTATCCCACATGACGACTCCGATATAGGGAGAACCGGGAGACCTGTACGTCTTGGACCTAATGACGTGTTCAGATCCAGTTTATCCCGGCTGTGGAATAAAGTTGTAGGCCCAATTCTTAACGTTCTCGGTTTATCGGTATGTATGCCTACGTAACAGGTTTTCATGATCATTGATGGGACCGTCTCAGACACCGCCTGACAAACACACTCGCATTTTCTGGTGCCCGACTGGAGCGTTTACATTTCTCCCCATTCACGCAGCAGGCATTTATGATACTGCCATTCCGACTCGGGGATCCAGACTATCGGATTTTGCTATTTCTTCTTACATTCCTACGATGAGCGCACTTGAGCAATTATCCCAGCAAGGCGCTATGCCCCCTTCAAGCAAGGTTCGCTTGCTTGCTGTTCCTCAGCCAAGCTCAGACGGCCAGAATCACCTGCACGGAGTCAAAGAGGAGATAGAGGTCATGAAAGAGCTGACGTCTTCGTCGCCATCTGTGGACCTTGAGGAGGCTGATGGGACTGTCGAGGATGTCCTATCAAAAATGAAGGAGTCCGATTGGGTACACTTTTGCTGTCATGGAACCCAAGACCTCACCAATCCCCTCGACAGCGGCCTCTTACTCGCTCATTGTAGACGTCTCAAGCTTTCTGATATCCTTCAATTATCACGCCCTCGAGGGGGTCTTGCATTCCTGTCTGCATGCCAGACTGCGACGGGAGACGAACATCTTTCAGACGAAGTCATTCACCTTGCGGCGGGTATGCTTCTTGCGGGATACAGTGGGGTGATCGCGACGATGTGGTCGATCATGGATCGGGACGCACCAAGGGTCGCAAAGGACGTTTACGAGCGTTTGATTAGGGATGGCAAGGTTGCGGACGGCGGGCTCGCCGCAGAGGCCTTGCACCATGCGATCGAGCAGCTTCGTGACTCCGGCTCGCCGTTTTTATCCTGGGTCCCTTTTGTTCACTATGGATTTTAAAATGTCGTTCTGGACCCGGAGTCGCTAAACATTGGAACTGACGTACATACTTAGTAGTAGTGTTTTCATCTCACCCAGTACGTCGATTTCACCGCACGGAAAAACATATACATTCCTTTTTTCGTATACTTGAGAGAAGACTTGGACATCTTCCCCTCCATTTGGATTATTGGATACTGCACATCAATGTCATCCATGATGGCACCTGAACGTTTGAACCATGATCTGCGAACGCGATTGCCGTACTGTTCCAGTAGTGTCAGACAGTATATGCGTATAACTACAGTACGCCTTTGATGAATCGATGATTAGAAGAATCTCAATCCAGATGACTCGCCTTACCACGGGCACGTGACCTCACTTGACGTCATAGTTAGGAGTGCGCCAACATCCAAGGAGCACATATAAATGCGGTGGCTGGCGTCGTCCACTTATTACCACCTTTGATCAGCCCGACGTACCCAAAATCTCAGTTCAGAATATTCCCGAAAAACATGTCCCACCAACTTTTACTGCGCTCTAGTATGCGTCCTGCCATATACCTGGGAGCATTCCGAGCCCCCATCGTAAGCATGCCTCGAGCTGAATTTATTCAACGATCTGTCTCACTTCTCCGCGTTAAGTTATCCAGGAAGTTGGCGGTGCCACCCCAAGGGCAGTCAGGCAGTGGTCAGACTGCTCCTCGACCAGACAGCAGCAACACCCTGATCGTGCTTTCTGCCCTCGGTGCACTGGGCGGATTATATTACTACTACGCTCGCGGACAGCCCGCTGCCGATCGCGAAATCGCGAGACAGAAGGAAGAAGAGATGAAGCGAAGAGTGAGGGAAACTGGGGAGGCGGGGAAGAGCCTAATGGAAAGTGTCACTGAACAGGGTCGGCATGATTATGGTCAGGCCAAGGTAAGATGCGTTTCTATTTGTGATACAATATGACGAATGGCGTATCGCAGGCCAAGGTGCAGGATGCGACTGCTGCTGCACATGCTCGTGCTACAGAGGCACGCACGGATGTGACGGAACGGGCGCGACAGGGTGCACACGAAGCGCAGGTCAAATTCGACGAGTTCAAGGATAATGCGGAACGGAAGATGAGTGACGTCCGTGATCGCTCGGAGAAGAGAATGGAAAGTGGTAAAGAGGAACTTTCGCGCCAAGCACGCGAGGCAGAGAACAAAACCCGTGGCTGGTTTGGATGGGGGAATTCGAAGTAATAATGTAGACAAGCGTGGAGGCAAGGTCATGGGGACACTATGGGATTGATTGTGTTGTACAGTACATGGAAACATTTCCAAGTTGGTTGATTGCATCAGATCGTGAGTCTTCGGCATTAGCCGGACGTTTATCTATTGCGTTATCTTAGCCTTGCTTGTCGTATTCGGTTTGGCGGCGCCCGTTCGGAACTTGTGCTGTGTTCACCTCGGTTTGTGCCTCTATTGTTCTCGCGTGATCCAAGGTGTGTATCACTTTTCCGTTTCGAAGGCACATTCAAATTCAGGTCACAAAGATGAGCGCCCTCCAGAACCGGGTCGTTCTCGTCGGAGTGGGGTACTGCATAATTACGAATATCTTATCGTTGATTGACTTGCTTGCGCAGAGGGGCGACGTGCTCCGGGAAAACGACGGTCGCAAAACACCTCAGGAATATTCTACCGAATAGCGTCATAATCCATCAGGATGTGAGTGCATCATCGACTCCAAGCAGATTGACTAATCGATCACCCGCAGGATTTTGCTCCAGTGAGGCCGGTTTGCTGGCAATAAACAAACACTTGCTCACTCATTCATAGCCCGAAGATTTGATCCCAATTCACCCGGTTTATAATGTTGGAGATTGGGATTCTCCTCAGGGGGCTATTGATTGGCCCCGACTAAGGGCATTCCTGAAGAAAGTCAAAGCGGACGGAGTGATACCTCCTGATCATAGAAGCCACGACCACTTGAACGAACAGAAGAAGATCCCTCTCACTGATTCCGCGTACCGAGAATTTAGAAACGGGTTCCAAGAAGTTGAAGAAGAACAACGAAAGAAGGGGATCCGGATCATATGGGGACTCGTCGACGGATTTTTGCTTTATTGGGACAAAGTATTGTACTGCGATTCGGTGGGGGACATCTCACTGACCATTGTACAGGAAGTCATAGACCAACTAGACATCCGATTTTTCCTACGAGTGCCACACGATGTTCTCAAGCAACGCAGGCTTGAACGACATGGATACCACACAGCAGGTACACACACTTTTCTTGGTGCCGTTAAATGATGGGTGATTGACTCTTTCTCCCCCTCCTCACTAATGCCACACATTTAACCTCCGCTTGATATCTGACGTGGCGTCGGCTTTACTCCCGCACGATACGTCGGTCGTATCGTCTAACCATTCCTTGCAACCACTTTATCACCGCTCGGACCGTTGACTTATCCACGCAACACTTCATGACGGTTATCCGTTTGGAGTGCAATTCAATCCAGAGGGGTCACTCTGGCGGGACCCCCCGATGTACTGGGAATACATCGTATACCCAGCGTATCTGGAGGCGAACAAAGGCATGTTCGAGAACGGAGATGTAGAGAACGGGAAGCTGTCTGGTGAGAGTGCTCCGGATCTGGTGGTAATTGAGCCTACTCGAAAGGGAGCCGAGATGAGGATAGACGACATTGTCCGACGCTGCTGTGATGTACTTTGGGATTTTGCTCATACCGCGATGGACGCTTAGTCGGTAATTAGCAAATTCACGGGTCAGTCGATCTTTCCGCGTGAAATTTCACACGGAAACTCTGCCAATAATCACATGCTTTTTCGCCTGCATCAAATCAAGAGCCCGAACTTCCGATACTTTTAACCGTAACCACCATCTTCTCCAATTCTCTTGTCCTATTCTACCCGCATACTCAATGGCTCAAGTCATCGTCATTGGCGGCGGTCTCGCCGGTCTCTCTGCTGCACACACCCTCCTCGAACGTGGTGCCAATGTCCTCTTGCTCGATAAGCAAGGGTGTGTGATTCTTCACACTCAACCGACAACGATGCATTGACTCACCATTGCAATCCAGGTTCATGGGTGGAAACTCCACCAAGGCTACCTCTGGAATCAATGGCGCAGGCACTCAGCCCCAACAAGAAGCTGGGATCCCCGACAGCGCCAAAATCTTCTTTGAGGACACCAAGCGTTCGGTATGCATTGCCTTGGTGTCAGAATACGCGGTGTCTTACTGTAGACCTTTAGGCCCGTGACCTTGCCCGAGATGACCTCATTCATGTTCTCACTGGACGGTCCGGTGATGCAGTCAACTGGCTGCAGAACAAGTTTGGCCTCGACCTCTCCAAGGTTGCCCGTCTTGGTGGTCACAGTCAACCCCGTACACACAGAGGAAATGCTCAGTTCCCTGGAATGGTGTGTCTTTCGTGCCACAATCTTCACCAGCGCACGAGTTCTTACTCTATGAACTTCCAGGTTATTACCTATGCCCAGATGGAACGCCTCGAGGACCTGGCCGTCAGCCAATCCGACAGAGTCAAGATCTTCAAGAAGGCTCGTGTCACCAAGCTCCTCAAGGATGAATCTGGTGCTGTAAATGGTGTCGAGTTTGTCCGCAACGGCAAGACCGAGACTGCTTATGGTCCCGTTGTTTTGGCTACTGGCGGTTACGCCGCCGATTTCACTTCAGATTCACTTTTGAAGAAGCACCGTCCCGAATACTATGACCTCCCAACGACAAACGGTGACCACTGCACCGGTGACGGCCAGAAGATGGCGCTTGCCATCGGCGCTAGCGCTGTCGACCTTGAAAAGGTCCAAGTACACCCAACTGGTCTTGTCGACCCTAACGAGCCAGACGCAAAAGTCAAGTTCCTTGCCGCAGAAGCTCTCCGTGGTGTCGGTGGTCTCCTTTTGGACAAGAATGGTGACCGTTTCGTTGATGAACTTCAACACCGTGATTACGTCACTGGTAAGATTTGGGAGAACGGCAAGGTACATATCTGATGTTTGTTACGACTATTACATTAACTTCCTTGTTCCAGTACCCCATTCGCCTCATCCTCAACGGCCAGGCTTCCCGCGAGATTGAATGGCATTGCAAGCACTATGTTGGCCGTGGTTTGATGAAGCGATTTGACAGTGGTGAGGCGCTCGCAGAGGAGATGGGTATCTCGCCTGCATACCTCAAGCAGACCTTTGATACTTATGATGCCGGCGCAAAGGCGAAGAAGGATCCTTTCGGAAAGAAGGCAATTACTTTTTATGGATTTGTCTACTTATTGAACTAACCTCGTCTTTGTAGTTCTTCTCGTCTGGAGAGTGGACCATGAACGACTTCTTCCACGTTGCCATCATGACCCCTGTTCTTCACTACACGATGGGTGGTCTTGAGATTGATGCCGAATCCCGTGTGATTGGGAAGGACGGTAAACCCATTTCTGGTCTCTTCGCCGCTGGTGAGGTCGCTGGTGGTGTCCACGGTGCCAACCGACTTGGTGGTTCGTCCTTGTTGGGATGCGTCGTCTTCGGGCGTGTCTCCGGTGATTCGGCTGCAGCCTATCTCTTGCGCACCACAAGCGCCGTCATTGAGAAGGCTGGTGGTCGTCTTGGCGCATTGGCAGGGCAACTCGCACCTCAACCCTCTACATCCCAAACCACTCCTTCTCCCTCGGCTCCAAGCGCTGTTGCACCCTCTTCAACAGCCAAGGAGTTCACGATGGCGGACGTTGCCAAGCACAACAAGAAGGACGATGTCTGGGTTGTTGTGAATGGACAAGTTCTTGATGTCACATCGTTCTTGCCTGATCACCCCGGAGGAGAGAAAGCCATCCTGCTGTACGCTGGCCGCGATGCCACGGAAGAATTTAACATGCTTCACGATCCTAAGGTGCGTCTTATCCTAAATTACTGGTCTTGCGGTAGTTGACATTTAATCCAGGTTATCCCAAGATATGCAGCTGACTCTGTGATCGGTGCGCTTAAGAAGTAAATAGACATACACGTACACCGCCTCTGATTGGACCTTGGACGCTAAAAGCTATCGATTGATGAAAACGGTTGCGAATCAACTGGCGTTTATTGTAATCGTAGCATGTACAACCTGCCTATTCCCTTATTTCCTTGCACATTTTGCGATGTATCTAAATTGTAATTGGCATACCATGTAACGCCGCCTCCACTGGCAGGACTTATCATGATGTGTATGCCGAAGACGAACCTGTTGAGCATTGGACACCTCGACCATCGATGCACTTGAGTCGGAATTGAATGCCAGAACCGCGGTGCAAATCTATCAGTAAAGCGTGCGTTCCTCTTCGCAAATCTGATCCGAGGCAAAGACACGGTAGAAGTTCCGTCCGTTCGACTGACAGTGCGGATTCTCCGAGTCGGCGATACCTCCGACTTCGTGTTCTACACCTTGCTATTGACTCCAATCAAGGGGAACACATCAGAGAACCATCACCCACACTTTATGCAATACCACTATCAACAGGCGCCTGGCGCACCACACCTAGACAGGAATGGAACACGCGACCAAGACGCCTTGCCAGGACGCGCGACACGCGACATGAGAGAATGATTTATTCCACCTGCGAATCTTGTGCGCGCGACTCTGCGCCTGATAAAACTATTGTCCCCTCCCCTTTCTGTCCCGCCGCCCTCTTCCTCTTTTCTTTGTTCCCGCCCCACACTGAGCGTATTTTTAGGCTTGACTCGATGGGGATGTTTGACCGTGTTCTTGATTGCATCTCCATCAGGGCACGTTTCTGAATGGTGATCCGTGAAAAAAAGAACTTGAAGGTGGGTTCCGAGTTGCCTGAGCGCTGCATCTCAACACACACGTGTCCAGAGCGCCTCATCGGCGGGTATTGTGTATGATGCATGGATGCAAGTGCGTCGGATCTGTTGTAGGATACTGCCCAGCGAGGCACCGAGGGATGTGTGTGACACTGGCACCGAGGGAAGTTTAAATAAATAGGGCAAAGGTGGTGTCAGAGTTCATGGTACGCGCGTCGTACCATTTCTTCTCTCCTTTGTGTCTTGTTCCATGTCGTCACACATGTCTTCCGGACCGCCGTCGGGGTATTTTCATTCTCAACCCGAGTGGGGCGAGGGGCCGCTGGAACGGGACTCGGAAAGGTGTGTCGACCACAGATACTCGCGGACTGGAAATTACTTGGATG
Organism: Chiua virens; assembly: GCA_019787685.1. NCBI lineage: Eukaryota > Fungi > Basidiomycota > Agaricomycetes > Boletales > Boletaceae > Chiua > Chiua virens. Next base: position 11,332 of record JAHNUO010000021.1, read on the forward strand.
ATAGGGGCCAATCTGAACGTTCCGACCCAAGTCCGGGCGTAGCACCGTATTGGACAGTGCCGCAAGTTTCGTCGACCAACCATCCGGTTGACATGGAGAGGTTCGAGGGACCGAGTTGCTTGTCTTTGAGAGCTTACGCGTTCGTGTTCACTTTGTAGCATCATGTATGCGCGCCGACCATACGTCGGAGGTGGATACACGCAACAGCACGTCAGCGCAAGTGTGTCATCTCCCCCTACCATGCTGTAAGATTTATCTTTTATTGTATGGGATATGTGTGTGCTTTGCTGAACGGCGTTAGACAACCACCCCAACATGCGCAGTTGCATACTGTGACTGCCAGTGCCGTTGCTACGGGTCCCTTCCCGGCCCTTCCCAGCCACGCATCGCACGCGCAGCCCCGTCATCTTCTTGATCGTATGGTCCGTCAACCCGATGGTTCGCCATCAGGGTCGCAGTTCGGAGTCGGCCCGAACGGCGACTTGATGTGCCTTGGCATCGTCGATGGACCAAGTTATGACACCGCGGGAGTGCTCCCAACGTGTCAGGCCTGGGAAGACATGGTGGTCACCGCATTCGAACCGCAAACCAATGCTTCTCGCCAAGACCATTCGCGGGAAGCAAGTGCACCCATGCGCATACCGCCCCGTGCGTTCCTCAGCGGTGACGTGACCGTGGATCCGGCACGCTCACCGGTCGCAGACGGCGAGGACGATGTGGACACCTTTGCCTGTGAATGGACGGACGAACGCGGGACGTGCAACATGGAGATCCTCGGGGACAGGATTTGGGTGAGCCATCACCTCAGCCACCACCATCATGTGGTCGGGCACGAGAAATCCCAGCGCGCGTGTCTGTGGTTGGGGTGTACGGACACGATGAACAAGGGGAGTTTGGCGCGGCATGTGGTCTCGCGTCATCTACGCGCGGGCACGAGCTGCGCATTTTGTAGCAAAGTGTATTCGCGCGCGGACGTTGCCCGAAGGCATACCAAGAAATGCAAAGTTGCGAATGGCGTATCTGCACAGCATAATCAGACCAAGTAGTGAGTACCTATCTTTTTCCTGATCGCACTGGACGCTCATGGAATCGTTGCAAGATGTACATGGTCGATCGACGAAGGGGATATAGAAAAGAACATGGACCTTGTGTATCCAGCAATGGTCCAGGGACTGGTGGGTTTCAGCACGGGATTACACATAGGAGACCCATGCGGCTCAGTGCAAGCGAAATGAGATCGAGTCCATCATATCTCATTTCCGATAAGATAAAGAGTTGCTCGACGAAATCTTGAAAGAAATAGAGTATATGCGGGTCATGTGGTGTTTAAAACAAGGACTTGGCGAGATAACCAATACTGGCGGTCGATAGGAAATATTGAATCATGAGGGTTTCGCATTCCCAGCTTGGACCTCGTCCAAAGGAATGCGGACCAAGCGCTCCCCTGGTGCCAACTCGAGGTTTTCCAGAGAAGCATCCGACTCCGCGTACTGCTGCCGATTCGCCACTAGAAGTACGAATGAGCAGCGTGCACCACGATGGTCCCGTACACGTACGAAAGTGTCCAAGTATGCGAAACATGTTGGGCCACTGTTCGAGAACTTGGCCGTGGACTGCGATCCAGCACGATCAGAAGGGGCTTCACACGCTTGTGTACACTCACCCTGGCCCGCGTCTGCCATGACCTCGCAGTCATCGGCGAGGCCCTCGATGCGCCTCACGAAGAGGGCACTGGCGCGTTCGAGGGCGGCGACTGCTTCGAATTCCTTTTTCTTTTCTAGCAAGCGTTGTAATGAGGCGGGATTGTTGGCCTGTGGTGCATGAGAGACGCGATGAGACGCGACTGATTGACGCATTCTCGAATGGTCGTGATGCAAAGTATATTGGTCACGTGGTGTCTCATATGATGCCGTGTTCATTTCGACTTTCTCAACTTGCCGTCAACTCTGAGCGCGTCTACCCAGGTCTCCTCGCACTGATCATGCCCGTCACTCGCGCTTCTAGTCGCCAAAACTCACAGCAGCCGTCAAGCCAGCCCTATGCAACCCGTCGTGCAGGTTTATCTGGCAATGGCGATGCAAAGAAAACACCAACGAGTAACGAAATTATTGTTTTGTCTTCCGACGATGACGAGCCTCAGTACAAAGGAACCTTGAAATCCAAGAAACTACCGGCTCGTCCCGTCAGGAAAAAGGCAACTACATCTACAGCGCCACTCGTCACCTCTGGTGATGTCCTCGAGTTATCATCCGACGAGGACAGTTGCTCTAAGAAGAAGCGGACTACTCGCAAGCAGGTGCAGTCGTTTGGGACGGCAGACAAGGATGCTCAGCGTACAATCAAGAAGTTGAAAGAGGTCCGTCTTTATTTCTTTATCACCCCTTTTTTCAGCCACCCGTTGTTTCTGACCGACCGCGATAGGAGCTCAAAAGAGCTGAGCGGCAACTTGAATTGGCCTCTCGGGAGGTGGAAGAGCTCAAACGAAAGCGCGATTGTTCCAGTAAAGATGTAAGTGCATACCGTGTGGTTCATTCGTTGATTAGTATTTCTGATCCGCGTATTTTACCAGGCCTTGTCAGGGTTAGAAGAGTATACGTCATGCGAGGTGTGCACGGTCACCATGTGGTCTCCATATACGTCAGTCTTCCTCCGTATATGCGGCTTACTCCGGTCCCTGACTGTACGCTCACAGCCTTTCGGAGTGTGGTCACTCGTTCTGCAAAGAGTGTTTGATCGATTGGTTTAGCAGAGCCCAGGCCCAACACATGACGGCCAACCCCCATTTAGATGCCTACCGTGGTCCCATTGCCGGACAACTCCACAACCTCGTCCAAATGGTCCCCAATTTGCATGCGTATGGCCCGCATGGACAGAATCACTTACGCGCGATCCTTGTTGAACTGCAGCGTCATCGACCCGAATATAACTGCCCCACGTGCCGGAAAGAGGTGTTGAACAAGCCCGTCGAGGATTTTCGGTTGAAAGGTCTCATAACAGAAATTGCGGAGAGAATGGGTGAGACAAATTCGCATGAAGGGATGACTTCACACCCAGGGCCTGGTCCCTTTGATGATTTGTTTGCTGCCCCAATTGCGGCTACATAGTTTTTCATCACATTTCATTGGATGGTCGTAGATGTTATTTACCTTTCGTTCCTGCAGCATATTTTTACTTTTCGGTACATTAGGCCTATGCACATCGGAGGCTTATGTAAGGAGACCCAGATCCTAGTTTGTCCCTATGAAACTCAACGAGGAAGCTTCTATGGTTACACAAAAGTTGACGATTGCAAGCGCGACCCACTACACCATCATGATGGATGTGAGTCCATTTCATGTCGGAAATCAGTTGATGTGACCGAAAGACGTCGGACATTGACAGGGTTCAGATGCGCTCAACAAGTCTCTGGTCAGCCCACCTCAACCTGGTCCGAAGCACACCAACCGTCGACACCGATTACAAGTGCGACTGGGCTCGTCACAACTGAATGACTCTTCCAAGTGGTTCCTCCGGCCGATATTTGCACACGGGTCTGCTGGCGAAATTCGAATGCGATTGCTGGGGTAAGCACCTTCCTGTGAAGACGCACGTGTGCTAAACTGTGACTTGGTTCGGAAGCTAGGTGTATCTTCATGAATATATCTGCACCCCCGAAGGGCTAAACCGAGAGAGCACCCAAAGGGAGATGGAGAGGCGCATAGTAGCCCGGTTCTTGCGTGGATGGTGGGTCTCCTCCCGTCAACGTTCTAGTCGGAATCGCTAACGGTTTAAAGATATGTCTCGGGAAAAGACGGAAAATAGGCCCGTCATGTCATGGGTGCAACGAATCGTCCCGATTCCTTGGATGCGGCACTGCGTCGTGCTGGTCGATTTGATCGTGAAATCAGCACGGGTATACCTGACGAGGACGCCCGGAATAAGTACGTCCTTCCTGTTCATTGCTGTCCGGCCATCCGCTCATCTAGGGGGAGTCTAGAATACTCCGCGTATTATGCGCTAAATTTCTACTCGAGGGCGATTTTGTTTATGGGTCCCTTGCAAAAGTAACGCCGGGGTATGTCGATGCCGATCTGTTGGCACTTACTAGGGGCAGCAGGTGTCATCGGCGCCAAACGAATATTTATTTAAAGAACTTTCTGAAGGGACGCTAGTTTTCCCTGATGCGAGATACCAGTGATATCCCAATGGTAATCGATTTGATCCCTCACACGCCACAGAAGCATCTCCACCTTCCAACGCCGTAGGGCCGTTCTCATCTTCGTTAATCAACTATCCTCGAGCTCTATCGCGCACTTCCTGAATGCCTATCCACCCCCACTAACAGAATCACAACTTGCTCTCTTGTGCATCACATCCTCTGATTTTCCGAGTCGCCCTGCCCTCTCCCAAGTCCAGCCCTCCTCAAAACGCGAAGGTTTCGCGACAGTCCCAGATGTCACATGGCACTGCGCTGCACGGCATGCGGGGGAACTCCAGATGGCGATAGGCGATACGACGACCCGAGTTGTTCAGCGCTGTGGGGATCGAAGCTCTGAGGCGTGCTCGTGTGGGGTCCTCCAGGATGGGGTAAAATGTTGCTGGCAAAGGCGGTTGCCAACGAATGAAGGACAAACATCATCAGCATCAAGGTAGCCGAGTTGTTGAACAAGTTGGGTTCGTTGGCCGGCTCGGCTCAGTCTCGGTTGACGATGATCGCAATACGTAGGCGCGGGCGAGCGTACGATGAGACAGGTTTCTCGCGCGTCGTCGCTTTGTGTCATCTTTGTCCACGTGCCCGATGCGTTGGTGCCGAGACGTGACGATGATTTGGTACGGGTCCCTTTGCTGCGCGCCATTGACACTCACTCTTGCCCGCACATCGCTCGCCGCCAACGTGGATAACAGTCCGATTCGTCCACGTGTCGTTAGCGCGTCACTGCACACACATCAGTCTACATCATCGGTGGGACCAATCAACCGGACATGATCGATCGATCGACCCTGCTAGGCTCTGCCCCGGGGGCTCGACAAGCTGTTGTACGTCGACCTTTCTACGTTCACGGAACACGTCGAAATTCTGTGGACGCTGCTGTAATGTGTGACAGTCGCACCACGGGATGGGAGAGCGTGAGGGAGAGCGTTGAGAGGTTGGTCAGTGCTAGCGAGGGATGTGAAGGGTATAGTGGGGCTGATTTCGCGGTTGTGGTGAGGGAGGCGGTTGTGGTTGCATTGTGAGTGTTGGGGTCGCTTGAAGAAATGGAGAATGGAGAATGTGAGGTGGGGGGAAGGGACTCGGAGTCCGGAGCTTGTGGTGTCGTTCGTGCGAGTGGTGGATAAAGTTGAGCAATGTGTGGGTCGCGGAAAGGAGAAAATACGAGGCGCTACGGACGAGGTTTACAGGTCTACAAGTAAGGCCTCCCCCGCGCTGAGCTCCGAAAGCCCACGAAGGTGTGCAATGGTCATGTTCCCTGTAGCGAGATTAATATTATGAAGGCCAATGGCATCAAAGCCAGTATGAAACGCAAACACATCATCAAGCAATATTGCTTCTACAAGGAGCAAAGAGAGGGAGGCGAGTAACGAAGAACCAAAGGCATCGGAGAATTCAGGCCCGTCGAGGACGAGGACTAGGTTGGAGGAAGTCATTGAAGAGCACCTTCTCTCGTCTCCCCCTGGGGATGAAGAGCCTTCTGCACAAGATGGCCAAGGAGTGCCCGCACAGGCCGGCGACTCGTTGGGTAAGCACCAACTGTCCAAGCCACGTCCCTGATCTGACTTTCACGCCGATATAGCTGTCGTTGAGGACACGGTACCTCAGATGCGACATCAATAAATTATATAGCCTCGGCTTGAACCAAAGGACCTTTGAAACAAGCTGAAAATAAACGATCGGTACGGTGGTCAGAGTCGACTTACTTCCGAGATGACCCCGGGCCTCTGAACCAATTGTGTCGCGCTGAGATCAAGTTGGCACCTCGGCTTGGTGAGGTCGAGTAAGTACCAGAGTCTTGATGACGTCGGTCATCTCCACAGACCAACCGGGCGCAACGTGCCACACACTTCCTCGTATCATTGCGGCACCACACAGACATCGTGCGTCATTCCCGTGTGGATCCGGTCCTCGCTAAGCCTGCCCACTGGCAGGCTCAATCGCAACTACCCGAATAGCTTACGATCACACTGGTTTCCCACGTCCACTGCATCCAGATTGCGGACAATAAATGCATGTGTTGATTTAGTTTTTGTCTCTGCTTGTCTCTCGTTTCTGTCATATCATGCCAACCCCCAAAGTTCAATACCGTCAGCTTGGCAAGTCCGGCCTCCGAGTCTCCGTCCCCATTGTAAGCCAGGTGCAATATGATCTGACCATTCGATCCTGAATGCATGTCGGTACCGTAGCTGGGAGCCATGAGTTTTGGTTCTCCGAAATGGAGTGTAGGTCCTGTTTTGCCGCCATACGACAGTAATTTGATGCTTACCTCTCCCCTATCTAGGATTGGGTCCTCGAAGAGGAGCCTTCGCTCGAAGTCATGAAAGCCGCATGGGACCTGGGCATCAACACGATCGATACTGCTAACCTCTACTCCAACGGTGAATCGGAATGCATTTTGGCTAAATTTATGAAAAAGGTGAGTGCGCCCATTTTCCTTGAAATTCACGAGCCAGACTCACCATGTCTCGCTAGTACCAAATTCCACGTCACCAGGTCGTCATCGCGTCGAAATGCTACGGCCTCGTTGCAGAGGACATTAACATCCACCCAATGTTTACTCCTGGTCTGAAAGATCTACCACAATACGTGAACCAGAGTGGTCTTTCGCGGGCTGCCATGTTCAACGCGGTCGAAGCCTCGCTGGCTCGTTTGGAGACCCCCTATCTGGATCTCCTCCAAATCCATCGATTCGACCCTGAGGTCCCTGCCGAGGAAACGATGAAAGCCCTCCACGATCTTGTCCAAAGTGGCAAGGTGCGTTACATTGGCGCCAGCTCCATGCGGTGCTGGCAATTTGCGCATCTCAACAAAGTGGCCGACAAGAACGGCTGGACCAAGTTCATCAGTATGCAGAGCGAAGTATTCGTTGCTCTACCGGGAGGAGGTATGTCACTCGTAGCGTAGATCATCCTGGTGGGCGTCATTTGACATAAAGTAGGAGCGCGAGATGCTGGCGTATTGCAAATTCAATGGGATCGGTGTCATTCCTTGGGGGCCTCTCTCAGGAGGCGACCTCGCCCGACCGCTTGGCAGCGAAACTGTCCGAACGAAGGCCTACAAAGGCAGCTTGCTTGAGAAGGTGTTCACAGAGGCCGACAAAACCATCATAAGCCGCGTCGAGGAGCTTGCGACGAAAAAGGATGTCAAAAGGGCACAGATCGCACTGGTCTGGGTCGGCTCCAAGATCGTTAGTCCTATCGTGGGTGCCACCTCCGTTGAGCAGGTCAAGGAAAGCATTGTGACAGATATTACATTGACGCCAGAGGAAGTAGCTTATTTGGAAGAACCGTATGTCACATGGCTTCATCTGTCATGCCAGTGCAGTCTGTTTGACCCTCATCCACAGATATGTCCCAAAGCCTGTTCGGGGTCACCTCTGAAGGTGTGGATTGGATGTAGGCATATACCTGTATCTTTGTAGCAACAACACCATGTACTATTGATTCCAGCGAAGCACGAGTTATGCGAAGGAGAGTCGTAAGAATACAAATAGGGTGAGGACTAGATCCAGTCCCCTGTCATACCGAGGGTATTCTCTGTAGTGATACCGCGTAAAGCCAAACACAACTGCCCCTATACCACATTGAACTGCCCCGCCGGATTGTCCTCGCGGACCACTGGCAGAGTCAGGCAGACGCGCCTGATCATGCATGACTTCTTTATTCGACACTCATTTTGTGAAATGCCTTCCCTCATGTCATTCAACATTATCTCAATCACGATCATCGTCTCTTTTCCGCACTGGGTGCATCAGAAAAGGTCAACAAAACTACCGTCGGTTTGTCCCGATACCGTTCCAGCACATCACCAATGAAATCAACGACATCCAACGACGTTCCTAAAGCCGTACACGAAAATCGTTACAACATGTCGTTCACAAAGAACATCACAGTGGCTGCGGCACGGCGGAACAGAAATAGAAGCACGCCAAGAGACGTCTCCGCCCAGACAAACTTATTGAAGATGCAAACACCCACTCCAACCAAAATGCGTCCCCAGAATGAAGAACCCACGCCGGAACTGACGGGGGATGCGTCTACCTCAACAACAGTGTACATCTAGGAAGCAAGCACGCTTGTGTTGTTGTTGCCTCAGACATCTGACGGTAAGTGATCAGATCCACTCCTTTTATGATCTATTCAAGTTTTTCCTTGTCGACAGAGATGGTATCTGATGTAGAGGAAGAGTTATGCATCACTTCTGCTGTCCAACCCTAGCACCCTAGGGTTACATTGTAACCCTAATCCATCTAAATATGGAAATACCCCTATCTAAATGGTCCATAAGATCACATTTGACATTGCAAAAAGAATGAGATCATAACAGATGACTATATGTGGTTTTGTTTTTCCCGCATTTATCTGTGGCAGTCGGGTCCGAAGTTATAGCGCGTGCGACCACCCAATGACACCAGGTGTATTATGTTGATACACAGTTGAGCACACTGTGCAATAATGTGGGCGTCCGAGACGACCACCCAACAACACTTTGTGTATGACACACAGAGTTGAGCACACGGTGCGACAGTGCAGTGTGGGCGTCCGAGACGACCACCCAACAACACTTTGTGTATAACACACAGAGTTGAGCACACTGTGCGACAGTGCAGTGTGGGCGTCTGAGACGACCACCCGACAACACTTTGTGTATGACACACAGTTGAGCACACTGTGCAACAGTGCAGTGTGGGCGTCCGAGACGACCACCCGACGACACCAGGTGTATTATGTTGTACACAGTTGAGCACACTGTGCAACAGCACAGTGCAGGCGTCTGAGACAACTGCCCAAACATGCTAGAGGGTCGTCGGCCGGCGGGATGGGTCATCCTGCCCGCCCCCCTCCCAAACACTCTTTCTCCATCGGTGGCCGTGCTCTGGTGGTGGCCGTGCTCTTTCTCCCTTGGTGGCAGTGCTGTGGCAGTGCTCTGTGCCTTCTGAGACGAGCCAATACCCCTGCACTCCCTTGCGGCCATGTTCCACCTTGCCTCTGCAAGTGGCTGTGAATCCTTTCATTCTGTGGCTGTGCAGTAGCTTGCATGGCCATACAATATGCTGTGGCAGTGCTCTGCTCCCTTGTGCCCATCCTATGCAAGTGGCTGTGCACAGTCATTGCTCACAGTCTGGCCTCTATCCTAGGTGGCTGTGCAGTAAGCTTTCAGCTTCAGACATGCTTTTCAACACTTTTTGACATCAATGGCAATTCACCTTCTCCTGTCTTTCAACTCCTCTTTCTTTCACTACACTTTGAACAAATTCGTTACGATCTCAACATTTACCCCTCATACGGATTATTCTTTTAATTCTTTCTAAATGTTCATGCCTCATGTCAAGGCTGTCCACAGGATCATATCCTATTGGTCGCCACATATACACAGCATTCTCTCATGCTGTCACCATCCATGACTCGATTCCTACACGTGTATTCACATGTTACTCATCATGACTCATAACCCGCCAGATGCCTGTGCAAGGCTATGCTCTTATCTATGACTCACCTTTGTTATCGTCCAATAGTATCTCTCTGTAGTTGACACTCAGATTAGAACTCCAACATCCATGTAGTATATAAACCCCATGAATTGAAGCCAGAGGACTCTAACAAAGTTCTCTTGGAGTTTTCGCCTCTTTGATTGAACATTCACATCCTCTCTCAGTCACTCGACAACTACTAGTTCAATCTCTGTTCTAGGTTGTTTCAAAATTAATGTCAAGTCCTTGGGTTTATGCCCAGACTTGAGCAACTTGGTAAGTGAAATCTGGGGTACCTATGGTTGTACTTGCACTTATACCCCATTCAAATAGGCATACCCCTTGACAGTACTTTTTTTTGAGATTCCCATGTCTCAAACAGACCTATTATTGTCTACAATCAAAACCTATCTTCCACATCAGCAAAACAACCCTTGGTCTGTCCAGTCTGGACAGAGCTGGACAAAAAGTAGACAAAATAATCTGCCTATAAACTTGTTCTCAGATTTTGACAGAGCAATCTTTACATCAAATGAAGCCATCTGACACAGGTTTCATGACCCTAGACACGACTTTGCTTGTGTGGTAAGCCCAGACTTTCAACAATGATAAGGTGCTTCCACTGATGCTACACACTAATACACATGAACATCTTGTAGCAATGACTTGTTACGATTCATCTTTTCTTTTCCTTTTCCTTTGATTTCTCTATGCTCCGTACTACAGGTACCAACCTACATTCAATCCGCAGGGCTTAACCCTTTGCCCTGTTTCCTTTTCTTTCTTTTGATCCAATTACATGACTTCAGTCCAACCTGTTGATCTGTCTTTGCTTCCTTCCTTCCGCTTCCTTTGATCCACTAGGGATCGCCTTCATTTCTGCCCATCACTCCGATGGCTTCCACATTTACTATTTTGCTTTCATTCCACCTATGGGGTATGTGTCGCCATCTACGGTACCCTAGCTCCATTTTTTCATTTTTTTTCACCCTCTCTGGGAGGTTCCAGCTCGTTCCTCATCCCTTTCCTATTTTGGATGTCGACCCCTATTTCTGGTCAAGCCCCTATGTTTTCTTCTTCTTTTCTTCGAACATTCGGTCTTCCTCAAAATCGAAAAAACAAGCCTATGCTGACTGGTGTAGGGAATAGGTATTCCCTGTGCTCGCATAGCACATTTCCACACCCCGCCATCACCTGATCCCGATCCTGATCTGTCTGCTTGTGTGAACTCATCCAGATTGCTGTATCCGCACCCGTTTTGCCTCGGACTCTTTTATTTTATTTTTGATGCTCTTTATTCGTACTTAGCATTGGCTAGACCATGTCACGCAGCCCTTGCAGGGACATTCGGGTGCCTCTTGAACTTTATACCGTATGAAAACCTTCTTTTTATTATTATCCTTACTTAGGACAAGTCTGAGGGTATTCCCGAGGACTATAAAATTCACTGTATTGACAAAATACAGTAGCTTTTGCCCGCGTGCATCTGTCTCACATCGTTTTCAGTCGACGTTCGTTTTCTCTCGCTCTCCTTGTATTTTCTCGATCCGGATTGGACTGCTGTGTCCGCCTTTCCATCCGTTTTAATCCGGATTCGCCCCGGATTCATCTCGGACTACTCAAAAACCATTTCTCATCGTTCACCAACTCAGTGTTGTCCCTGGGTCAAACGGAATTGCATTCCTTCACCCTCTTTTTTATTCTTTCAATCCCCCTGAGTATTGCACTACAGCCGGGATTTATTACCTTCACCGGTCACTCTCTGTGAAACTCTTCAGCGCACCACATACCAAGTGGTGGTTGTTTGAGTCATTGGAGCCACCTGGTACTTGGCACTTTTGTGGGCTATGCTAGGCCCTGCCCTGGGACTATCATAACCCATAAGATCAAGACTAGTGTCACCAGCCTGCCACTGCAACAAGTCAGCTAGATGCTCCTCTTGTCCAACCCCTCAACCCTAGTTGGGAGTCTTCAGATGTCTAACACTCTGTCCCTCAGATCTCTCTGACAACAACCCTGAACCCATCTCTCACACTTCCCTGAACCCCCCCAGGATAGCAAACTCCAACATTCACCATCGGCTCTGACTCTGAAGACGAGACGAGACTTGACAACTAGCTGATCTCTTGCAACCTTGCTTGATACTCCTCCCAAGCGACCCTTGCCCTCCTTGTTGTCACCTATGACTCCAAGAAACCCCTTGCCTGGACCAACGTCCATCTAATGAACCAAACATTGTCGTCTTAGTAAAGCTGTCGAGCTTTGCCTCAGGGGCAAAACCCTCCTCCCTTTATATACAGAGCCATCTCTCATGGAGATCGACCTGTGAAAAGAAAAACAATGTTCTGTCAAGGTGGGATAAGGTTTGATCTGTGAATCAATGGACTACCTTTTAAAAACATTGTACGATCTGACTATCCATACCTTTTAACCAATTGGATATGTGTCAATGACATGGAACTGTCCGAAAAGAATCTAAGAAGGCACGAAATAAAATGGAAATTGGACAAAAAGGGAGTTGATTAGTGTGTGTCATGCAATCTCAATCAAGCAACCCGATGTAGGAGTTAGATACTCCCTATGGTTGTAGGATACATTTTCCTCGCTCTTCATCATGTCATATTACCTCCCGTCTCATCCGCCATCAACTTCGTGCCAGCCCGGTTTCATTCCTAGCGTTTACAGATCATCCGAATCCAATCTGAGTCCAATCCGAGTCAACGCGATCCAATCCGGTTCCTTTGTACGTATTCCGCTTCATCCGATTTGACTTGTTCTACTTGATTTGGCCTTATTAAGGTCATTACTATCCTAACACCTTTTCTTTCTTTGTCATCTACAAGGTTTGACACTCCTTCTTAGCATACTCACCCTACGTTGATCCTGTACACTTACTTAGGGTTGGATTACCTTTTACAGTCCTGGGTTATGTTACGATACCAACTTTTCCTCACTTAACGACTCCAACGTTCAATCTATTCTAATGATACATGCCTCATGTCAAGGCTGTCCAAAGGATCATATCCGATTGGCTGCCACAATAACACAGCATCCATCACCTCATGCCCTTATCTATTCATTTCCCTTATCACTGACTCATCACTGGCAGTGCAAGGCTATGCTCTTATCTATGACTCATATACTGTATATTCACACCTTATCATCCAATAGGATACAGTATGCTTATCTACGTAGTTCATACTCAGATTAGAACTCTGATATCCATGTAGTATATAAACCCCATGAATTTCAGCCAGAGAGCTCTAACAAAGTTCTCTTGGAGTTTTCGCCTCTTCACTGGACTGAACCCCCTCTTCACTCAATCACTACACTTAAACAGTCTAGTCTTGTTCTAGGTTGTTTCAGGTTATGCCCAGGACTATAAAACCATGTTTCTAACACAAAAATATTGTCTTTCTGTGTTCAGGAGATCTCCTGTTTACTCTCCCGTGTGTGAGTGAGCTGGATAGTTTTTCTTTTACCTCGTCCTATCGTTCCTCTGCATCTCATCTACTCGAAACAATACTCTCACATCCTTGCCTCCACCCGGCTACTTTTGCATCGACCACTTTTCATTCCAGATCGTTCAGCAGCCTCTAGGACTCTTAGACAAACCTGAATCCATCATTCCTTCAAATATAGCCCCCCTTGGGACGAACCTATCGCCCCACCTTTCTTCTTATCGCCTATTATTTTCATTTTCTACACTGGGACTATCGCAACAGTACCCTAGAGTGGTGCCATAGCACAGTGTCTTGAAAGGGTTATATTTTGTCACAATGTAGGAGTTGAGAACTCCTTGCAGTTGCAGTCTACCTTTTCCCCACTCCCTATCATGTCCTATTACATTACATCTCATCCACTATTGACTTCATGTCAATCCAGTTCTATTTCTAGCGTTTACAGATCATCCAAACCCAATCCAAGTCCAATCCAAGTCAATGTGATCCAATCCAGTTCCATTGTCATTCCTCTCATAATATCCTTCTTTTCTTTCGTTATCTACAAGGTTTTGACATTCCTTTCCTTAAATACCCATCCTACATTGATCCTATATGATTGCCTAGGGTTGGACTGCCTTAAACAGTCTTGGGTTGTGCCCAGGACTATAAAACCATGTTTTCTGACATTCAATACTACCTTTCTATGTTCAGGAGATCACCTGTCTACTCTCCCGCGTGTGAGTGGACTAGATATCATTCCTTTCACCTTGTTTCACCTCATCCTATCATTCCCTTGCATCTCATCTCCTTAAACCAATTCCCTCATCATCTCAACTCCATCCGGATACTTTACATCGACCACTTTTCACTCCAGATTGTTCAGCAATCTCTAGAACACATAGACAAACCCTAATCCATCAATCCCTTCGAATATAACCCCCCTTGGGACAAACCTATCACCCCACCTTTCTCACATCACCCATTATTTGTTTTTCTTCAATAGTCCAAGTTAGGCAAGTGACTGCTTTGCATCTATCATGGGTGAGTGATGGAAGCTCACATTGAGATCACAAGTTTGACAGTTTGATGTTGTTACTCCCTGAGTGAAACCCATTAGGATTTGCAGAATGCCAGAAGTCTAGCTTACCATCACATGCAGGCACCTGCCCATCATTAGAAATGGCAAGTCCATGAATGGTACTTGTGTTCAGCATAAAATGGATGGATTGTTGGTAGTGAGATTAGGTTGTGGAGCTTAATGGCCACATCAACAATGATTGGGAAGTTTTGTGGATGACACTCCATTTCTTGATACACATATTAAGTATGTGGTTCATGATCGCCAGTTCTGGTTTCTAACAATTGGGCTCCAGGCTTGTTGTCTTGCCATGGTTACTCTATTGATTATAATGAGTTGGGTAAAGCTGCAGGATGTATATTGCTGAAGAAATGGAGAAGTACCATGGTTACTTGTTGATTGTGAAGAGTTGGGCAACATTGCAATATGTACATGATCAAAGAAATGGAAAATGAGGTAAGTCTCTGGCCACCACCCAATGAAGCAGTTGGATCATTAGCATGATATCTTAGGAACTGATCACGTTGTAGGGAATAGGTATTCCCTGTGCTCGCATAGCACGTTTCCACACCCTGTTGTCACCCGATCCCGATCCTGATCTGTCTGCTTGTGCAAACTCATCCGGATTGCTGTATCCGCACCCATTTTGCCTCGGACTCTTTTATTTTATTTTTGATGCTCCTTATTCGTACTTAGCATTGGCTAGACCATGTCACACAGCCCTTGCAGGGACATTCGGGTGCCTCTCGAACTTTATACCATACGAAAACCTTCTTTTTTTATTATTATCCTTACTTAGGACAAGTCTGAGGGTATTCCCGAGGACTATAAATTCACTGTATTGACAAAATACAGTAGCTTTTGCCCGTGTGCATCTGTCTCACATCGTTTTCAGTCGACGTTCATTTTCTCTCGCTCTCCTTGTATTTTCTCAATCCGGATCGGACTGCCGTGTCCGCTTTTCTATCCGTTTTAATCCGGATTCGCCCCGGATTCATCTTGGACTACTCAAAAACCATTATTCGTCGTTCACCAACTCAGTGTTGTCCCTGGGTCGAACGGAATCGCATTCCTTCACCCTCTTTCTATTTCTTTCAATCCCCCTGAGTATTGCACTACAGCTGGGATATATTACCTTCAACTGGAGCCCACCGCGAGGGACTTCCAGAAGTTGGTACAGACGACGACAACCCATCCACTCATTATTCACCTCACTCACGACACACCTTCGCTTCACTCTCAGAAAATTTTCACCTTGGTTAACACCTCCTTGCATAGCATCATCGCCCCTATCGAACCCTGCACCACTACCCTTACGCCGCTGCAGAACTCTAAGTGACGTCAGACAAGTCAGACGACACACCTGTCACGGCACACGGTGACCTGTGCCACCATCTGAGTCGTTACTATGCCATCACCCGGATATCTCCTACAGCTGCCCTTCCGGACTGCCTCTAGCGCCCCACGTTTCGATGCGACCATTCCGTCACAGTTACCTGCCTTTTTGAAACATGTCGATCAGTTAGCTACAAGCATCAGACTCACGGATGCACAGAAGATTAATACAGCCATCTGGTATGCCTACCCAGAAGACACCAAGCTATGGCGGACATCGCAGCAAGTACTCGCAGCACAGCCAGATTGGTCAACGTTCGTAGCGGATGTCCAGCACTGGTACTCATCATACGATGATGACTACCCACTTTACGTTCCAGAAGCATCCATCGACATCACCACCGACCCCATCCTTGCCTCAGCATCCACCTTGTCGAATCTAGCAGATCACACGCTGCAAAGTGATTCCATCCGGGTCTATTCAAGGATAGTAGAATGCAATCCTGAGCAATCCGGTAACGTCTCAATTGAACCCGTCTGTGCTGATCCACCTCTCACAGCTGTCGAATTTGCAGTACCGCATGCCGAAACACAGGAGCAAGATGAACCGGATTGCCCCAACACATCTCACCCACTACGCTCACCCTCCTCAGCCACAATCTCTCTGCCACTGGATGTACTCGTGCATACATCAATCCGGACGCCCTCGGATCCATCACCACAACCAATCCAACCACCTTCGCCCTCTTCAGATACGTCACAACCCGACTCGTCCACCCCATCGCTCTCACCATCGACCACACCAACCTTGCCACCTCTGTCACCTCGGATGACTATGAAGTTGCCACCGATGAACCTCACACCACCACTTACCCATCCGTCACATAGTACCGGATTGCAGCTCAGCAGATCGACGTTTTCGGCTATGACAAAACGGCCAACTGGGTGCATACTCTCATCCCACTCATTTCCCTCTCACCCACCTGGCTTAGCACGACCACCTCACTTGCCTCCAGAGGACATAACTGTTTTATCACCACCGGATCCACCATCATCGCCATCCGTTTGCGATAGCAGCACGCCGGCCACATCACTGAAAACATCTATCCGGATAGCTCGGATCATGTCGGATCCATCACCACCCACATTGCCCAGTTGGTCTCTCATCCCTAAAGCTGTCCCATTGCCTATCATGTCCAAACCGCTGTTGCTGCATTTACAGCCGTATCCGAGGATTTGTAGTACCTTGCCGGTTCAATCGGTTTCTGGCCAGGTATCGAAGCTAAACGCACTCTTCTGCGCAGTTCCTATACCCCATGAAGTGTGCAAATTGCAGCCACTCTCATTGCCCTCATCCTTCCTCAACAAACCGCCATCTCTGCATTTATGACCGCATCCAAGGATGAGCACCTCACCGGTTCAATCGGTTTCCGGCCGTGGATTGAAGCTAAATACACTCTTCCGCGCAGTTCCTATGCACCATGAAGTGCACACATTGCAGCCACACCCGTCACCCTCGTTCTTTTTCAACAAACTGCCCTCACTGCTATCAACCTCACCCCTCGTTTCCGCAACCATGCCACCACCCATCTCATCCAAGCTGCCATCTCTACGTTTACAGCCGTATCCAAGGACCCATACCTCACCGGTTCAATCGGTTCTGAGCTGGTTATCGAAACTACGCATGCCCTTCGCTGCTCTCCCAATCCGTTTCCCTCTCTCTCAATTTTACACTAATGCATGCGTCTTGTCATTTCAGTTTATGCTTCAGCCGTCTCTGCCCACATTGGGTTTATTTGGTGACCCGGCTGACACGGTTTGGTCACATTTTCCCTTCGACCCGGGAATCTGACTGTTTCTTTTTTTTTCACTATCATCGAGATGCCCTCACCCTTTCTCCACAGCATTATCTGGATGACCGGGAGGTCATCAGATATGGCCTACCCAGGGGGGAGGGGTCTACAAGACCACCTCAGTTTCTACATGCAACTTTTCGCATTTTCACAATTTCAGTCATTGAAATTATTCTTTTGATATCCATTTCATCTCTGTTTTGTCCCCGGTATTCATCCGGCAGATCTCTATCTCACCCCGGGTTTAGTCCGGTGATCGATCATTACTCATTGAACAAGAAACCATCGCAGAAAAGAAAAGAATACCGTATAGAAAAACCAACACACAATTGTATAGTCCTTTCATTTCTTCTACCACTCAATTCACCACTTTGTTATTGCAACCATCTAGAATTCGTGCCCTCATCCGCTGCGTACCACTTCTGCTCTTCGAACGCGCATAGGCACAACACACTTTATCCGGTCGTATCCGGATTGTTTCCGGACGTTTTTAGGTATCACAAAAGGGCATCCGTTGCAGGTATAGGCGCGAAAGACGCACGACGAAGACAAGCCGAGTCGGACACTCGCCAATTGGTTTCATTTTGTTTTTCTCTTTCTTATCATCTCTTTCACGTTCAACCATGCAGTTCTTTTCTTCGTATTCGGATCACACAGCAAGCAGCGGATAGCAAACTCGGCCGACCGGATCACATTGGATCACACCGGACACATGCGGACAAGCAGAATTCATGCAGGACGATCGACACATACCAGAGATGCTATCACTGCGATGAACACGAAACCATCACACACACTTTGCATCGCAGATTACGGCCATCCTTCATCCATCATGCCTTCATGCGCGAGACCATAGACAACAGACACACAGAAAAGCCACGCATCACACTGTCGCGATCACTATCCAATCCTGTCATTTGCGGATCATCGTCACTGTGCAGCCATCATCACTCTTGTCATCTCTGTCGTCATCTCTCTCATCACTCTCATCACTCTCATTGCCATCACCATCTCTGTCGATGTATCTGTCACCCTTGCGTATCCGGACCCATCCGCTGCCATCTGCAACTGTCACGTTGAACCACCAATCGCATCCCCATACACATCGGGCTGACTGGGGACAGTCAGCATCTAAAGTCCCCATCGGGTGTAGGGAATAGGTATTCCCTGTGCTCGCATAGCACGTTTCCGCACCCTGTTGTCACCCGATCCCGATCCTGATCTGTCTCATCCGGATTGCTGTATCCGCGCCCGTTTTGCCTCGGACTCTTTTATTTTATTTTTGATGCTCCTTATTCGTACTTAGCATTGGCTAGACCATGTCACACAGCCCTTGCAGGGACATTCGGGTGCCTCTCGAACTTTATACCATACGAAAACCTTCTTTTTTTATTATTATCCTTACTTAGGACAAGTCTGAGGGTATTCCCGAGGACTATAAATTCACTGTATTGACAAAATACAGTAGCTTTGCCCGTGTGCATCTGTCTCACATCGTTTTCGGTCGACATTCATTTTCTCTCGCTCTCCTTGTATTTTCTCAATCCGGATCGGACTGCCGTGTCCGCTTTTCTATCCGTTTTAATCTGGATTCGCCCCGGATTCATCTTGGACTACTCAAAAACCATTATTCGTCATTCACCAACTCAGTGTTGTCCCTGGGTCGAACGGAATCGCATTCCTTCACCCTCTTTCTATTTCTTTCAATCCCCCTGAGTATTGCACTACAGCCGGGATATATTACCTTCAACGTCAAGTATTCATACTGGGTCATAAATACAAGATGCTCCTTCACAGCCCTACCTGCTAAGCTCATCATGCCACCAAAGGTCACACCCATCTCACCGTTTTACAACAAAAATTCTAACCCCCCTGCCTTGTCCTCATTGCTGACTGACTGTTATGATTCTTTTCTTTTTCTCATTTATACTACTTCACTATGCTTGATTACTAGGTATCTCCCTATATTCATCCATACTTCATTCCTCTTGCTTAGTCAACCCACATCAGCGTAACCTAATCACTTACTCTCTTCTCTTAGTCATCTTCACTTCATCATCACCCACTGCCTTCACATCATACAACTTCCTTTGACCAATTGTGTCTATTCTGCTCTTCTTGGTTACCCACTTTGTCCGTTGGTCCATGTACCTATCCCTATGTATAAATACCTCATCAAGATACTCCTGTACATTAGTCTTGATCTCCACAATCTAGCTAAGTACCTCACCTCTACTTGGACTCCCTGAGTCAACCCTCGAAACCTCAGTCCCAAGAGTATAGATTCTCAACTGGACAACTTAGGAAACTTCCTGAGTCTTCACTCATCTCGTTGGTAGCCACTCACTAACCAACAACCCTCTTGAAACTCTTCAGCGCACCGCATACCAAGTGGTGGTTGTTTGAGTTATCATAGCCACTTGATACTTAGCGCTTTTGTGGCTACACTAGGTCCTACCCAGAACTATTGTAACACCAACCAGCTGGAACTGTTTGGCAATACCTATCACTCCCCCAGCCTCCTGTCTGATGAAGTACTCTCAAAGAACAAGAACATCATGCACTTCCCTGTCAATGACCCACCCATGTGCTCAAAGACAGGACAAGAATGTGCTACCCAGTTGCCTTACCCCTCTGTGCAACCTCATCAGCAATCTCAGACTCATGCTAGGTCTTGTGGCCATGCAGCCTCAGAATCCCTGTCTAAAAACTCATCTTTGTCTTCCCTTTCAGATTCTGCTTCAGATACTAGTGAGTCCACATCAAGCGTGCTCTTAGAGCAATTAAAGATTCCAAAGCCTTCCAGTAAGCCTGGATGACCTGGAAGAGGCAGGTACAACCTAGAGAGTACTGGTGGCTGGAATTACAAGGTCTTCTCTAAGTTCAAGGTACAACCATCAAGATCTCGAGCATTTTACAGCCTTATGTATCTTCAATAGACTGTCTCATACAGACTCATTGACCAACATCTTGATGTAACAAAGTATGCCTCCGCCCAGAACCCTGCACAACTGAAGATTGTCCATGATTAGGTTCACACTGTGACCATTTCTCTCACAAT
Source organism: Chiua virens (assembly GCA_019787685.1). Lineage (NCBI taxonomy): Eukaryota > Fungi > Basidiomycota > Agaricomycetes > Boletales > Boletaceae > Chiua > Chiua virens. The sequence continues at coordinate 31,764 of JAHNUO010000021.1, forward strand.
ACACACCTAATCTATCCCATCTTAGGCAACAGAGGCATTTCCTGACCTTGACAACTATTCTAACTGTTGGCCAGTAACTGACCTCATTATGATGCACCTCAAGTATACTTTGAGCCAGGCTTGAAGGTGAGAGATGGAATTTGTGGCAGGAAAGGCCAGGCAGGCCACAGCTTCAGTAAGAGTCTATATCACCTTTTGCTCCCTCTGACCCACACACCCTTACTACAGAAGTGAATGTGATGGCTGGAGCTGGAGTTGGGTCTGTCTGCATTGTGTCTGATCTGTGTATGTTTGTGTGTGTGATATACAAAATGTTAAGAACATGGTTTGCATTGTTTTTGGTGGGAGCACAAGTATTCAAAGTGTACAGTCCTTGTTGATTATGTAATGTTAAGGAGCAAGCCATCCGCGTGGTGCACGGCATCACAGTTTGTTCAAGTGTTTGCATCTTTTCCTCCTCCCAGTCAGTGCTTCAGCTAGTATGAGCTCCCTTCACCAGCCTCCTCATCAATATCCCCCATCAGATACTTGCTCAGATCACTACCATTCCTGGCCGTCCAAGTCTTTTTCTTTGCCCTTGTATAAGAAGCCTGCTTTAGCTTGTTTGTTCTGTCGAGAGAGGAAGATTGCTTGTGACCCGCTGCAGCCATTGGCAGAAAACCAGAACAGGACATGTGTGTGAGTAGCAGATTCAATGGATCTGAGACACAATTTTTGCCAAGTCGTACTTACTCCTGACCCTTTTTTCAGCCAATGTGCCAAACGGCACCTGAAATGCAAATATCCTTGCAAGTCCAAACGAAGGACAAAGGTGCCAACCATCAATTCTGAATCTCTTTCAGGGCCAGTGAGTCTAGAATCCAGATAAACTCTGAGTCAGTCCAGTTAAGCCAGAAACGATCAGATCTCTAAGACTTAGGCAAGCGAGACTTTGTGAGCCTCATTGGCATACAATTATGTCCTGTACTGCTGCCATATATCTAGCAATCCTCCTTAGATTAGCTTTGACCTTCTCATAACAATACAGTGTGCTAAATGGTGTTGTTTTGTCATGGATTGTCAGCCCACAGTCACTTCCTCTGAGTCCCACTCGTGCCGTTTCATGCACAAAATGTCAACCATCAAAACTTGTACCTTCAAGCTGTTTCCTGCTTTGACAGCCCAAATCGGAAATCATAACTGTTCTCCTTCCAGCAGCATTGAATGTCATGGACAGAATTTCCTTGAATGGCCTTTGAAGAACAATCACTAACTATGATTCTAGATAACGATCGATAGTAACCCAGGCTTCCCAGGAAATCAGAGACTGTAGTCCTGGTCATGTACATGTTGTCGGATACTACTACCACTTGTGGATTGTGCCTTGGATGACAAGACCAAGTATGGGACTAGTACCTGCGTTCAAACAATGGGTGCTCATTCATCACCACACATATCCTTGTGGATGTCATTCCTTGCGGGTATATCCATGCAGTAGACCGTCGTCAACACCATACCGGGAGACTCCATACCAGACCACAGTGTGCAACCTGCTTGATGACCAACTTGAACCTGCCACCAGCTGCAACTAGAATCCCATGGAGAAATATCGAAAGAGTTGGTACTACAAACGGTCCTGTTCATTGCTGTACTATCCACATTCAAACAAGCAGCATCGTGAAAGCTTCGGATTTAGTCACATCCAACTCACCCCTTACTGGTTACCCATTGAAATGTTCTGCTGTGGTTCGTGCACCCTCCACTTCTCACCCATTAATTCTCAGATACGTCCTACACCTCCGGACAGCACACGACATCTACGAATACCTCATAAATCGATTCGGCACCCCTACAACACTATGAGACAGCACAAGCAGCCCCCGATGCAGCGAATAAGTGCGAAATGTCGAAAATGGAGTCGAAAATTCCACATATGGAGAATGGTGAGGAAGCCGAGAGAGCTGAGAGCGTCGCAAGCCCGAACGCAGGCACGGAAATTGATGGGAAGGTTGATGAAATGGATGCAGGTGCGCAGAACAAGGTGGAGACCACCAAAAAGCCCCTAACGACGTCGATCAAGGGAGAGATGTCGAGCGTAATGATGCATGGGCGATCAACGATGGCCGACGACAGAGATGATGAAAGTCAACAGGGCCCCAAACCCAGCGTGAGTCGCAACGGACGATCCCCAGAGCTCCAAGCTTGAGGAGAGACGGAAGTCAGCGACCTACGGAGCTCAGGACAGCAAACCCGAAGCAGACGCGTCGCAACCATCGGGATGTGTTGGGAGTGCTAGGAACAAGCAAATAGAGCTGCCGGAAGTAATAGAATGTGTCAGGGAACGGTCGAAGGAGAATAAGGAAGAGAACTCGCCTAGAGCGATCTCATGCAACCCAGACGACCTAGGCGACGAACCAGTTGTAGGAGAGGCTTACCCACGTCCTATGGAACGCTCTAGGAGTGATGGAGACGAGCGGTTCAAGAGCACGAAGCTGCTATGTCGTTATAAGCAACCTGGAGGAGGAGAAGGCGAGCAAGACTTACCAAAACTGACTCCAGGCGATTCAAGCGAAACGGCCGCAGGAGACATCGACCATGGTACCCTGGAATGTCATAGAGGCAATGGGAACAGGAGTGTCAAAGAAACGAGATCGATCTGTTGAGAGAACAAGCTAGGAGCAGGGAAGGCGAACAGGCCGATCCAGACGAAACGAACGACCTGGACAACAAAGCGGCTACATCAGACGACTTCCCCACTTACCTAGACTGTCCCCAAAGCGACAGAATCGAGCGCTTCGTCAAAATGAAGGCGCAATGTTGAGAGAGAAGTCCGGGAGAGCAGGAGATGATCCAATCGACTTCGGGAGACGCTGAAGGCAAAGAGCAGTGTCTAAATGCTTCGAGATGAGTCGGATACGATGGGAGAGGTCCCTAGAAGGATGGTACAACGAGTGGCGCACGCTACGACTCACTACGAGTCAAAACGCGACAACTAGCTAAGCCAGATCAGTCTGAATGGAATAAAGACAAACTTGAAATCACAAAAGCGCACGCACATAGGCCATCCAAACCGCCAAACCATCATCCCAGACACACTCTCAACCTCCCGAACCCACTGCATCAACGAGGAAAGCTCAAAACATGATCTAGAATCAGCAGAGCAAGAGTGAGCAAAGACACTCGCGTGAATCGGTCTAATCGGACACACCAGATGTGTCGTATGTTTGCATAGTGTGTGCCCACATAAGCAGAATTTCGTTTCATCCCACGCTCCGAATGATACACGAAGATGTGATTAGACAAGCCATTCTAATCTCTCCCGATGGCTGAACGACTCCTGCGTACCTCCTTGGAGTCTCTGCTTCCTCACCCACTCCCATACGTACTACCCATTCTGACCTCCACTCACCCCCCGCCTTCGCTCCGTACGACACCCGGTACAGCATCTTCGTAAATTTCTCGATCTAAGTCTTCGTTCCACTCACAAGCCACGCGTCGCAGGGTGCCTCAAGCCGCATCACTGTGACATCAACTCCTCCACCATAGGATATAACAATGACCCGCTCTCCACACTCGCTACACTTTGGCCAATGTGAGTCTATCCGCTCATGATCTTCCCATCTTGTCCTGCCAAGTTCGTGCCATGTCAATGATTGATACCTCTAAGGAAGCTGCCAATTCTCCAAGTCAACTGGACCAGTGGTATGTGATGACAGTGGTCCAAGAAACCTCGTTGATGTGGCCACATCTGATGTTCATGGCGTGCAGGCACAATACGTGAGTCCATCACTGTTGGATAACAATTGGGTAACCTGAACTGCAGTGCTGTGATGAAACTACATCCGATTGACTTATCAAACTTAGCAATACCTTGCAACTGCGGATAGGTCTCACATTGGCGCGATCAAGTTTCCCGATCCTCAGTTGCCCTCCACTCCTGCAAGCACGATACATGGAGCTGTGCATCTACAAGGTGCAGGATGCAGAGATGCTTCATCGTACAAAAACAGAGGGTATGTATACCTGGAGTGCAGTGTTAATTGCTTGGCTGGCCACCTCACTCTGGCGCACACATCTAGACTTTTTGGTCAACACGTCGGGAGTTCGCATTCCACTTCCCGACTGCACAGCTACTAGGTAGGTGCTTTCTTGGTAGCACCTTAAATTGCAGGTATTGTAACCTTCATGCCGACTACCCAAGATGTATGTGTATGCTGCTTGAGTCTGTGCACTAAAGGTCGTTCAAGTTCAACGCCAACTGTTAGTCTAATACAAGATCAAAGTTTGCCACACAAAATATTCAGGCACCAGTGAGGAACCACGAGTTGTGCACCAACCAGTCCAGGTCCCTGAATCTGGGCAATACCTCTGGTGTTGTGATTGGAAAGACTTACGAAAGTTTTAGTGGCTTCCGATCCCCATAAGGCAGAATTCATATTAGCGGTCTTGCCGGGACGGAATGGTCGGTTTACCATGCGAGTCGAGCGATGGGTGCTATCATAATGCTGACTCATTGAAAGCTAGCCCTGCCAGGGAACTCAAGTATAGCGCATTCGACCCAATTCCTTTCAACCAACTATCATACTAGAATGGGATCTATTGAGGAAAAAATTCAGCCGTAAGTTCCTTGTCTGCCATCTATGCTCTGAATGACTGTGTCGTTATTTTCTTATTTTTATTTCTCATAGCTGGGCCCTGGCTTGCCTTGATGGCGCGCTGAATGGCCTGGCAATGGCATCAATGGAGCCTGGATGCCATTTTCAAGTCTGTGCCATTGTCTATGATTCGGCACAACCTGGAGTACATCTGTATGTCCTGCATATGTTCTTCTCTTCGAAGACTTACAGGAATCTTATGATAGAGTTTCTAATAAACCATATGCGTTGCCCCCTTCAGTACTGTCCAATCTGCATAAATTCCTTAATCTGGAGCTCTTGGGCCACTCAAAGAATTCTGAAGGCAGTGCCCTCCAGACCAAAGAGGACATAGAGGACGAGGGGCTATTGGAGAAGGAAGACGGTTTAGCAGAACTTGGCCTACAAGAGGAGATAGAAAGGTTGGCAGAAGAAGATCCCGATACTCTGGCTTTAACACAAGGTAAGTTGTATTCTGGATTCTTAGACATCACATGGTGTTCCTCATTTAGCTTGTTCTTTTAGAAATCAATATGATGAACCGAACGGTTATTGAAGGGGGCAATGCTAAAGTAGAGTTCGAGGGGGAGATAGAAGGTAAGTTCCTGCATGCTTGTGTTGAGCCTGTGCTCACTGCCTGCAGAGCGATCAGTCTCTGAGGATGACATGACTTTGGCAACAGGCGGCAACCTGACCCAGGTCTTGGAACAAGGTAGGTTCCTGGATGCTTGAGATGAGCCTGCACTCACTACCTGCAGAGCGATCGGTCTTGGAGGATAGCATGACTCTGGTAACAGACAACAACTTGAACCTGACTCAGCTCTCGGAACGAGGTTGGTTCCTGGACATTTGGGATAAGCCTGTGCTCACTAGTACCTACAGAGCAATTGGTATCGGAGGACAACATGACTTTGGTCCCAGGCAACAACCTGACTCAGCTCTCGGAACAAGGTAGGTTCCTGGACACTTGGGATGAACCTGTGCTCACTAGTGCCTGCAGAGCGATCGGTCTCAGAGAACAGCACAACTTTGGCCCCAGACAACAACCTGACTCAGCTCTTGGAACGAGGTAGGTTCCTGGATGCTCGGGGTGAGCCTGTACTCATTGCCTGCAGAGCGATCAGTCTTGGAGGACAACATGACTCTGGCAACAGACGATAACCTGACTCAGCTCTCAGAACGAGGTAGGTTCCTGGACACTTGGGATGAGCTTGCACTCCGAGTCACTAGTACCTACAGAGCGATCGGTCTCGGAGGACGACGTGACTTTGGCCCCAGACAACCTGACTCAGCTCTTAGAACAAGGTAAGTTCCTGGATGCTTTGGATGAGCCCGCACTCACTGCCTGCAGAGCGATCGATCATGGAGGATGGCATGACTCTGGCAACAGATAACAACAACCTGACTCAGCTCTGGGAACGAGGTAGGTTCCTGGGCACTTGGGATGAGCCTGCACTCACTAGTACCTGCAGAACGACCAGTCTTGGAGGATGATGTGACTTTGGCCCCAGGTAACAACCTGACTCAGCTCTTGGAACGAGGTAGGTTCCTGGACGCTTGGGATGAACCCATTCTCACCGCATGTAGATGAGTTAGTCTCGGTGGACAATTCTTCCCTGGCAGCTGCCGGCGAGACAGCGACTTGGATTCTCAGTGCAGATGAAGGTAAAGCAACAATTGGCGCAATCATCCGGGTCCCTGACCAGGTTTACATTGAAGGCTTGCCTAGGGCTGGCGAAGAAAGCAACAACAATACTATGCCAAAAGGTACAGTCGATTATCGGCTCAATCTGAGTAATGTTTGAAAGAATAGTAGATGTCACAACATCGATTTTGGGCAAGCCACTGGCAGTTGTTGCGAAACACTCCAGAACCGATGATGAACAGGAAAATTCTGGACCACAATCCTCTTCGAAACGGCGCAAAACCAGGGAAATCCTGGATTGTGTCCTCATTCCTAGTGTCTCCCACAAACCTCGAGCTCTGCTCACTCAGCCTGAAAATGATGCTACTAGCTTTATCTTTGTTCTCACCGACGAGGAATGCAACCAAGTTCAGAGACCGACCACTATTATGTCTCCCTGGGTTAATGCAGACCTCTATATGCGATTCACTTTCAATATTGACCTGACCAAGGTACCTGGTCGTGCCATGCTAGTTGAACAGTTGGCAAATATCGCTGGAAAGTATGTAAAATCTCTCTATTTATTCCTGAGCCAAGCTAAAAATGTGTTTAGATCAGCCAGACAGGTGGGAAGAGCCCAAGTGCAACAAGACCATGCTGCAACCCCTGCATCTAATTGTCTTATCAGGGATCCAGACCTATCCCTTATCAACTGTGGTTATCTGGCTGACTACCACATCATTGTCTGTCTCAACGCCCACAATGGGCACATTTGTGGCTACGGCATCCCACTGGCTGTCTTATTTATCCATTGTTGGGGCCCACACCAGAAAAGGGGTCTCAGTGACACTGCCGACAGGGTCCCTCATAAGATTCAGTTCTGCAAGAAGCGGCATGGGGGCCATGGACGATCTTCCTTTTATACCCTCAACCAAAAGCAATTTCTACAAAGGATACTTGCTCGGTACCCTAATGTTGTTGTGTCTGTTCAAGAGATGCGGGACCTTCGTATGAGAGAAGACCAGTTCGGACCTATTGCCCATATTGGTCCTCCTGTCCCTGGATACGCATGCAATTACTGTGAATTCGCTATAAATGACCCAAACAAAGGTGGACCAGAGCCTTTGTCAATGAGGGAGCATCGGCAACAACATAGGCGAGCCGAGCCTGATGAATATGCTCAACTAGCTCGAGGAATTGATTTGCGACGATCACAGGAGTTTCACTCCTGTTTGGTCCAATCCTTTGATCGCGATCGATGCAATTCACTCTGGTTACCTGTTCTTCCAGGTCCAAGTGCCAAGGAGACCCAGCAGAAACAATCCTTTGGACAAATACTCCTCACTAGCTGTCAATCTGCCCTCAAGTCACCAGCTCTTCCTACTACCTCAGCTGCAAACCGGAATGCTGTCCTGCCATTCTTCTTGCAGAATGGTTCCTATGACCTGATTCATTCAATGGATCCAGACTATATTCTCAAGCTGATCCAGCTTCCTGAAGAGGGCGAACATGGATTTCATGTCCTCAAATTGGCTATCGGAGCCCGCTACCGAAGTCTATGCAATGACATCCCAAATGTTCCAGATCAAATTCGTACTCTTCTGGTTGCTCCAAGACCGTGTGTATCCAGTATGCCACTCCATTAAAAACCCCAACTTACAATCTTGATTTAGAGGAGAGCGAGGAATGATTGGGTGCTTTAATCGCCCTTCAACAAAAAGCACCATTAGTTCCTATGCCCTAGAAGAGGTTCGATTATTGTGTTTTGTGCTGCGCTGCATTCGGCGCCACCAATACTCTGTTGGAGGGTCAGAATCCCCTGTTCCTTCCCCTGATGGATTGTCCATTGCTCTCACTACCCAGCAATTCGATTCCCTTCAAGCCCTTTTACTTGCTCTTTCTTCCCAATCAACACCAACCCCATTAGAACTCAACTCTCTGATTGATGCTGCCCTTCACAGCATTTACATGCCATCCAATTCATTTCATATGTTTGACAATGTCTTTCGAAACCCCTGCATCGTATATGTTGTTCTCCGATCTACCCGAGCTCAAGGAGGCTTTGCAGACCCCAAGGATATCACGGTTTATTATGCCCAAATCCAGTTTGGCATCCGCTTGGCCCTCATGGCAAAAGTGCAGAAAGAACATTGCCGCCTCCAAGCCGCAGGTGATGGTCAGGACAGTGAAGAATTGTACAAGCAATTCATGGAGTATGTTTATTTTAAAGGATTGTTTCGTAAAGTCTGACAACTTCTTAAGGTATGCACAGGTCACTATCCGGCGATGGGGATCAGAAGAACATATTTCCCCTCTTGCTTTTGTTCGCCAGTGCATGAAAGCTATGAGTCGACTGGCACGAAATGCTCCATCTCGTCAAACTGTCATGTGGAATGCAGATCACACCCGACTAGCTGTTCAAAGTCACTTGGTGGTCATATCCGAATACTTAAATAGGGTCCACAGTTCCCTTTCAAGTTTGGCCAGCAAAATTGACAGCGATATCCTTTTCGGAGTGGAATTCTCTCCAGGGTCATTTGACCTTCCCACTTCAGAAACAAATGATCTCAAAACTCTTGGATTCAGTTTATTTGCATTGGATGCAGAAGCAGACATCATGGTGGAAGACCATCCTGCCTCCTACTTCCTTCAACAGCTTTGCTCCCGAGGTGAACTTTGTATTCGCCAGGGAGATGAGATCATTTGGGATGTCCCGCGCCTCAGCGATTGGCTTCTCTCAGTCAGCGAAGTTTGGGCTGAAGCTCTGACCTTGATGCAACTGCTCTCGCTTCCTGGTCGCGGAACAGAAGTCACCAGTTGGCAACATGCTAATTCTACTACCAGCCCCCGGCATCTCTTTGTATCCCAGAATCTCGGCACTCTGATCACACACAGCAACTATAACAAGACAACGGCTCTAACAGGACAATACAAGTATATTCTGCGAGTTATCCCCTATGCTCTTTCAGTCATCCTCATAAAGCTCCTGCGCATAGTTCGTCCCGTCGAGATGCTTGCTTTTGCAAGCAATGCACCTGCTGGAGACAGGTTAGAAATCCAGAACACCTACGCCACATATATCTTTGTGTCCCATGGCAAAGTCTGGAATAGTGCCAGATTATCTGCTAGTCTTCGCAGCTGGTTCCTCCGAGAACTGAAGGTACCCTTTGGTCTTCAGCTACATCGCCACTTTGCACAAGCACTCCAGCGCAGGTTTCTTTCATACAAAAAGACTAACGAGCTGTATAAGACAGCCAATGATGTTATGGGACACGGTAGTGAAGTAGCTGATCACCACTATGCTCGAGAAACTGATGATCTCAACCTTGATACCTCAGAGAGGCATAGGATGGAACAAGTCGGTGTGGATTGGATTACAAAAGTACATAAATTAGATGTTTCCCCGACATTGTAGAACACCTTCATAGAATGCCTTCAACACACTATATACACACTCGCTGTTTACACTTGTGCCTGTCCTATGGATCCTACCTGCCTCGACATCCCACCATCACTCTAGACTGGTAACAAGGCACAGAAGGCACCAGGTGGCGTGTCAGAGGCACACCTTGGCTGATCTGGCAATGGCGCCGACCCCAGGCCCTTGCCCAAAATATGCCACTGCAAACTCGCAAGATGCTCTTCGTTCAACAAGCTGAGTGTGATCAATGACTTTGGTCGCACAATCAGTGAATTCTGCCAACTGGGGTGTGCACATCAAGAAATATCATAGTTTGAAAAAAGAGGTAGCTACCGGCTTAGACGCATGTTCAGCAGTAAGGACACTCGAAGAGGGCTGCCAGTGGAGCGCCAGTGGAATGGTCTGACCAAAGGTGGGTAGGACTCCAGCTGGCTTGATATAGTTCGCCAACAGCCTGGACATGGACCAACGTAGTTTGCTAGATCTTGATACTGCTGCCGACATGCAGGTAAGGGCATCGCAGTCAGAAGAAAACGCCCACCCGGAGACCAGTCATGTTCGAGGCATCGATAGTGGATACTTTACCCAACGTGCACCGGTCAAATATGCCAACCTTCCCTGCGAAGTTGCTGGATCCAGCGAGGAAGAGAAGGGGACTCTGCGAATTGAACGAGGCAGCATTGTGGCACTAATCCAAAGCCATGAGGTACGCGGGCACATTGATAAAAAACAATCGTTTTGGCAGGCATCTGTTGCGAAATGTGAGCTTAAGATATCAACGAGTAACACAAGTAACTTACAGCCATATGCTACTGTTTCGTCTCTAAGCCACGTCGAATAGGTCGTTCATTGTCGAGAGTGGCACGAGAATCAAATTTCCTGGCTGCGTTGAAGAAGATTCTCTCCGCAGTAGCTTTTATTGGAGTTGTCGATCTCTGTCCGCTCAACGACCAGGACTTGAGCTCCAAAATTGTTCCACTTGATCTGGGCACGACCAACCTTGCAGAGGGTGTTCGAACACGTTGGGACACGGGAAAAGACTTCTAGATCTCGACACCAGCAGGTGCACTCTACTCGGGGCTATTAACATGTATGATCAAAGACGGTCCTTACGCACCCTTTTCTCCACAACGAAACCCACGAGGGATGGACTCAACCCATGACTGAGCAGTCTCATCGAGGTGCCGCCGACTCTCACAATCACATCTTTTCCCACTCAACATGACGAAAAATCATTGCTGGTGAAGACAGAGATTCTAGCTGCGGAGATTGTTGTGCTTCATGCCGTCCTCGAGCTTGACTGAGGCTGGGAACAGATATGAAATCGATCACTAAGAGATGAGATAAAGACGAGGCAAAAATGCGGCTGTCTTTGTGCATACCTGGACATTCCTAGGTGGAGATGTAAATTCCGTGGGGGAGGACTGGAACTTTATGGTGTTGAGAGCGCTTAGTTCTTGCAACAGTTTGGTACCTTCTGCCCGAAAGATTCGCATGCTGGATTGGAGAGGTGTAAACCAGAAGCGAAGAACGAGGTGAATAGGCAATACGCACACCGGTATGCTTAGGAGAGTAAGAGTGAAGAGCCTTCCGTCATTGTTGCAGTGACAAATGGGAGCTGGGCCGTCTGGACCGAGAATTTAAAAGCCAGGATAGAGGATGCAGTCTGGCGTTCCACCGACAAGACCAAGACTTGAACGCGGACTAGAGTGGAAGAATAGCGAGATGGATGAACAATCTCGCAAGTGTGGACCAAAGCGTGGCCAGAAGAGGAAAGGGCGGCGGCGATGGAACGAGCAGGCAGCGGGATGAGGCGGGACAGTGGCGGCTGGCATCATAGCGGCTGACTAGTGTTTACATGTGTTGTGTCAAAGGGGCGCCCGGACGGTTCGGACTGCTCGGATGTTCGGATGTTTGGAAACTACATTTCGTGGACTTTTTGGTTTACATGGTCACTGGGGAGAGCTGTGGCTGTGTTTCGCCGTGGAAAGGTATTACCTCTTAGCTTATGTAAGGTCCACTTTGATGTACGATGAGTATGTGGCGAGGCTGACGTGAGTATCCTGCATTGATCTGTGACTCCTGTGAAGACTCATCTGTTCTGTGAGTGCTTCCAGGTTAAGCTGATGCATCGAACTCAGGTTTAGCTGCAGACAGCACGTTACGCTGCACACAAGATTACAGAACACTCATAGCCTGAGGTCACCTGGTTATACTACTTCAATTCTTTATATTTCTGTCGGAAGTTGTGAAAGAATTTACTAAAATGTAACTTGCAGAGGTTTTACTCCACCAAGTCTTGTTTGAGACCGCTAATATTTTGTCCTATGATCTCAGATAAGTATTCGCTCGAAGGTGAGCATGTCGTTTGTGTTGAGGAATACATGTGTTGACGACAAGCGATAGTCTTAATATATCCTCCTGTCCACTATCATTGGTGATATGCAAAAGACAGAAGGAGAGGTTGTGGTGTCTGGGAGCATTGCATGTGCAGCTCAAAATGCCTGGTATGAGCGACATGCTACGTGATCGCACTTAGTTTGCTTACCTATCCTAGGATTTTGTCTGCCACCATCTGTGACAATATTTTGTTCTCACAAGTATGATGAGCCATCCTATAACCTCATCACTGAAGGTACACATGTTCAAGATTCAGGCCAGTCTTTTTACTGACGACATGGCTAGCAGCCTGATCTGCCGACTTGGATTCTCCTGTACGGTGACATGAACTGAAGTCGGCGAAAAATATGAGTTCCCAGCGATCCCTTCGTGAACCCCTGACGCCGATGACGACGCCGTTGTCCAGGGATTGTGGTAAGTTTTCATTGTCATTGTACCTTCATGTTTCTTATATGTGTTATTAGCTGCGCGGGGACAACGTGGTAGAGTTGGATTGGGGTATGAAGTGTATGCCAGAGCAGATTTGTGAGTTTATCCATGTTGCCATGATTTTCATACTGATTTGTGGATGCAGAGTTCTTCCGGATGATGTCTTGGCTGCGGTCAACGCACATGTCATGCATCATGTCTTCGGTAGGCCATTTTTTGCTTGAATATGGTCTAATGTGCTCTGATACTTTGACCTTAAACAATGGCATTGGTCCGGAAGGTTGTCGCATTCCTAAAACATTTTGATCAACTGGTGTATATCCAATGGGGTATCTTCCTTGAATGTGGGTCGTACTGACAACTCGTCTCAGATCCTGGCAGTGCAGTTCGCAAGCTCATGTAAGCCGTGCCTCGCATTGTGAACAACCATCTTCAACTCGGCATTGTAGTCTAAATCATGCTACCAACGGGTCTGATGACTCGTCACTGGCTGTATACCCATTCATCAAGTTTAAATCTATTTACACATTGCTAGTCGGTCGAAGTGGCTAACCTCTGCACCTCGCCAGCTGCCACCTCCTTTCGTCGTCTGGCAAGGCTTTAGGGGTGCAGGTTGGGTCCTTGTCCTTCTCATCGTCTCGCCAGGTGTGCTTAGTGTTTCTAGCTTTATTTCTTATCTTTGCTCTTCTCATTGTCTCGTCAGTGTACAAGTCATTTGTGCTCACCCGTCCCTCCCGATCCTTGTTTCTATTGTCACCCACCTTTTGAATTCAAGTGTCCTGCTCATGCCATAATCCACCCGTGTTTGTCGCTGTGCAGCCCGAGTTCCACTGGCTTTATCGTTCATAGCTGAATCCTAGTTAATATATTGTTGGGAGAGCTGGGACACCGCTGCACCAGGTTTGAGCGATGAGAAGAAGCATTAAACAAATTATGTAATGCTTCAGGGTGGACGAGCTCGGTTAGCACTGAGCGAAGGGGGGTAACGTGAGGTTCAGGTGTGAATCATTCAAGTTGTAATAGCTAGGCCTTCGGCGATCAGGCAATATGGCAGCTTGTGCTTACTATAACAATCGTTTTCCTTTGCTGCTCGCGAGTTTTTGTACCTCCAGCGGGAGTTGGAAACAAGCCCACTGAGTGACTGAGTCTATAAGATTATGTCCGATGTTGAGTTTCGCCAGCCATTGGATGTAAATTACCCCTACTAGTAGTACCCGAGTCTGCTTACCATCAATGCAGACACTCATTCTTTCCTCCTCTCCTTCACCTGCCTTCTACTACATGATGGGCATCTGTATCTCTACCCAGGGTGGGGCCAAAAAGGTTATGTCGGATGCTATTGACGGGCAACACAAGGAGGACTCAAGGAAGCTTCACAAGGAGTGCAGAATTTTACTCCTAGGTTAGTCCAGCCAGCTGCCCCTCCTTGCCATTCTGTACATCCCCTACTGAACCCTTGTCCCAGGTTCAGGAGAGTCAGGGAAGTCAACGATTGCGAAGCAACTGAAAATACTTCACCAGAACGGGTTCACAGACGAAGAGTTAATGTCATACCGCCCCGCTATCTACCAGAATACTCTCGAAAGTGCGCAAGCTGTCCTGCTTGCCATGCGCAAGATTGGTCTTAGCTGTGTAGATCTGAATAATCGTGTTCGTGTCTATTCCTTGTCCACCTCAAACTGGTTTCAGGCTTTCAGCTGACCTTATTCTTGTGTCCTAGCTCAATGAAGACTGTATCTTTGACTACCGATTTGACCTAAATTCACCATTTGAATTTTCGCCCATTGTTGCTTTGGCCATCTATGAGTTGTGGAAAGATCCAATAATTCCAGAGCTGATGGCTTGCAATAGCAAATTCTATCTAATGGACAATGCTGCATAGTATGATCGCATTGTTCTATGGTGGCGCATTCTGATTACCCCCCAGTTTCTTCAGCGAAGCCCTCCGTATAGGTGCGCCCAACTACCTCCCCACTGAGGGTGACGTTCTCCGAGTCCGTCTAAAAACAAAGGGCATCATTGAAACCAGGCTGACCATGGGACAACTCCGGTATGTCACATCATTTCACTCGCCACGTCTTATCTCAGTGCCATCTAGAGTACATATGTTTGATGCCGGTGGCCAGCGTTCTGAGCGAAGAAAGTGGATTCATTGCTTTGAAGGCGTCACTAGCATAGTTTTCTGCACTGCATTAAGTGAATATGACCAGGTCTTATTGGAAGAGCAGAACCAGGTGAGTCCTGCTCAAATTGTGTGTAGTCAAGCTTGTTGACCCCTATAGAATCGGATGGCTGAATCACTTGCCCTATTTGAATCTGTTGTCAATTCTTGGTGGTTTTCAAGGACCTCTGTAATCCTTCTCCTCAACAAGATCGACGTCTTCAAAGCCAAGTTGCCCAAGGTGTGTATCTCCCGGCAATCCATCCCTTGTTTCCTGATGTCCTGCCAGGTTCCCCTAGAATATTATTTTCCAGACTACTCAGGCGGTGCCAATATCAACAAGGCTGCCAAATATATTCTATGGAGGTTTATGCGAACCAATCGTGCATGCCTCTCTGTGTACCCCTGGTGGGTCTCAAACATTTTCTCCAGTCTGTACCTTGCTCATTGAACTAGTCTTACGCAAGCGACAGACACGACTAATGTCCATTTAGTCTTCTCAGCAGCAAAGGAGACCATTTTGCAGAATTCATTGAAAGACTCGGGTGTTCTGTGATCCCCTTTTCAGAGGCACTGTTCCCCATACTATTTATGCACTTTGTTCTTCCCCCCTCTGCCTCATTTTTTTTTCATTGATAAGGGAGCAAACTACATTTATTTTCCTGATCTCTTTCGCATTGCATATTACCACGTATCATCTTATGGATCAGATAGCAGGCTGAAATCAGTGTCATTTGGCAAAGACTGGTGTACTAGTATCCATTAATCAACCAGGGTATATAAAGGGAGGACGCGTCCGAACCATCCGAACCAGCCGGCCACCTGTCACCTGTCACATGTGTGTGACACGGCGAGACTTGTCAGCCACGCGGTCAGCCACTACGTGCATAACTCCCTTCCCTCCTACCTGTCTGAGTCCCTCCTACCACTCGCTCACTCACTCCCAGAGAGTAGCCTTGTCCCCATTGTCGTCTCACGAGCTGGATCACAATGAGCTCCCCCTCTTTTTGTGGTCGTGGCCAGCGAATTTGTTCGTTTTTCTGTCCTGCCACTCCCTCCCGCCACTTGCTCACTCATTCCCAGAGAGTAGCCTCGTCGCCATTGTCGTCTCATGAGCTGGATCGTGACGAGTTCCTCCTCTTCTTGTGGTCATGGCCGGTGAATTCATTCGTTTTTCGTCCCCGTCGTTGCTCACTGCAATACCCTTCATCAGCCGACTCGGCTGGGGCAGCGACGTGTTCGAAGAGTACATCCCTTGTCTTCCATCCTGAAGCCCCATGTTCATTGTCTCGAGCATGTTGTTGATCTCAAGTTCGCCTGCGCTCATGCTCGCTCAGGTACGTCTGCAGGCGCATGTGTCCTCACGCAACACTCACACATGTGCTAGATATCTCTAAAGGCGAAATCGGCCATGGACATAAAATCGCTGTTTGAATGTTAGCTTTCAAGGACCGTGTTCAGGGATGTCTAAAGAGTTTGAAGACGACAGCGAAGCTGGGAGAATCCGCAGAGCGCCAAAACCGCTCTGGGAGTCCTTGTTTGCGAATTCGCCTTCTGTACGTCGTCGTTAGATCCAGGACAGTACGTTGATGTGGTTGAGGGGGTGTTGCAGGCCTTGTAACAGGTGGGTTGCACATGGTACATGCTGGTATTTTTAAAGTTAATGAACGTCTCTGTTTTGCGTATTTGGATGGCTTTATCCTGTGGGTACACCATGGGGTATGTCGCTGCCATGTCGCGCCGTCGACTCATGTGCATATCGCAGTAGAACTCTCACACTATCAAATTCGCAACTACATTCGATCATATGCGTCCTATCTCAACATTAATAGCAATGACGAAAACCCTGCGATGGTTTACAATACTTGGGTAGAGCATGTTGAGAAGCGGATCAATGACGCTGGGTAGGAACAAGGATGGAGACTCTGGCTAAGGTCCCTAGAGCTAACCAGTCCACACACGTACCGCACGACCTGGTGGACTAAAGCTTTCTTCTCCAGTCGCGTCGAATAAAGATCTGGAAGCGCGTGTATCATCGTACACCAGCTCCCAATCCTCGTCCGTCTCAGACCTCGACCACCTCAGGAACCGTGTTGACGAGACCGAGAGAGAAAAACGGGATCTCATCGACGTCGTAAGCAGGCTCAAGGAGGACGCCTCCCAGCGTGATGGTGCCTTCAGTCTCTTTGAGAAACGGTGGACCTGACTGACCTCCGTGCCTTAGAGGAAGTCCAAAACCTTCGTGCCAGTCTTCGCCAGATTCATCAAGACCATCAGATCCTCAAAACTCAAGTCCGCGAGCTTCGCTCAGCGGAGACGTCGACCAAAGTAAATGCATTCATCCACACCCATTCAAAGACCGCATACTGATGTGCCCCTCTTCAGTTCAAGCTTGAAACGCTCTCCCAACAACTTACTCTGGCACAGTCTGAAACCGAGCGCGCAAGCAGCGAGTTGACTGCCAAGGCTGACAAGTATGCCAACTACCGACGTACCAAGCATGCCAAATTCATCCAACTACAGTTAGTGCACAACTCTCTAACACAAAAACACGCTCTTTCTGAGGTTCTCTCAGAGCAGCGCAGTCTGCGCAGACCGCATCAATGCAACACCTGACTCAGGCACTCACCAAAGCACAGGACTTGCAGGGTCAGCTTGCAGAACAGGAGGCAGCGTTCACCACAGAGGTCTCAGGCTTGAAGAGGCTGGTAACGATCATGGAAGAAAGGGAGAAACAAGCAAAGGATATCGTGGAAAGCGCCGAGCACGAGTGGGCGAGCATAGGTGATCGTGCCGAGCAGAGAGAACGACATGCTCGAGAAGAAGCCGAGAAGAGGTTGGAGCAGCTGGAGGCCATCATGGAGAGGATGCATTGTGGTGAACTCCCCGTCACTGGTCGTGGCAGCTCTGTTCCCGCTACTCCTGGTCGTCCCTCTGGCTCTGCTTCCGATATGATGCTGGGTCTCAGCTTCATCGTGGCAACGGTTAGCAGAGTCCGAAAGGGTGGTAAGACCTTTGCGGAGATGTATGCAGATTACGTGCGCCTCGAAGAAGAGTACATGAAGAAATGCGCCGAGTACGATCGTATGGACAGGACGCTTTCCGACGTACTTGCTCAGATAGAAGAACGGGTGAGAGATTCTTGGTTGTGTGGCATGTTTTCTGCTTACACTGTTTCCAGGCTCCTGCTCTTGCACAA
Source organism: Chiua virens (assembly GCA_019787685.1). NCBI lineage: Eukaryota > Fungi > Basidiomycota > Agaricomycetes > Boletales > Boletaceae > Chiua > Chiua virens. The sequence continues at coordinate 49,611 of JAHNUO010000021.1, forward strand.
CAACGTGAGGATTATGAACGTCTCAGGGAAGAATCCGGACAACTCGCTGGTCAACGTTTCAACTCTCTGCCGCTCTCGCCGAACGCGATGCCAGTGCTGCCTCTTTTCAAGAAGCATCGCAGAAGCTCAAGAAATCATGCCAAGAGACCGACCTTCTCCAGTATCAACTCACCGATTTGGGCCGACAGGTTCAAGCGCTTCTCCAGGAACTTGGATGACGCGGTGATCCTTTGATTCCCTCGGACGAGGAAGGAGACGAGATGGCATCATTACTTCCTGATAATATTGGTGCCGTCATCACCAACAACCTCGTTTTGTTCCGGTCGATCCCATCCCTCCAAGAGCAGAACCAGAAGTTGTTGAAGAAAAAGATCGTTCGTGAGCTTGGAGCAAAGATGGAGGCCAAGGAGCGCGAATACCGTGAGGCTCTCGAAAAGGAGCAGAGCGAGGCCGTTCGCGAGGCGCGCATGAAGCCATCCAAGATCTTGCGGCCCAACTTGAGAGGCAAAAGAAGAGCAGCGAAGTCACTATCCATGCGTATATGAAGGAACGAGATACTTTAAAGGCGATGCTTGCTCGTGCTGAGCGCTCATCGTTGCATACCACTGTCAACGGCGATGTCAACGGCGCCGCGCCCGCTCCGCCAGGTGATTTGGTCGCCGAGCTGGAGGATGCTCAAGCACAGTTCGAGTCGCACAGAGTGGAAATCGGCTTGGATACCGAGAAGCTGCGAGAGGACTTGGTACAAGCCCAGAGACAACTTGGTCAAGCCAATGCAGCACTTGCAAAGGCTACTGCCAAGGTTGAGTTCCTTGATGGCAAGTCGGAAACAGCATACGCATTGATCATCCGCTTACTCACTTTCCTCCAGAACGTCAATGCATGACTCAGGAGCAGCTGGGTTTGCAAAGCAGAGACTTGGATAGCTTGGCGTTGCGCAATCAGCAGCTTTATGATCAACAAACGCGTCTCGACATTGACTGCGAGCGTATCATGGATGAGTTGGCCGGCAGAAAGAGTTACCTGGAACAGCTTCGCAATGAGGTTGCAAACCTACGAGCAGAGAAGATCTGGGAGGTTAGTATCCATTAGGATGAGATTTTCGAGATTAAAAACAATCCCTGCCAGACTGTCTAAAATCGATTGATCGACGAGAATAAAAAGCTCGCCGTTGAGCGTTCATAACTTTCGGATCTTATGGCTAATGTCCAGAGAATGCATAACGATCTCGAGCGTTCAGGAGAGAATGATCGCCGACGACTCGAGACACAGGTGCAGATGATGGAGAACCAGACGTAAGTCTGCCCACTGAAATTTTTCTACGCTCTAATATTGCTCATCCCATGTAGGCAAGATTTGAAGACGCAGCTGAGCCAGGAACGCGAAACCATTCATCATGTCACGCTGCAGAGAGGCATTGACATGAAGGATCTCCAACCACGCTTGGACAAGGCAGTATGTCACAACAAGTATTGGAAGCTCCTGACCATGCTCACCCATGATTGTAGGCTGAGTAATTATCTCAAGCGCGAGAGGCACTCCTTGGGGCCGAAACTAGCAAGACGCATCTTCAAGAGCGGGTGGATGATTTGGCACGTCAACTCCAAGGCAATGCAGAGAAACTTGCTGTTTACGAAAGGAGAACGGTTGGTACAGGCGCTACTGCTTCTGTCCCCGACCCAGATCTATCCCGCGAGCAACAACTCGAGCAAGAAGTTGCCGACCTTTGGTATGTTTTGATACCAGTACACTGCTAGTTTGTCCTTATCATGCCTTAAGTGCGCAACTCAAGGTTGCCCAAAGGAATCTTGCCGCTGCTCGTAATCACATGCAACAGTTCCAAGAGATCAGTCAGGCCAACGAGGCTGCTCTTACTGCCCTCAACACTACTCATGAATACAAGGCGGATGCCAAAGCCCGGCTTGCCAGACACGAGGTACACGTCCATGTATCCCTTCTGACAACCTGGTCATCTCAGTCTCCTTAGCTCGAATGCGAGTCACTCGAGGAGAAACTCCGCTCCGTTCAGCAAGAAGTCCAACAGTGGACAAACAAATTCAACGATCTCCAGAAGACCCTCGAAGATACGATTGTGGACATGAGCACCTTGGAGAGAAACTCTGAAGGCGACCAAGCTGTTCACGAACGCGAGATGCGTGCGTTGGAACAGCGTGCAGTGGTGCGCACCATTCTTTTTGATAGTATACTTTTGCTTAAATTATTTCACAGGCTGCGGAGGGCAGGTATTCGCGCGAAGTGGTTGCACACGCCGAATCCTTCAAGACCATCGAGAATCTCAAACAGCAGCTTGACAATGCACAGGCTACTTCGCGCCAGAACCTGACACGGGCTGCTAATGCTCAGGCTAAGCTCGAGGCATTGGAAGGAAGTTGGAAACAGCAAAAGGATGCTCTGGACAAGGAGATTGTGGATCTCAACGGACGGTATGGGCTTGATCGTGCCACGCGTGTTATATTTCTACTCGGCGTCTTTGCAGTTGCAAGGATCTGGCGGCACAAAACACACTCCTGCACCAACATCTCGGTAGTGTCGGCTCTCAAGCGGCGCGTATCCGTCAGGTTGCAGATTCCGCTGCAGAAAGTACTAGCGATGGCGTAGATGCTGGCAGTGACGTGGACACGAAACTGTCTGTTCTGCGTTCTGCGATGGCGTACCTGAGAAAAGAGAAGGAAATCGTGGATCTTCAACTCGAGCTGGATAAACAAGAAAACATCCGTCTCAAAACTCAGCTTGATCACCTGAACCAGAGCTTGCAGGATGTCTGCAAGACGCTTTCAGAGGCAAGTGGAGCCAGGGCGTCCCTTATCTGCCTTATTGAAACTCGCGTTACAGGAACACGAGAAAGCCGTGCAAGCAGCCACATCAGACACCCAGCACACTGAGATGTTGGAGCGGATCAATCAACTCAGCATGCTCCGTGAGAATAACGTGACCCTACGTGCTGACTGCGAGAACTATTCAATGCGTTCACGCGAATTGGATGCCAAGCTTAGAACGCTCTCTGCTGAGCTCGAACCCGCTAAGGAACAAGCACGTATTGCGCATGCTGAGCTCCAAGCTCGGGATGTTCAAATTATCCTTCTCGAGAGCGAAAGCAAGCGTTGGCAGGAACGCAATGCGCAGTTGTTGGGCAAGGTAGCCCGTCCTTGCCAGTCGAGCGTTTCGTTCGTTAAACACGTCGATAGTACGATTGTATTGACCCCGCCGAGTTGCAAGCACTGAAAGAGGAGGTTGAAAACACAAAGGCTCAAAAGGCCGACTTCGAGAAACGTCTCGCCGAGGATAGAAAGCGCTCGGTGATGAGAAGGCTTCCAAGGTTGCTACCCCACCAGCTCAGCCATCCCTCATCGTGGGTCCCTATATTCGTGTCTCCATTTGCTCCTTTAATGTGCCGACAGGATAGTTTGCGGCCTGAGCGGGACAAAGTGCTTGCTGAAAAAGAGAGCTGGAGTCAACCTGCCACTGGTGACTCATCTGATGTCGCCAAGGCACAGTTAGAGGCAGAGAAGGTAGAGCTCACAAACAGCACCGCCCACAAGCACCGGACCAGCGCCCAGAGCGCCGTCGGACGACTCGTTGGTGAAACAGTTGAAACCTGCCAGGGAGGGTGCTGGTGGCACCGCGCCGGCCACTGCTGCGGGCAATAAGCCACCGCCATGATTAATGGGTGTATGAGGACGCTGTTCTTTTCTTATCGCTTGCATCTTGTATCATTATCCGCGCGTTTCGTTTCATTACTTACAATACCAGATTCGCGTCAATCTCGCATTTCATGTTCGTTCTTTGGCCGATTTGAAAATATTCACACCAATGGAGCAATGAATGATATTTTAACCAAGCTGGATAAGAGGGGCATAAATCTGCGAGACGGGGTACAAAAGTTTCCCGATCCTCTCCGCCACTTGGGGCAATACCGGCGTCCGGAAGCATACGCCAACCGGGCGGTGCTCGCCATCGGTACATCTGCAGGATATCCACCGGACTACTCGCTCCACCACGCTGATAAAGCGAACAGATTAGTGGGTCTGACATACAAGGACTTGAATATTCGAGCTCAACAAGTTTTTGGGGTGAGATTCACAACATGTCCATAAGTTCATGGGCTGACTTTCCACGACCTACAAGACTAACAATGGTGCGCTGAAATCCACTCTGCAGTAATACCGCGGGAAATCCAAGGAACTGGATCCCGAAAAACACGACTATGGTTGGGGAAATAAAGCTATTCTTGCCCGTACCTGATGGGTCACCTATTCAGTCTGGGCTCATCGAACTCAAAAATCGTACCGCCGCTTGTTTGCATCCGTTAGAAGATCACCTGATAATAGATGCCGCCCCAAGATTATATCGGGAATTGGCAGTGCCGTACTCGCCGCCGGCTTGCCACAATACTATGACAATGCACCGTTTCGTGAAGATCTTGCTGCGATGGTATCATCATTTCTCCCCACGGATGGCTCGCACATTCGAGACTTGTATCTCGATCAATTTTATCTCGAGGTTCGTGGTCAATGCAATTTGGCATTACCAATGGCCTGCTAATTGAGAGACGCAGTTGGTACAGCCATCCAAATGTTCGCATCGATCGAGTACACGGCAAAGCTGCCCAACAAGCAGAAAATGCGGGATTGTATGAGGAGATGGTCGAAGAACGTGGCAGGTGCAGAAAGAAACTGTTGCGGTTGGAATATCCTCGGTTTGTAGGCAAGTCGTCAGCATTTCATTCCCGTTGCATTATTGGTGGAGCACCCCTGGTCGTGCTTTGGCGCACGTTCAATGCTCGATTGGCTGATTGGCTGGTCGAACGAGTCTGCTTTGGAGAAGCCATCCAATGCACCCGAACGGCGAATCCGAGCACGTGAGATGCGTGTGACCCATAACTTGCCGCGCACTCCGAGTCGCACAACTTGATGCAACCACCGCTCGGGGACCTCCGCTACTCAGTTTTTGGCCTGCCTCTATTGCATTGGCTACGCCGTGTCAATATGCAGTCGCTGGGAACCAGCGAACACCAGCCGACACTGAGTTGCTGGAACCCTTGGCCTATCCGAGCGGTTGCGCTTACTCGCTGCCCACCTTTGCCCTGCGCTCAGTCGCCCTTGTGGTCGCTCTGCTTTCCCCATGCACCCCTTCGCTTGCAGCTGCAGCGGCACCGCAGTCGTCGCAGTACCCCCGACTCGCCGGAATCATTCGCTACTTGCCTTTACCTTGCATCTGCACTATCCCCCTCGTGGTCACTCCGCCTCTGCCCGTGCACCTGGATCCCGCCGCATTCGGGACGGTAGGACAATCGGAGTTTGATTAACCAACTTTTTCTGCTGCCTTCCTCCCCCCACCTCCGCGCTGGCGGCACGATTACCGCGGCCCAGGCTCACTAGTTGCGCCTGCTCTCTGGCCAGGCTCCTACTTTTGCCCCGCCTTCTCTTTCCCGCTCCCTCTGACCCCCTTACCTATGCACCTTCGCATTCCCAGCAGCAAACCGGGGGTGGCGACGACCAGGCGATCGCAGCAGTTCAACCATCCCAGCGGCGCCCTAGCCACTGGCCACCCACCTGCCCTGCCCTGCCCTGCCCTGCCCTGCCCTCGGCCGCTCCCAACCCTCAGCGATGGAGCAGGCTCAGCTCTAAGCCCCAGGCTGGGCTGCTCACCCCCAGCCTCTAAGTCAGCAAAGACGGCGGGCCAACTGCGCTCGCGCGAGGTGCTGGCACGCAGCCGTGCTATCTGGCTCAACAACGCCCACGCCCGCAGCACCGGCATCAACTTTCCTAGTTTGGCCCAGGGTATGCGCGTCTAGCCTGGCAGAGTCTTCGTATCTGACTGCCCGCCCCCTGCAGCTTTCCCACACAAGCTGGTCGCAGCCATTCCACCACTTTTTGGGGCCTCTCGATGCTGGCTGGCGCGTTCGTTACGCACCAGGAAAAGATCCCTTGACCGGCACCAGGGCCCTAGATATCTTGCAGCAAGCAGTGCAGGAAACTTGTGAAGACGCCCAGCAATGGGGTGCAACAAGCCATCTTGACCTGGCGCAGCGTTTAGGCTAGCTTCAGCGGTGGCACGCTGAGTTTAGATGGCCAGGCTGGGCTTGGCAAGGGAGCGTCAGCGCCAACGCGCCAAAGGTGAGTATCCAGGGGCGCAGGTGGCTGCAGCGCAGCGATGAGAGTGAGGCAAGCTCCGCAGGGATGCGGCTGCGGCGGTGGACCACGGATGAGGCCGGGACAGCGGCTGAGGGTGCAGCACGCAAACAAAGGCAGGCCTGCGAATGAGGATGCGGCCATGGCGGTGTGCTGAGGACAAGGGCCCCGGAACGGCTGCAATGCACCAACGAGGATGCAACTGCGGTGTGATGACCATTGAGCAGCGGTGGGCGGCTGCGCTGGTGCGCTGAAGGCGGAGGTGCGGCAACGACCAGGACTGGGGTGTGCTGGTCTGGATGCGGCTGTGGCAGTGCGGCAGTCGCGGTAGAATAAAGCTAGGACCTAAGCCAGGCCTGGGGAGCTCTTAGTGTACTGCAGCCTAAAGTTCCTAGCATACTGGACAAGCAATTTGAAAGTGTGAACATGCTGCAGAAGTTCCAAATTTGCAGCAACAATTCAATCCGATAGCCTTTTCCTTTTCCCACAACCACGTCTTGCTGCCTAACTATCTCCACTCTGCAGCTCCTAGTGAGTCTTTTCAACCACTAGCAGTGCACCCAAGCCATTAAGTGGGCTAATAGCAATGCCTCATGATAAGAAGTTGTTTCAGAAAGTGGCTTATTGTGCTGCAACTGATGCAGTCATCATCAGTTTGCTCTATAAGGCTGAAATACCATTCTTCCAGGATGCAATAACCACTGAATTAGCCAGTCTTTGGCATAGCCTTCATCCTGCCCCCCATCCCCCCATGCTCCTCCCAACTCCACTTGAACCCTGCCAGCACTGTTACAGCAACAAGGCCAATCTCTTTGCTGAGTTCATCCAGTGGACTGGCAACCAGTGGATCAAGGATCCTGATAATCAAGCATTCCAGCTGCTATTTACTGCATGGCATGCCTTCAAAAAAGCAAAGGATCAGGCAAGGAGCCAGAAGCGGGCCCTTATTCGAAAGCTCCGGCTCAAATCTAGTGCAGAGCAGCGCAAGAACTTCATCAAACACCTCCCAGAGATTAAGCTTGTAGAACTTCCCAAGCCCTATCCACCAAAAGGCTTCTGGTGGTATGAGAGTGGCAGGGCTCTCCAGAAATGGGAAATGATTTTGACACAAGGCAAGCAAGCTGATAAGCGCAAAAAGCGGTTTCCTCTTCTCAAAATTGATTCCAAGCAACTTCAACACACTGTTCCTTCTGGTAGCAGTGCCATCATCCGGGATGCAAAAACTGGAGAGCTTGTTTTGATGGTTGTGAGGGATTTTTGTCAAGACTTGGGTGTTCTCAATTGGGCTGATGGAGTAGTCCGGGAAGTTATTGGACACAAGCGGAGTGTGCGCGTGCGTTCTCAATTATGGCTGGCTAGTATTCAATGCTAATCATCATGCAATCAGCTGGAGGATCCTGGAAAGCTGGCACTCATTGGTTACTCAGCAGGTGCACTCAGTGCACCCAAGTTTGATTGGGTCCGGAATCTTTTGTCGTCGAAGATGCCCACTGAAGCTATTGAGGAGTTGGACACCAAGTCCAGTGCAGTTTTTGCACTTTTTTGGAATATATTGCAGAGTACTGTTCCTGACGATGTTCAGCAAGACTTCGAGGACTTTTTGCAGAGAACAAACATCGTTCAGATGGGTGGCAATCCTACCAGTTCCACTATCTCTAGAACTGGTTCTTATTCCATTGTTGATGGAATTGGCGACATCTATACCTTTTCTACTGCTCCCCTTGCACCTCCCCAAGGTGTATTTGCAGAAAATTATAGCAGGCAAGTTCCTCACATCCATTTACCTCTTTTTTAATCTTTTTTTTTAACTGGTATTGTAGGGCAGGCCATCTTGAGCACCAGCCCCACAAATTTGCAGCATCTTGGACAACTGGTCGGATTGGTACAGCATCAAAAGGTGGTATGTTTTACACCAGCTCTCATGGTATCTGTGTGGAACCTGCTGCCAATACCATGGTGGTTTGGCAGCCCCAGAATGTCCATGGGACAAGCCTTCAAGACAGGCACACCAACCAGCATGATCCTTATTTCTCACAAACTGGACTTGCAATTGTTACCTCAAATAGGTTGGAATCTGTCTGGAAGCAATACCGAAAGGACCTACTGCAGCATCAAAAGGCTGTTGAGACATTGGAGGTTACTAGTGATGGGTTGGATGAGAATGATTCTATTGATGAGAATATCTCATGCTGGTGCTCTGCAGGTAAAGAATGCCCTATCTGCCTCTACAGTGTTAGTCTATCCGAGTCAGGCAGCGAGTAAATCATGGTAGATTCTGCAGTCATAGTACTGGGCAAACGATAGTGGTATAATGCATTCATTCACTGGCAGTGGTACAACTTTGCAATCTACATAGATACTGTATACATGGACACTGTAATTTGGTGCGATTGGGGCAAGGGCACCAGTGAGGGCAGGCGCACACACTTGCAGATGCCACGGAAGAGGGAAAGGGCACAGGTAGTGCAGGTGCGGGTGCAGCACTCAGCGATAGCAAGGGCAGGCTAGGTGCTCTTGTGCTCGAATACATCGCGGTTGTCATTTTGGCCCTGAGGAACTTCTGGTCAATTTGTTGTGAATACTCCGTTGTGTACTGCGAGATCCACCTTGCGCCGATCTCTGTCTGATCCCCATCTTCAAGGATATCCAAGTCCGGTTTCAGAGCACAACATTCCACGGCAGAGTTGTACCTCTCCTCGTTGTAAGAGTATCGAAACAGAATGTTGTCTCTAATGGATTGGTGTCGCAGCCAAGGGGATTGCGCAGCATAAGAGATAGCATGCATATTACCATATTCATCGATGTTGGAGGGGTTCTTGGACATGACGAGTGTTCCCTTTGTGATGGTCATTTCCCCCCAAAGCGCCAGCTAATATGGGGTTATGCCCGCGTAAGGATCTTAGCTGCGCTCAAACACAAAGGCTCATCAGTAACGCGGATTTACCGCTCGCAGTCGGACCAGTGATCAACGCCAACTCGCCATCGGGGAACCGCAGCAAAATATCCTTGAGTTCGAACTTGTGATCTTCGACCGCAAATATAGCCGACTGGCTCTCTGCGTCGACCGTCGTGGCCAACCCATCGCTTGGGCTCCGACTGGCATTCACACTTGAATTTCCATTCTTAGCGTTCCCATTCTTCTTGCCCTTCCCGTCATCCTTGGACCCCTGCTCATCCTCTGGTACCTCGTTCCACTTGAACGAGCCACCCTCGATTCCAAGACCCTCGTCGACAGCAAGGGAATCCGTAAGTACCCGAGCACGCTTCATAGACGATACCTATTCGGTGACTTCCTCTTCTTCGAGATAGGTCTCGATCCGTTTCAGTGCAACACCAGTCTGATGGCAAGTAAATAGGCTAGACGGTGACAAACGGGAAGAATGAGTTACCTGGAGTATTTGGACTATCCAAGCAGGAATAATGTTCAGCGGCTGCCTGATGAAAAGTTAGTAAGGTCGAAGGTGATTAAACGTCGGCATACCGAATCATGTTAAATAACGCGATGGATGTGAATGCGGCGGAAACGGTCAATTGATTCCCTTGGTATATGCACGCAAAGAATGAGATCAAGGGAACAAGTATGCGAGCCGAATTCCAGATGGCGGTGAACAAAATTGAGTTGAGATGGGCTAGATGATGCATCAAGTTGGGTGTCCTCTGAATTATAAATGGCGGTTGACTCACCTTTGATCATCCAATTCATTTCAACTCCCCTCGTGTCCATCGCTCGGTCAATTCATTGCTCTTCCCAAGCGAAGAACTTGATGAATTTCACAGCACTAATCAGCTCGTTCAGAACCCCCATGCATTTATCACGGGATGCAGAGACGCCCTTCTGGATCCGGATGCTGCGCTTCATGACGTAGCTATTCAACGGCCACCCGATAAGTATCACAATGAACCCTGCCAAGGCGGAAATCCCGAGAAGGCTACACGCGGTGAGCCTATAACCGAGAGCGCATGAATCAGGAACATACTTGTATAAAAATACTGATGCACTGATGATTTCAAAGGGACCTGCACGACTTCGCGTCAACATCGCAGATCACTTGAGCCATGTGGCTTACCTCCGCAAATGAAGTACATTCCTGAAACCATCATGGCGATCCTATTTGCGCCAATGGCCACCAGGTTGACAATCTTGCCGATGTCGGCACCAGCTTTGGGTTCATCTCCAGAAGGATTCTCAGAAGGCACGATCCCAGCCTTTCTGTCTGCGCCGTCCGTTAGTTTGTCCTTGTCAACGACACCTGAATAGTCTTTGCACTTGAGTGCCTTGTCGTAAATAGCAGCCATAAGCTCTGCGCCCATGCGCGTGCAAGCACGTCCACCATACCGCAGATGTTATCAGCGTTTGCAGTTGAATGATGGCGACTGCACGCGCTTCTTCGGGAAGCTAGCAAGGAGAAAAGAATTGGGAGCAACGTCGCAACGGAACCAACACGAATACATACTCGCGACGAGGACCGTATGGCTTGGTCAAATTTCTCAGGGCTCACAATCATGAGCACGGGTGGGATCTCCTCTTCAGGTGGCAGTGCTTGAATGGCACTCGCTATCGACTGCAACACCTTGCTCTTCTCTGTATCCTGAGATATGAGCGATGAAACCCTGAGAAGATAAAGACATCTCGCATCATGGTATCACTCACCGGAATGCCAGTCAACCCAGCGTGCAATTCTGCAAATGCCCCCACATGCGGTGCTAGAGCTGTTCGATTGGCACCACACAGATCCCGTAGGGCATTCGCAGCAGGGAGACAGAGTGACGGCTCGGGTAAGGCAGCGACGACATACGAGATAACGTTCATGAGAAGAGACGGCGATGACGTGGGTGTGGTCATGATAGACTGGGTAGTGAAGCATGACGCATACGTACCTTGACACAATTCATGAGTTTCGTGACATTAATAAGGATAGAAACCAGGCTTACCGGCGAGGCTATGGGCTGTACGTCGTATCCTATCCGGGCCCGTGGTTGGTAAGCGTCCTAGTACATCCGGTCCAAACAATCGAGCGATAAATTGGTTGTCCTCGGGGGGCAATGCCTCTTGGACGGACATGATGCAATGTAAAGTAGCTTCTATGTCCTAAGTAAATAACGAGTGAAATCAAATTGAAAGGGACATTAGCGGGACATCTCACCTCCCATCCATTGGATTCCAGTCCATTGGCAAGATGTTCTTGAATGTCGTTCAAGTAATAACACAACATATCATTTCGAAGGATATAGTAGCTGTGAACTGTCAATGTTGTCGCCCACGTCGAAGCCAAGTGCATACGCGTTGATCAGAGTGTCGCCCACGTCCCTCCGATACCTAGATTCGATGAGCGATGATTTGTGAAGACCCGAATACCGCGCACACCTGAAACTTGTCCATCTGATCTGTCCCATATTGAACTGATGTCAGCATGGGTCTTGACAACGTCAGACTACCGACCTTTCGGCCACACACTCAATATACTTTGAGGCGGCCACGCAACCTTGCTCCTCAAGATCTTCATCAACTCGGCATACACCGCATTCACCAAGGCGAGTCGGTTATTCTCTTCTACATCTCCCGATGGGATACTGCCTCCCTCATCCTCCTCTCCCTCGTACTCCATACTCCATAGCGATTCTTGGAAGAGATACCAAAACCCGAGCGTCATCTCGCTCTCCTCTTCATCCACACCGAAATAACCAGGCAAACCAGTGTAGCCCAGTAACAGTCAAAGGAAACCTTGTATGAGTTGTGATCGTGTATGCTGAGAACCTGCTACCGACTGTTGTGACGTGATGTTGATGGCAAAGTACGTATTTGAATGGTCGCCGAGGGTCACGATAAGCTTGCAAAGAGAGCGGGATAGCTCAGAGGCTTCGCCGGCTGTGATGGAGACTTAAGGCGTGAGTATGGTACAAGTGAGGACGGACGACGCACATGATATACTGGACTGAAGTATTCGGGGACCCCATGTGTCAACCCAAACGAGCATTGGGGCGGTGAGCGACAAGACGCCAGCACCACCAGCCAATGAGGACTGGGTCATGATTGCCTGCAGCGCATCCGAGGCCGGCAAGAACACCTCAGGGTCAATATCAGCGTCTGGCGTTGGAGGCGTCAGCAACGAGATCAACATCGGAACAAGTGGCGTGATATCGCTGTCACGAATCGCACCAATCAGTCTACGACTCGGATGCCACCAGATACTACTCACTTTCCGCGAAGAACAGACATCCACGCTTGTAGACATTTGAGCGCCGAGTCCAGTTCGCGGACAAGCATCCAATCTCGGGGTTGTTTGATGATCGTAACCACGGCACGTACGACGAGTGGTACTGCGTCGAGGAGCGTCTGTTGCATCCGCATTCTGACGCGAATGACCATCTCGAATGTGGAACGAAGGGACGTGCAAGATACTCACTTGCTTGGCCCAATCAGATCCGCTGTCTCCACCTCCTCTGCGACGATGGCCAGAAAATCAAGCAAGATCTCCGTAGGCGTTCCCCGACTGGACAAAAACTCGACCGTCGACACGATCCAATCTGGCCTCTCCGACGGCGACCCCGGGGCAATTTTCAACGCCAACGACGTGATCTGAAGGTGCTCGTCAACAATAATGCGCATGCATCAAAAGGGAATCGCATTACCGCAACGAACAGCTTGCGAAGGATGATTTTGCTCTTTCCAGAGGCGATTGAATGGGATGTGAGTTCGAGAGTCAAATCACGTAGGGATGTCGCGTTGTCAGGCGGGAATGCATCCCTTGTGCGTGTTAATTCAACCAGCAGGACATGCATGCTCGAGAACGCACCAATCCCTGGCGATTTTGACCTGGACGGTGTGTGCACCAAAGAACTGGACATTGACGTCCTCGTGGTTCAAAAACGGTATGACCAAGCCCCAGGCCTCGTATCGTTTTTGGACATCGAAGAGCTCTTGTTGAAGACGACGTTGGGTGTCTGATGAGCCGGCGCTCGCAGGGGACTTGCTGTATGAGCTAGGAAGAATGGAATGGGATCAGGCAAGGACAGTTTGAAGATCTGTACCTGTGCGGCTTGGACGATATCGGACTGTGTAAGTGTCGGTAGAAAGCTCGGGTTTGCCATTGGCAAGATGTAGTAGGACTTGACAAGGGATGTGTACGATGTTGAGCGTTATAACCATCACTAATTATAATACATGCCCATTCCCACGGCAGCGCTTGCGGAAAACTGAGACCCCCACACTACCGTGGGAGTCAGGAATGACTTCCTAATTGATCAAAATTTTGCCGCGACTGCCATGATTATTGCAAACGGCTGTAGTTAACTACCAGTTTTCGCAAGGAACATTCAGACTTTACACCCAGCCTATTCTGAAAAGTATTAGATGACACCAAAACAAAATCATCACCACGCTTACCAACAGAGATCATTTGGAGTGTGGTCAGGTTGCGAGGTGGGGACTACAGTGCCGCCAGAGGACCCCCGTGTCAGTGAAATTGCAAGGGAGGCTATTGCACCCAATATGCGGTTTAAAACCCCCTGGGATGATGACGCCAAACCCTTTACCTCACTCTCAACAGTCGTCAGCCTATCCAACAGCCCACTCTCTGTAGCCTTCAGTCTTTGTGACAGGCGGTCCTCCATACTCAAAATATTTTGGCGTGAATTCTCCGCGAATTCCTCCAGTAAACTTCTATCCAGCGACCGAGTTCTTACCAGAGCAGACCGAACCACCCCAAGTTGTGATTCAAGGGTGTGAATGTCATCTTCTTGGTTCATCAGTCCCCTTTCCAAGTTGGAAACACGCTGCTCCATATTTGCCGTCGACTGACTTGGAGCTTGCACTCATACAATTTCAAGTCAATAAGAATGGCAACAAGCTTCGCACAAGGCTTACCTGATTCTGTCCTTGCCCCGACTCCAAATGTGTCAGAGGAACCCATGCGTAAAGCTTTCGAAGTGGTGGATGTCCTGGTTAACTCCATTGTAGCAGTTATAAGGGGTGTGGGGGCCGCCATTGCAATGATTTTACAGCAAGTGGATGAGTGAAAACTTTATGAGCCATGCGGAATGCCGAAAGGCTCACCGCTGTTCCTGATTTCCAGTTCGGGGATACATCAATGGTAGCACCATCGTACAAGAGGGTCGATTGGTTGACCCATCTGACCAATCGTGATGGAACGAACGATGGGCCCATAATTCTAACTCCGCCTGCACGTGACAAAAAGGTAGAGGGTCGGGCAGATTGGTCATTCAAAGGGGTCGCGACTCGACCCCTTTGCATTCCGGTGCTGCCCTTGTTTGCATCCGTTAGAAGATCACCTGATAATAGATGCCGCCCCAAGATTATATCGGGAATTGGCAGTGCCGTACTCGCCGCCGGCTTGCCACAATACTATGACAATGCACTGGCAGTGCTGTCCCAAGCCAATAGGTTGTTTGATCATCGGTATTGTCCGTTATAAGGGCCCGGTTTCAGTTTCACCCTAAGTTACTAATAGCATAAGTACGTTCTGCTCGTTTATCAACATTAAGCTCGCAGGCCACTTTTCAGGTTTAAAGCCTGAGGCCGCCGTGCCAATTGCGTAGAGGGTGAATCATTACACTCGCTTCAAGGCTGCGTTCTGCTGTTCGTCATGATCGTAGCCTTTTCATGATGTGTTGTACGCGCAGAACGTTCATCCTAATCGAGCCAAGGAATTTGTTTCATCCTCAATTACTTACTCATCGTTCTTACCGGTCAGAAGGCTTTCATTTCCGTACGATAAGAAATGGTTTCAAAGCAGTGGTTATTCTTCTGCCACTTCCACACCATCCGGCGTTCGCTGTAAAAGTTCATCCAACGATCCATTCATGCACACGAGTCATTACAACAATGCGGAACATACCCCATCTCCTCCTCGACTAGACAATGTATTCTCATAGCTTTGTGGACAGGAACGTTTTTCTGTGCGAGTAGTTCCCGATTGTCCAGACCCTGCACAATTCTGATAACCTAGCGTTCAGAACTTGAACTGTATGTAATTTGTCCCCTGCGCTTTCGTTAGCATCAATCATAATCGTTCACTATCTCCTTAGCAACGATGGTAGCCACGCGTGAGTAGCGTCTCGAACTTTGAACCCTGCGTTTCACAAACATCGTTCATAGTGCTACCCTCCATAACGTCAGAATTCAAAGAATCAAACCAAGCCAGTTGGATTGGCACTGCGCGCGTTCCATACTTTCAGCGCTTGGACGCCCAGTCACATATAGTTCTCAGATATTTGCTCTCGAGCTGCACCTTCACACCTCTCTACGGACGACTGTGTACTACCATTGGTCGGCGTGCCCCGTGCCAAATCGCGTTATGTACCACCGTCCTCGGCACACTTCTCTGCACGGGCTCCAGGAGCATGGTCGAATTGACAGTTGCTCGATTCGTATGTCGCTCCTCTATTGATAGTGCTGGGTTGAAATTCTGGGATAGCTGGAAATGCGCAGGGGCGCTCCAGTTGCTTCCGATGTCAGTTTGTATACCCACGTATTACATAAGCAGCATAGAAGGCTTGGAACAAGAAACATATCAGTTTACTATGGCAAGACCAGCAACTCAAATTGATGAGAAACCATTACGGAGAAATTGACGTAAATAGAGCGTCATGTTGGAGGGCAACCGAGAAGAGTGTTGTCGAGGAATCCCTCACTTCTATTTTTGTTCCACGCCCTAGACCTTTCATGGTCCGTTAATTGATCAGTGAAAGCAGTGCATTCGTTGAAGGAGATCGATTCCGTACATCCTGTGTCAGTCTTTCTGACTCCCAGTGATGTGAAACGGTCAATGTAACGATCAGAAACGAAACGTCAAGGTAAGAATACATCAAATTCTACTGAGGGGTTTGTAACATTGCGTCGAGTGACTCCAACAAGTATAGGCAGTGCACCAACCGATGCTTGTCAAGCTCAATTTATTTGACACGAACAAGCTGTAGCCTGCGGAGCAAGAATTCGCCAGCGATAATACGTGTGTGTAACGCCACATGATCCAAGCGTCACTGATCAGTGTTCTCGTCCCTAGACACGCGGCTGCAGGGTGAGCTTCGTCAGGATGAAGATCAGCCTAGTTGCCAAAGCTGGGCCCCAAGTACATGTCATGCTAGCGGAGTCTCGCTCTGAAGGAACAAAAAGCCTACGAATCAGAACGATAACATGATCAGAACCAGCACATCAACACGAGGACGGGACGTACCTTGCCATTGTGGCGAGTCCGTCAATTGGAAATCCATACTGCAGGGATCGGACGCGCAAGCCACGGCGATCTCCAGGGTCTGAATAGACCCGGCACTACAGCCGAAGAAAGGCGACTTCATCGTGTGCGTGCCATCAAGGGCGATGTTGCCAAGAAATTCTTTGCGTGTAGGTAACGACGTCGGAAGCGCGGACTGGACAAGAATGGCTTTACTCCCCGAGTCCTCCAAACGCCGCAAAGTGAAGTAGGGCCTGTCCCCAATGTGCTCATATCCGCGTTTGGTATGCTCATGTCCTTGCCCTGAGGAATGCAGAAATCGCAATTCGACGGCACAGTACTCGAGGCCATAGTCTCGAATGCGGTGCTGTAGGACGATCGTGCGCTGTGGGATATAGTTGGGGATGAGTGAAAAGACCAATCCTTTGGTAGATGAACACACATACCTCAGAGTCTAGCTGTACGATTGAATTGTTGTGCAGTGCGTGATGTATATGTGCACCATCTGTCGCGCCAATGAAGTCGACTTCAAGGGTGGTGGAAAGCGGCCACAATGGCGAGGATTCGTTCCGTACCAACTTTTCTAGCCCGTTATAAGGACGAGCGATGGGAGCATCCAGAGTGACGACATGGGATGCTTGAGAATGCAATTGGATGACAATGAGATTGCGAATGGTGGCCGCGATGGACAAAGCAGCGAGTGCGGACAGCCAAAACGAATAGTCAAGCAAGAAGGTGCGCTTGGGCGGCGTTAAGGGGGGAGGTTCCTTGATCTCTGGCGAGGCCAGCAATGTCTCCTCGTCTGGCGCAGGGACAGGGTCGTAAGAATGGGCTCTAGACTTCCAAGAGGCAAAAAAAGGAATTGGCGGCAGAGAAATCATTAGATGTTCTCCTACAAGTTGAGAATTGGAATCGGGGGAAGGGGAGCAGTGCGCAGAACGGCAAGCATAATATATCGTTGACTTGTTGGAATGGTTGCAACTAAAAATATACATAGCTATGCGGCCTAGCACTTGACTGGAGGCTGTGTTCGCTGACCGATGGAGAAACCCAAGGGTGGAAACGTTGATCACCGCCCCTCACATATCTATTTAGCACATGGGTGAGACGGCACGCTCAAGTCCCGATCAAGATAAAGCTACTCACCGGGAGGACCGACAAGTTGCCACATTACTAACATACACTCCCTCCACATGCAAATACGGAGAAAATCCATGTTCCTCACCTGGGAGCTAGCTCTCTGGTCAACCATCGCGGTCCTACTTGCAGTATGGAGTGCAAGTATCGTGAGAAATCGTGCGACCGCCATGGACGTCAAGGGAGGCAGCAAGTCTGACACGCGGTACAGTAAGTCTACACGCACAGTCAATTCAAGGTATAAACTCACCATGGAAGTCACGCATAGCCTGGGTAGGAGACGACTACCCTGCATACTACCCGATGGAGGTTCAGAATGTCATCATGTTTCCAGAAGACATGGTGCACTACCCCATCGACGGAGATGATGCACTGGAACAGTGGGAAACGCAGTTCCCGACACATGGAGATGGTTGGGTGTGTCTTGGCCCCGAACGCAGTAATTTTGCCTTGACGATGTACCACAAACTACATTGTCTTGGCCGACTTCGACTCGCACTCGAGCAAGGCGCCAATCGGACGTACGAGGTGCACGCGGAACATGTGCAGCACTGCTTGAATTACTTGCGCATGATGACACTTTGCCGGGCGGACGTGACGCTAGAGCCCGTGTTGGATTCCCATTTGACCGTCGACCTAACGCAGCCGCATCTGTGTAGGGACTGGACTCAGGTGTACAAAGAGGCGGAGAGGAATGTAGAGCAGTGTAGGAAGCAAGGAACATAGGGTATACAGATGAGAATGATTGATACTTGGTGAGTGCCGCGCCTTGCCGGCAGAAACCTTGTTTCCATATTAGTGTGCTCATGGCGAGATGTGAAGGTTTCATAGGAAATTCCATATTGCAGGTAGGGAATAATATAAGTTATAGCAAAGGGGACACACAGTATCACTGTCGAGCGAATCAGTAGGGCATAAACAAAATTAAATATGCGACAACTGCTGACAAGGTGACGAGGTCAGATGAGCGGCAAACACATGGTCAAGAATCGTGCCAAGTGTACATAAGATACATTACAAAATGTGAAGATTTGGTCGTTACATCTGGGTGACTTGAGTTTCCATATGGTGACAATGTCCGTCATTCAAGAGCTTGTGAAGTTGTGTGATTGTTAATTCAGTAATTAATAGATGTGCAGCGTCGAACAATGAGCGACTCATTGCAGTTGATCCCTCACAATTGTTACTGGAACAACGAAGAGTGTATGACATCGTACATTGGCATTTACGCGAAAACTTGGCGGGTAGAAAACCACCTCAACTGTTGATGGTCATTCAGGGAGAATGAGGCGTCGGGAAATCTAAAACGATTCAAACTATCACAGAAAGTTTCGCATCCTACGAAATGAAACACAGACTAGTGAACTTCGGGTGCTTATACCGGAATTGTTGCATCGATAATCGATGGCAAAACACTCCACGTGCTTGGTGGAATCGCAGTGAATGGGCACGATCCAGGGGTGCGCGTCGTCCAACCGTTTGGCGGAGTCAACGTAATACTCGTCGGCGACTTTCATCAGTTTCCCCCTGTTGCTGCCAAAAAAAGCGCACCATTATATCATCCTTCAAGTTGCAACCCGTCATTGGACTCTGCAGAAGAAATGATGGGACGCAGCATATACATCGGGACACCTCCGACGGGCAAACTGACGCCATTCAACGCATACGTCGCTCTTTCGCGTAGCCGAGGCAGAGACTCTACAGTTGTTGCGTGAGTTTGATGAAAAGCTATTCACCACACACCCCAATGAACACCTACGAGTGGAAGACGAGCGACTCAACGGATTAGATAAATTAACTACAGACTGGTGGACAAAGATGTCGCAATCCCATAATTAAACTTAGTCGATTAGCGATAACACGACCTCGGGAACGGTCGGAGGCGACCCGTCGGGAAAACACGGGTGAAATCTCGAGGACTCACAGCCACTAATTAGGGGGGGAATGACCTTGTAAACAAGGTAACCAATGATATCATGATGCATTCAGAGTTTTGATGATCAAGGGAAGTTCCAAAACGGTCGTGGCATCAGGCTCAAGTCACTTCCCAGACGTTGACTGCCTCCGATGATTCTGAACAAAATTATCTTTTACGACCGGAAAGTCCCATTATACGGGCGCTCAATCCCCCTTGCGCTAACATTGACAAGGTAAAGCAACGGTTTAACTCGTTGAGCGCGCCCTAACTTCCGAGATTCTGATAGATAAATAAGTAGTGATTCGTGGCCTCTCCACTTGCCATGAGCAAGGATACTCCGAGTCCTTCGAGCAAACGCGTCAACGTCCAGCCGGCCACTCCCCGTTGGGTACAATGGAGCCTCCTCTTGAACGCAGTCGCTTTGGCAGCACTCTTTCAGGCCTTGGTTCTTCCCCTGATACCATTTTGACTTGCATATCTTCCATCGCTTTCGCGTCAATCCGATAACCAGCCCGAAGTCCACGAGTGTCGTGCACCGCTACCGTCATTTCTGGCGACAAAACCTCCTTTTGGAACCAACATACACCTTCAAAATGCATTCCGCCAGCTAGATTCTGCTCTGCAGCATTCGTTCGACCAGGGTGGAATCGAAAGCCTCAGTGTGGCCGTAGTTGGGTCCGAGGGCCCGCTTTACGAGGTTTTTTTGGGAAAACGTCAAGCCAACGAATCGGAAGATACCACGGTGGATCAGCATTCCATCTATAGGCTCGCATCCATCTCGAAACTATTCACTGCGCTCGAGACCCTTATTCTTCGTGACCGTGGCGTGCTCAGACTGTAGGTGACATGTTGCGTTTCTTGAAGACCACCTTTAACAGCTTTCTCTTAGGGACGACCCTGTTTCGTCTGTGTGTCCTGAGTTGCAGTACAACAAATACTACGCTCCAATCACATTCCGCAGTCTAATGAGCCACATGTCGGGTCTGGGGAGAGACCTGCCACCAGGGAACGCGTTGGGACACTGGCCAAACTCGCTGTTCGGAGCGGGACCTCCAGAGTACAACGGTCGTGAATTTCCTTCTCGTCAAGACGTCTTCGATGGCATTGCGCAGAGTCGTCCTGCAGCAGCTCCGTATACTTATCCAGTGTACTCAAACACTGGCTATTCATTGTTGGGGATAGCCAACGTGGCCGCCAATATAGCCGCGAACGGTCCCTCGTCCCCGCAGACTCATGCTGAGTTGATGCAACAAGATATCTTTGGACCGCTTGGATTCAACGGAACCATATTCTTGGTTACGGAGGAAACCAAATCTCATGTTGTCGTATCTTCTGCCAACCCTTGGGAGATCGTGCGTGTTTCGATGCGTGTTTCATCCTGCGATGCTGACTTGTCTTTAGGACCAAGATTTCAAGGATGCATCAAACCCGTCCGGGGGGCAAATGAGCTCCCTTTCCGACCTCACTAAGCTCATGCAAATACTCATAAACCCTCGACGACCAGAGAGCGTCCTATC
Organism: Chiua virens; assembly: GCA_019787685.1. Classification (NCBI taxonomy): domain Eukaryota; kingdom Fungi; phylum Basidiomycota; class Agaricomycetes; order Boletales; family Boletaceae; genus Chiua; species Chiua virens. The sequence continues at coordinate 70,525 of JAHNUO010000021.1, forward strand.
TCCGCACACTGTTCGCGAATGGATGCGTCCCATGCACAGCTGGTTCGACGACTACTCCGAGGTCGGCGCACTGTGGGAAATCTTCAGTTCGATAGACTCTTATGGTCGGAAACAAAAACTATATCAAAAGGGCGAGTGACACGTTGTACAAGTGATTCTGAATGAACGCAACCTGATTGTCTTTCTCACAGTCGGAGAGCTTCCGGGTTACCATACGGCTTTCACGGTCAACCCTGTCAGCTCGTGCGGTATTATCGTGCTTCAGTCTGGACCAGCAATGGCATCGATTGGACTCACGAAGCTCATCATGAACTACGGGCAACCAGCCTTTGATCGCGTGTTGGAAGACGCTACACGGGATAACGTTGCCGGCACGTGGCATTCTATGGACGGATCAACATCACTCACTGTCGAGATCGATAGTGGGTCGATGTATGTCAAAGAGTACTCTATCAACGGCACAGATGTAATCCGGGTGATGCAAGATGACCAGCCTGGAGCGTTGACGCGTCTGCCACTCTGGGAAATGGGCAATAATCAATACCGGTACAGGCGTCTACTCCCATCGTTATAGGACCATGACCTGACCCGTCTGTTCCTTATCCACAGACTTGTCACGCCCACTCCAGGAGAAGGGTGTCTCATTCCATGGGTGAACTTGGACATGTATGGGTATATCGATGGTGTTTCGACCAACGTGTTCGTGTTCGAGACGGATGATCAGGGCGAACGAGTTCTGGTATTGCCAGCCATCAATGCACAGTTACGGAAATAGACTTTCATGTTTCGATTCCTAATCGAAGAATGTACTCAATAATCCAGCGTCTTTGCAGGATGTCCCATTTCGGTGTCAAATGGGTTGGGCCTTGCATCACATCGACGGTGCCCAGTCGTCCATTGTGACCTGAATAGCAAACTTTCACGATCTTTGAGTGCCCCGCACATCCGACGCCGGAAATGAAGTAAAATGGAGTCGATCATCGACAAGTTGCCAGTGTTGCGTCTGCGGGAGCATGGTTGATGCATTGAACAAGCATTTCGGGAAAGCTTAGTTGGGGCCAAAGAAGGAAAACAATTGGGGCGTTTGCGCGCTAGGTTTCTGACAAAGAAAGCTAGTATCTAGCCTATGCCTAACACTCGGTGCAAGGGCTAAAAGGACTGTCCATAAGCTACCTTGTCTCCGCACGCGCACAAGTAAATTATGGTGCATTCACGAGGGATGAATAATGAAGAGACTCTGTCCCGTACATATATATAGCTCTGCCGTACTTGCAACCACTTCTCTAATACTAATCAGCGCGTCTGAAAATGCGTAGTTGGAAAATGTGAGAAGTCATGATGTTGCGAGTCGTTCACGCTCCTCCAGACCGGATGCGCGGCAAGAAACCTCTTCCATCCGAGAAACTTGTCATCGTCGAGTTTCAGCATTGGATTGCACACACCCAACAACTCTGGTGGTATTCCACTTTCCTTGCAGACCGCCATGGTTTGCACGAAGTACTTGCTTGAACCTGCTTTTCGATCTAGGAGTATCTCTGCTTCTCCAAGCGCTCTCGTACAGAACGCCTTGGTTCTGATTTCGCCGCAGACATCACATTGTGCGACAACATCGGTGAGGAATTGGCGAGCTGCCACGTAATTTCCTGCATACAGTTCATTCCGACCTTGCACATAGAGAACCTGCAAAAACTTGGTGGAGGATGCGGTGGCCACTACCCCAAGAGTGTCGATACAACGTCGCGACAGAGATCGGGAGCGATCATGATGCCCCTGGTCGGAAGCGATTGCTGCCGTGCATATCAGAATGTTCACCGATAGCCGGAAGCTTCCGTTAACTGATTTGTGCGCTTGATTGAGCAGGTTCACGGCTACGTCAAACCTGCGTTGCAGGAATGCAGCTTCTGCCGCAGTTTCCAGAAATCTCCAGCGGTTCCATACGTCGGATGACGACATGCAATCAAAACGGAGAGGTTCTATAAGCTCCTGTATTTCTTCTGGTGGGGTATACCCATGGTGCATTCTTGCTTGCCAGTGGCGTATACGTGATTGGAGACCACGAGAACTGCCGTCCTTTGAGCGCCAAAAGAGCATGCTGGCACTTTCGGACGATAAGTGCATCCTCGACACGTCAAATGTATAGTAAATCTTGGCCTTTCTCTCCTCGTCGACGTGTTTCCAGAAGGAGGAGCGGATGAAATCATCCAGAAGTTGTCGGGCCTGTAAGAAGTGCCCACGGGTAATATAGGATACAGCCGTGGTGGATGCACAACGCGCAGCCTTCGTGTAGTTCCCGACAGCAACAAACAAGCTCTGTGCAGCTGAAGATGCTGTTGAAGCAAATGAATAATTCGAGAGTTCGAAATAAAGCTCCCCGAGGGCATCCAAACACCATGCTTTTGATTCTCTCTCTGTATCGGTTTCTTCGGGCAGCGAGGTAATGGTGCGTGCAAGCAACGTAGGGCGAGGTCTATGATACCGAAGACCACGAAGAAATTGGCAGCAGGCAGGCATGATGTCTCGAATATTGGTCTGAGAATGTGCGATGTCGAAAGCAATCAGGAATTCGATATTGAGATGATCGGAGACGAGGAGGTCCGCCGGGGAATCTTTGTCTTCGGATATCGCATTGAGGAATTCATAGTACATCCGACGAGCCTCTTCCAGAAGTCTCAGGCCACCGGTCGAGAATGAATCGAGAACAAATAGTCGGATTGGGGCGAGCATTGTTAGGAACGGGCCGCAGGGATAAATAAGCGAGACCCTGGAGAACGTATCCATGACAGATGATGTATGAGGGACTGATGGGAATAGGCGGGTGAGGTAGTCCTGAGTAACTTGAGTCCCTTGGGGGAAAAAGGCGACAACCCAAAGGACGTGCAAAGCGCCGTTGCCGAGCGCCATGACAGATGGCGATTCCAAAGACAACCTGACTGTGAATCCGAGATTGTCCTTGCCATCTCCCGTCTGCAGTATCTCACCGCGCTGTGACTCCCACCTCTCCAACAATACGTTTCCCGACCATCGATTCTCTTTCGCTGCGTGTGCCAAAATGGAAATCGACAGGGGGTGGAAATCGACTGCGGCTAGCAACCTGTCGATTTCATTATCGTTGATTTCCCCGGGGTAAATCTTCCTGAAAGACTGCCTCGCGGGCTCTCTCGCGAGCGGCGGGACATCAAATTGGGTCCAGTCGACCCTCCGGGCGCTGGAATTCGTCCGTGACGTCAGGATGACTGTGACTTCACAAGTATTGGCGATGTGGGCAATAAAGTCTGATATCCGTGTGGCTGCGACCCGATCCACCGCGTCCTCGAAGGTATCCGCATTATCAAGGACGAGGAGAACGGGAGACAAGGCAAAGTTCGTTTTGATCTGACGCTCGCCCTCGGCACCTGACATCGGAAGACCCAGAATGCTCGCAATGCGGTCCACGAACAAGTCAAAGCTTATCGTCTTTGGATCCATACCCGCGTAGGTCACAAAGAACCGACGCCTGTAGTGTTTCATGATATCTTCCTCGTTTATCACCATCATCGCTAATGTGCTCTTCCCGATACCACCTGGACCGATCAGAGCGACGTCCTCGTCCCGAAGTAGAGCAGCCTTGACATCACTAAGCAGTTTTTCCCGACCGAAAAAATGGCTGGAGGTGGCGGGGGAGGATCTGGGATCAAACTGAAAATTCATTAGTGTCCGATCTGGAGGTACCACCAGTCATCCTTACTTTGGCACGTCGGGTTGCTGCAACAGTTCATATATCTGTTCCAGGGAAATAACAGGGACGATGTTTAACTTTGCCTGTTGATTGTCAGCGGTAGTTCCAAATACATGTTCTGGACCATCAACGCACGCTAAATAATGTGGAGATGTTGTCGAGTTCAGCAGCCCATAAACTGATCTCTTCTACGTCGAGACTGGCATGAAGCAGTCTCTTTATGAGACCACGGTTCAATGCCTCCACCTTGACGCTCGATTTCAGGCCATCAATTGAACTGTTTCGGTGAACTAAGCTGGACAGCAATGGGGTGGACAAAGATACGTACGACTGGAGCGCACTGAATGCATTCCAATATGGTCCACTCATCCGACCCATTGAAGCCCCTTTTACAGCGAGTGCCAATGCCGCGCAAATAGCTCTACAATTGCGAATAGGAGTGCTCAGCCTATCATTGTTTTTAGTATGCTTCTGTGGCAAGAGTCAATCACTTTTATTTCGGGAGGAAGGGAAGGGGGAACAAGACAGACCTGCAAGAGCGAGAGCATGGTCGCAATATCTGTCAGAATTGTATTTGCCACGCTGTCATGGAGCAAGTTCGCAATCTCTTGAATGATATGAATTGTATCTTGCAGCGAATTCTCTACTGCTTTTCGTTGATGAAGTTGTTCTGGATTGATGGCTACTGTTTTGTGAATCTTCTATTAGTCGGGAAAGCGACTCGGATGAGTGAGATTGGTGGAGCACCATTTAGGTTGAATTGGTTTCGACCAACGTCATTGAAATCACGGTGGATGTCTGCGGTTGCGTTGGTGCCACTTTGGTTGACCGGCATTATCACTCAGTTCAAAGCAGTACCTGTCCAGGAAGCTTCGGCACAATATCAGATGGCTTTCAAGCGTCTCTCACCGCTGCTTGACGAGATGGACGGAGCCGTACAAAGTGAGAACACGGACGATGGGGAAGAGCAACTGGGGGAAATAAGGTGAAGGGAGCAACAATGAGGACGATGAATGAAAGCATTAATGAACCTTTACCGTGGCGCATCGAACCACATACTCAGACCCTTCATGTCCCATAGCCAAATGGTTATGGATCGGCATCTAACGCATATCCGACTGGTATGGACAATTGCTAAAAGAGTCCAAAAATAGTGAAATGAGAAGGTAAATGAGTAAACCATCTATCCCACGGACTACCGCCTCGGCGATTGCTCCTGACGGTCATGCACGATCGTCGATCATCTATGCCCAGAGGCTGGTAACCTCGTGTATAGGTGAACACAGGGCCACAATAGTGAGGATAACGACAACAGACTCATGTCTTGTGGATGGCTCGGAGGAGTGGGATACATTCAGAAAGGTCTGGTGCTCGCTGTGAGGAGTAGGGAAACCAAGACAGGTCCTGGGTTCAGTCCTAGGTTCAGCAGATCGGCCCTGACAGGGTGAAAACCACTGGTAATGCAAGATCCACATATCGTCACAGAAAATGCGTACGAATTCCACGCTCTATGTGGATGTACTTGTGGGAACTCGTCCGAAACGCCACATCTTCTCTCGTTGTGGAGGGTGATAAATTGAAACCACCACGCCCGTTGAGCGAGGTCATCATCCAAGCTGTACGATCGCATGAGAATGAGGTCCAACCAAGGAACAAGGAAGAGATTATGAAATGATTTTTTCAATCGGTATCAACGCCCGGGACACGAGGTACAACGAAGGTGGAAAGACTTACTCCAATAAGGAAGTCACCGTTTACACATTGGATAACCGTGCGATCTGATCACAGTGGTTGAAGGTGCTTCTGGACTTCTTCCGCCAAGCTGTATGTACATGCCACCGTTTGCCACGTCCATGCTTGTGGCGTACACGTGGTTACGGCTCACGCCGATTGCACAAAAAGCGCTGGTCGACGGCCCTTCGGACAATGAGTATTACATCCTATTTTCGGCCCTGCTCGTTGATGTGATGCCCGGACGCGATGGAGGTGTTGATCCAGAGACCGTGAGAATTTAGAACAGTGAAGGCTTCGACAAACCATGACAAGCATCCAGGCACCAAGCCTTTGAGTCGTTGTGTCACCGAGGGATTCAGAGCGTATGACGTCGAACACAATATTCAGTGTTCAATACTTGTCATATTCGTGCTGTAAGGAACGTGCGCGTTCACGGCGGGTTACCGTTGAGTCGGCGTTGACACGGTCAGATCTTTGCATCGAACTCCATGTGAACCCGGCTTACCTAAACTCAGCAAAACGTGCCGTGCCATAGCTTTTGGCAGAGCCCAATGCGCGAACACCATCATCATATAAGCCATTGTCCCAGAACCTACGCAATCACAAACACACTCTTGATCGCGCGCTGTTCCGGTTCCTATTCCCAACATTGAAGGATCCTATATCGATCCCGGCTGGTATGGCAAGGTTGTCCTCGAGTCGGAAGGAACGCACGAAGGTCTGGCAGGTCTTCAGGCGTGCTGCGGACCTGGCGTCTTCCCCCCTAGAACGGAGTCACTGGCCACCAAGATTTGGAACGAGAAGGAGAAAGACAACAGACGGGTGTGGCAGATCTTATGAGAAAAGAGGAATTAATGAGAACGCAGGAAAACATGGTTTGTGAGCCCCTTGTGAACGGCCCTCAGTGTACCCACTGGCAGTTACCTTCTTCATACGATGCTCACAATTCCAGATAGAAAGACCAGATAGAAAAGCAAGGCGTGAAATTACATAGGGCATCTGAGACACGACCACGGTGTTATTGAGTGACCAAATCACGAAAATGTTCTTGTACATGTCTCTCAAGATCCTACACGACGTCATAAAGAAGACTTTCGTACACGATCGTTGAACAGAACGCACCTCTTTGGCATCAAAGACGAATTGGCACTGGTCCCCCCACTGCGGACGCCACATGCGCGGAAATAATGTCGGTTCGTCAAAGCTAGGGTCCGAGAAGTGAGGCGTCGGATCTGGCATAGTTTCCAAATTGCTTTGATCGGCACTGTCGGTATCCTCGAGAATCAGTGGAACGGGCGCGGGTTGCGAGGTCCCCTGGCCGCCACTGCCAGCCATCTTCACAAGTTTTGAGAGCTTGGACCTAAGAGATTTCCTCTCGCTCTGGAGCAAGAGGATCATGTGGCACAAATCTTTTCGTTGGACAACGCTGCGTTGTTGCGCCCGGGCGAGTTTCCATGTCTCAGCTTCGAGGGATTTGCTTTCCGCCGTTACATGGCCGCAAAGATTCCCGAGCTCAAGAACTTGCGTAGCTCTTGTACGAAGTTCGTCATTCACCCGTGTGTCCTTTCCTTGAGGAGCTCCGCCAACCCTTTCCATCGGGCCACGTAAGTGTGAAAACCCTTTTGATATCAGTGAGCACCATTGATCCAAATCGCTGAGTTGAAGAAAGGAGATACCTCGTAGAATGCCTTGATTGTTGCGACACCTTCATATGCCTGTCCCTCAGCTGCTTTCACCCTCATCTCCAGCTCTAGGTTCTCATCCCGCACGGAATTGACGAGCGCGGGTGCTTGTGCATATTGTTCGCGGAAGAAGTCTGTCTTCCTGAGCAGAAGCCGCGGTAGACCTCTGTGACTCCACGGATGCACGGGCTTCCTCGATAGAACGTAACAAGGATTCTTGTTTTTCCTTGACCCACGAAGTCTTCTTGGCCTCCTACCACTTCACCCGGTCCTTGTCCAGTTCCCCGCAGACTTTGGCTGGCGCAGCCAACTCTTCTGGTCGTTGTGTCATGGCATTCAGCAGAGGATCGCGTTTCTTCGTCCAGGCGACACGCTCGGCCTCCAATCCCGATAACTGGATACGAACTTCTTCAGTTCGTGCAGCTGCGTCCCATAACTCGGTGACACGCACCAGGAGAAATTCGTCCTTTCCTCGGACGTCGCCTTGTGCTGCGTCTACCACGCCGAGGAATCATTCTCCCACTTGCAACGCTCCTCGGGCCATCGAGCGTGCTCCACTTTTCAGGCAGTGAGAACGGGGCCTGTCAGCTCCGAGGACTGTCGGACGACGAGCTTGACCTTCAAGCCCTGCAACCTTTTGCGCTCCTCAGACAGCTCGCATTCAAGCGCTGTTGAATCTCCTCGGACTTGACGTTCAGCAAGGAAAGGACTTCGCTAAGCCATCTCTTCGGCGAGTCGGTCTAATCAAGGATAGTGGTGTGAGCTTGTATCCGAATATCGTAATGGACAACGCACCAAGATCTCCGGGACTGGGCGGCAATGAGAGTTGGCTAGTTGATTAGATGGCGATGAAGCCATGGCTGTTTCTTCGTGGCATGGTTCTTGGCTGATTTGAACAATAACGCTGGCTTGTTGAAGTCTGGAAGGACGTTCGGGATGCTCAACGTCCATGATTTCTCTGCTGTGGAGGGAGTGCTAAATCACTTGTCAGTTACGCTGAACACTAGCTTTATGAGACACAAATCGGGCACTTGCACAACATTCCCCTTGCCCACGACGCCAGTACGGGAGGTGGTAGGTAGACGATCTTCTTGACGAAGCCGTATATGTAAGCGGTTCCTCTCTGCCTGGCTCATTCGCCTCGCCTCACTGTACTCCAGGAAGCGTACTGTTCATCCCATCGGATTTGTGATAGGTATCATTTGAGTGGCATTCCGTGCACACGTAACCTGTGTAACATGGAAGGGAACACCATTGGTAGCGTCAGTGCTCGTGACCTGACCACAGAAGAGTGTAGTCCTCTCGTGCATTGAAAGCGATTCGTGCATCGTGGTGGACGAGTACGATTCAGGACTTGAAGGAGAGAGCGCAGGGCCGGAGAAAGAGAATGACAGTAGAGAAGCCACCTATGCTTCAAAGAGGGTATGACGTTCGTATCAATGTCTACGCCTTGCTCAGGGCTCGCGAGACGACGATTCAGGTAGTCGAGTATCAACTTGTCGTCACTGCTCTCCCCCATCTCTGTTTCCAGAGTGTCGAACACGGCATGAAACCTTTTCTTGCCCACATGGGTGGTCATCAAAACCTATTCAAAAATCAGAAAATCGATCAATTCAAGCACATAGGCGACACACTCTTCGCTCAGCCTCCATCCTCGAACTAAATTTAGTAGCGGTGATGCTTCTCCAACGTCTGGTGTCTCCACACGGCAATAACTTTCGGAGGGGCTATCAAGATCGCTGGACGTCCAAATATAATAGAGAATCCATTGGCGCCAATAGCTCCGCTGTCTACCAAGGACAATGGCATCCCTGAACGGGGACAGGTGAGAGAAACGAAAAGAGGGGCATGCCGGGCGTCGCAAGGGAACGAGGACCTATCGAAAGAGTTGTCGTATTGACAAAAATACCAAGATTCGACTGCCAACGTTGAGGAGTGACAATTGACGACAGTGATCTTGAGAGCGATGATACGAGTACGCGGGTCCGTGATGCCGAGAGCGGCGAAGTCAATCGCGTACGACTGCTGGTAGGGGAGGTTTCAACAAACGAAGGGTGTTCGTCGTCTTCATTCTATTGCAAGTGGAGAATAACTGATTTCATGGTGCACTGAGCAAAAAGGGGGACGACAAGACTAGATACAGTAACGTACCGTCATTTGCTTCTCCTTCGCTTCGAACCACTGAACCACGTTGTTCGGCGTTGTACTGACGTTGTGAGACTTGGCGATCAAACGGAATCGCAAGCTCCCAACTAAGAGAGGTTGTCACTTCTTCGAAATAAAGATCAGCCATGCTTCCAGAAGAACGAAAACAACATGCTCACTAGTCGAGAATACCGTCAATCGTCACACTGACCGCTCTCCCGCCTTCGTCCGTGCCACCAATCTACTCCTGCACTGACGAGGATGCGCGAAGAAAGAGCGACGGCACGAATACTATTGAAGTGACCGGTGAGTTGTTGAACGCGACCAAGCCTTACGCTTATGTAATCGGTAGCCGTACTCCAACAAGGAGTGCACGTTTTGAGTACCCGCCGATCATACGGACACGATCTACTCACACTGTGCCACAGAAACCCGGATCGAATTCCAGTCTTTCTTCGAGTAACCACGATACTCGGAGGACCAACGGTTCGTACAGCACATCTACTTCTGCCAGCTCAATCTCACCGGTCAACCAGGCGAGTTTGACCATGTCCTCTATCAGGTAATTTCACGACCTCTAACGCCGGCTCTCGAGCATATCGTCCTCCCACCAGCTATTCTGAGCGCGTCCGAACCCTTGCACCACAGTGTTCTCTCTCCCCTTGGCGTCCACGTCAGCACACATTGACACGCACCCGACCCCCAATGCTGTACGATATGCTTCGCTCAGGAAACCGCTCCTTTGCGCAGGGGTCCCCTCATTTTTGCTGCCGCAGCTGTGCCACAACCCGCTGCTAAGGGTCCTCTGGCTTCACCACCCACGAGGCCCACGAACATGCAGAATATCTATCCTTCGCCGCCTGTCGAATATGCATCTCTCCAGCCCTCCTCTCCCCCGTGTTGCAGTGGCCCTGCCTCCTCTGCGCCACGAGGGTCATTTCCTTCTGACCTGCATTCCCGGGGCACTGTAACCATCAGCCCGACGTTCTATTCCTTTGAGCTTCCGCCTTTGACTCGCAAGACGAGCAAGAACAATTTGCCCGCAGAGCATTCGCCAACCGTTGGACTCAGGGTCGATCCTGGATCTGAACATGCCCGACGCGTCTTGACAAAGGCACGCCCCACCACCCCTCAGAAACCGGTCGTGCCATCTTCCCAGAAGGCCATTCCCGAGCCGGGTGATCCTTTGTTCCTAGATGATGACCCGTTCACGAAAACCGAAGGTGTGAGAATGCTGAGGCCCCAGGCGCGGCCATGTTCTAGAACCGGTTCAACTTCCTCTCCAAGTCTGCGTTTGAGCAAGGAAGATGGTTTTCATAGCGAGGATGGACACGCCAAGTCCCCAAGTATTCCGCTGCCGCCGGCTCCTGGAACACCTTTACTTTGGACGCACACGCTTCTTCCGCTCCCGAAAAGTCCCTACCACCCTGACGATTACAAGGTTGCTCGTCAGCAACGTCGGGGTCTGTGGTTGGAAAAGGCTCCGCCACCACTAGTTGCCGAGGTCGCAAAGCAACTATCCATAGAGCAGGAGAACGAGCAGGTGGAAGAACCCCCTCGAGAACTGGCACCTCCGCCAACATATTTCTCGATCATGACATTCATGTCCAACACGAATCTTTTCCGACTCTTGCTGCCGTATTTGTCATACTCCGAGTGGCTGGCGCTCTACAGTGCGAACAAGGAGGCTCTGGAGTTGCTCCAGAGCAGGATTCTTCGTGAGTTTGTTCTCGAACGATACCTCAGTACAGTCGGGCATATGAATGGGCGGAGCCACTTGAGTTATCGTTGAAGGCAAGTTTGACTTGTAATTCGCGCGCTCACATATAATGACATACTCATTAGGACCTACACAACTACCTACGTGGGGTGGCCATGCCAGCACATCAACATGCTCGTCTTGCTGCCGCATACCTGCAACCTAAAGGAGCGAAGCGGGATGCTCCGGTGACGTCCGAAACACTGGATATACTTGCGCTGGCACTCACAACGCGGGCTTACACCCGAGTAGTTCTTCGTCTTCGTGCTCAAGCCGAGTCCGAGGTCAGGTACATCAAGACACTGCGTTCGGCCGAATCAAATCAGGTTTCGAATCCTTCGCATCCAGGCACCCGTCAACCCAGCGTCTCCAGCTGAGCTCCGTCGCCCACTTCTTCCCATTCCCACTCTGGTAATTATTCACATAGAAAGAATGAACGGAACCCAAGTTTCTCATCAGCGGTCTCCAAATTCAAATCGCCTCTCTATCGACCCGGGCGCGCTCCGGTATTGAGAGCGTTCGTGCCTTCCCCTGAGGGAGATTGGTTATCTGATGCGGGTGTCGTGGAATGTCAGGCCGAATTGAAACGTTCCGGTGTTCTGAAACTTCTCTGAGTGGGAGATGTTGTGTGGGACGTTGCTGTCGGGGATGAAGGGAACCTCGGTCGGCTGATGTGGGACGGGAGCTATCTTGTGGTGCGTTTCATCATGAATTCATATTATCGAACAGCCTCAGACGTATGAATGGCAGGATCTGGATTATAGATACTCCCATGTAGGTGAAGTGTCGCCATACTTCCACAGCTTGGCGTTCTCTCCATCGTACTTCCATTGAGTCATTCGCATCGGTGGTTCTGCGACGCACAATCCCCATTGCAATCCCATCGTCTACCTTGACGTAAGTCCATGGGGGCGCGAGATTGCGGCCAATTTGCAGTCGTTGCAGGATCGGGCTCGAACGGAAACGTGCGTATTGAATCAACAGGCGTTCAAAGCATGCTCACGCTCCTTCCATAGACCTCATGGGGCGTTGCACAATGTTGTTCGTTGGGTTCACCGGACCACGTTTACTATCCGCCCGCCCGTACCGCCCACACAATCGCAAACACACTCCCGACCGCGCGCTGTTCGGGTTCCTATTCCCAACGTTGAAGGATTCCATATTGATCCTGGCTGGTATGGCAAGGTTGTCCTCGAGTCGGAAGGACCTGGTGTCTTCCTGCCCAGAGCGGAGTCGCTCGCCACCAAGATTCGGAACGAGAAGGAGAAGGACAACAGACGGGCGTGGCGAATCTTACGAGAAAAGAGGTACGTATTTCGTGCTGGGGTTACATGTGACGCCGGAGCTGATGCGCGCGCAAACAGCCGTCCTGGGGAGATATGGCTCCGGGCTGTGCAAGTCAGCGAACGCATAATGTGATTGTGAACGGTGAATGGCTATCTCTTATCTGGACGGATGTGATGCCCGTGGCGTTTGATGCGCGGTTGATATTTCGGAACCTGGGGACTCTTTATCTTTCATTTTCTTTCTTCATGTCGACGTATGCACGGTGCCTTGACTCGATGTTTTTCTGTCCTCATCTCGCCGTATCCTAGAAAGAGAAAGGGGTGTAGTTTACTTGCACTTGTATTTGCCTTTCATTAGTGTTTTCATTCCTTCGGTAGGTTAGTTGGATCACGATCAGTTAGCAGTATGCAAGTATCATAGTTCTATGCACGTGATCGGATATATCGTGAATTTCATCACTGTCACGCATTGATTGAATGTGTCAAAAGAAATTCAATGATTTACAATTCGCATTTACAACCAGTTTCCATTCTACCGAAATATTGTACACTGTCGAGGGATCATTGAAGGTACTGAACTTTTCACACAGAGGTATTCATAGCTAAAGTTTGTTTAATCAACTTGTACAATTGCACAAAAGTGTGACTTACATATGAGATTCTTCAAAATCAGATCCATGATTGCCACTTTCATCCCCTCTGTATCTTTGGGATTGTGTTGATCAGCTAGCAGAGTCACTGCTTGTTGGACTTTGGCACATGTGCCAGATGATTTGTACAATTTGGCAGCAGTTGCAACTGATTCTGGATTGCCTTGCTGGTGGAGATGGAAGGAATGTGCCATAATGATGGCAGAATTTATACAGATATTGAAGGGGTGGGAATGGGATACCAAACAAGACTGACCAATGCCTAACAAAAGGGCTTTTTTCCATGGTTTCAAGGTCCATGGGAGCTGAATTATACAAAGTATTGTGGGAATTTGAAACATGTTCTAGCATGAAAATAGTGCACATACCATTGATTTTGAGGGTGTTGAGTGTGCTGTGCCACCATATGGAACTTGGTCCTGATGTAAAATAATGTGAGAATCTAAATCTAAATATAAGAAACTTGATAAATAAAAAAACCTGTGGAGAGTATAGCAACTATATGAAATCACATGAATCACTGATTTGGTGAAAGTGAGATAGTACAACAAACCTCCTGCAAAATAAAGATGAAAATGAAGTAAAAAAAAGAATGATTTGGTTTCACCTTCTAGAAAATGGAGATAGCACAAAAAGGGTATTCAATGATATTGCATACAAGGCTTCAAAGATGTCTTACATCCTGAGGGATATTAGAGGGAGCAAGATGGATTGAATAACTTGTAACTAAGACTTACAAGCTATGAATGAGAGAGCATGGTGGGAGCAGACATGGACATGGATCAGAATCACTCTGAGACCTCCAAGAATAGTTATGCATCACTTCTGCTGTCCAACCCTAGCACCCTAGGGTTACATTGTAACCCTAAACCATCTAAATATGGAAATACCCCTATCTAAATGGTCCATAAGATCACATTTGACATAGCAAAAAGAATGAGATTATAAGAGATGACTATATGCGGTTTTGTTGATGGGACTTTTTAGGGTGGATCTTGGGTGGACTAAACCCTAAACCCTAGATTATATGCTTGGGTAAATGCTGGGGTGGGGGATTGTAGGCTGTGTGTGAATGTGGGTATGAATGGGGTCTGCTTTGTGGGTTGTGGGTTACTCTGTGGATTGCCAGAAGATATGTCTGTATGGCTGAATGGGGTCTGCTTTGTGTGCTGCCATCACAGGGTGTGGCTGTGAATGGGGTCTGTTTGGTAGGCTACCACACGGTATGGCTGTGGATGGGGTCTGTTTGGTGGGCTGCCACACGGTATGGCTGTGAATGGGGTCTGATTTGCAGGCTGCCACCCTATGGCATGGCTGTGAATGGGGTCTGATTTGCAGGCTGCCACCCTATGGCATGGCTGTGAATGGGGTCTGATTTGCAGGCTGCTACCCTATGGCATGGCTGTGAATGGGGTCTGTTTGGTGGGCTGCCACATGGTATGGCTGTGAATGGGGTCTGATTTGCAGGCTGCCACCCTATGGCATGGCTGTGAATGGGGTCTGATTTGCAGGCTGCCACCCTATGGCATGGCTGTGAATGGGGTCTGTTTGGTGGGCTGCCACATGGTATGGCTGTGAATGGGGTCTGATTTGCAGGCTGCCACCCTATGGCATGGCTATGAATGGGGTCTGTTTGGTGGGCTGCCACATGGTATGGCTGTGAATCGCCATCACAGGGTATGGCTATGAATGGGGTCTGTTTGGTGGGCTGCCACAGGGTATGGCTGTGAATGGGGTCTGTTTGGTGGGCTGCCACAGGGTATGGCTGTGAATGGGGTCTGTTTGGTGGGCTGCCACAGGGTATGGCTGTGAATGGGGTCTGTTTGGTGGGCTGCCACAGGGTATGGCTGTGAATAGGGTCTGCTTTGCGTGCTGCCATCACAGGGTGTGGCTGTGAATGGGGTCTGTTTTGTGGGCTGCCATCACAGGGTATGGCTATGAATGGGGTCTATTTTGTGGGCTGCCACATGGTATGGCTGTGAATGGGGTCTGATTTGCAGGCTGCCACCCTATGGCATGGCTATGAATGGGGTCTGTTTTGTGAGCTGCCACATGGCATGGCTGTGAATGGGGTCTGATTTGCATGCTGTCACCCTATGGCATGGCTGTGAATGGCATCTGCTTTATGGGCTGCCACCACAAGGTATGGCTGTGAATTCCACATACCTTGAATGTACACATCACGGATATATTTGAGCACAGTATTGGCAACCTTGATACAGGGGGCATATAGGCCCACCTCACCTGTAGACATGACACTTGTATAAGCAATAAAAAATGGGCATGGAACCTCAATTTACCAATCATATCATTCTACTTACTAGTTTTCAAGAGCATTTCAGATCTCCTCATGATCACAAATAGTCAAAACCTTTTTTAAACACTCATTCACTAGACACTTGTTAGGGTTGTCAGGGTTCTGAGAGGTGTAGTATAACAACCTTGCCAGGAACATGTCTGTTTTAACATTTTGCACTTTGAGGAAATCTTTCACTATCCATGGTTTGAGCTTGGCAACACTTCATTTGAACGATGTAGTCAATATTATATTAGCAATGATGATAGCATGCAAACGGAGTCAATGCCATGGATCCTGTGATACTGACTTGCTGCAGCTAAGCCCTGGCTGCTATTTAAGGAGCTTTTTGCATATGGGTTCAGGTTACAGTGAGGTTCTGGTCTAAAACTTTGTTGATATATGTACATATATTCCATATTCCAATATGTGCAAGCATGGCCACAAATTTTAGTTCACAATGTGTGCAAAAAGGGCACTGCCTAAGATGTGCAAAATGGAAGGTGATACAAACTATTTATGTATAGCAAGTTGCCATGTAGCATGCACAAAGAGGGTGGAGCCTGGTTTGTACAAAACTGATGGTTTCCTATCTCTCATGTGTCATGTACAAAAAGGGCGAGACCTGGTTTGTACATAACTGATAGTTTTTGTGTTGAACCTTACATCCACAAAGATTACATGCACAAAAAGGGTAATGCCTGGTTTGTACACAACTGACAGTGTCCCATGTCCTGCCTTACATGTACACAAAGGGTAGTGTCTAGTTTGTACATGACCAATAGTTTTGTGTCAAACATTACATGCACAAAGAGGGCAATGCCTGGTTTGTACACAATTGATAGTGTTCCACAATCTACCTGATATGCACAAACATTTGTACTGAACTAATAGTTTTTGTGTTGAACCTTACATGCACAAAGAGGGCAATGCCTGGTTTGTACACAACTGACAGTGTTCCACAATCCACCTGATATGCACAAAGAGGGCAATGCCTGGTTTGCACATAACTAATAGTATTCTATGTCCTACCTGACATGCACAAATAGGGCAGTGCCTGATTTGTACACAATATATGATTTCCCATGGCTTATCTGGTATGTACAAAGAGGGTAATGCCTGGTTTGTACACAACTGATAGTTTTCCATGTTCTGATTTGTACAACATATATGGTTTCCTATGATTGATCTGGGATGTACAAAGAGGACAATGCCTGGTTTGTACATAACAGATAGCTATTGTGTTGAACCTTACATGCACACAGAGAGCATAGTCTGGTTTGTACACAACTTATAGTTTTTCTTGCAGCATACATATCACATGTACAAAGAGGGCACAGCCTGGTTTGTACACAACTAATTCCATGTCCCACCTGACATGCACAAAGAGGGTGGTGCCTAGTTTGTACACAAGTGATAGTCCTTCTAAGTCCCCTCAAATGTCTCCTGTGTTCTTCATTCCCAAGAAAGAGGGAAAGAAGCAGATGGTACAGGATCACTGTTATATAAACAAACATATCATTAAGAACAATTACCCCTTTTTGCTCATTTCCTAGATTGTTGACAAGCTCAATAATTCTAAATTATTCAACAAAATGAACCTTCAATGGGGCTATAACAATATGAGAATCAAAGAAGGAGATGAATGTAAGGCCACTTTCACCTGCCACCATGGCTCCTATAAACCTGTTGTAATGTTCTGTGGACTGTGCAATTCCCAAGCAATGTTCCAAACCATAATACATGAAATCTTTGCTGACACAAATCTCAAAGGATAAGAATTGTATTACAATAGTCCCAGGTAGGGCCTAACATAGATACAAAAGCGCTAAGTACCAAGCAGCTGCAATAACTCAACAACAACCACTTGGTATGTGGTGTGCTGAAGAGTTCAAGGAGGAGTACTGGTCAGCAGGTGGCTACCAGTGAGACAAGGTAGAACTCAGTCATTGCTAAGAGCATCCTTTTGGGAATCTATACCCGAAGGACCAAAGACTGCCCCTTGTGATCAGGGTGAACTGAGGAGCTGGTCATTGGTTGCAGCGACAAAGGTTGGCTTAGGTTAAGCCCAAGGAGAAGCTGTAACAACCTAGAACAAACATGGACTTGGTTGTGGTCAGTAATAAAGAATGAATGCAAGTGAGTTCAATGAGTTCAATGAGAACTATGAAGGGAATTTCAAGTTGTATGCACAAAGTTCAGAATCTAGAGCAAGGAACATTTTAGAAGAGAATACTATAAATATATATAATTGAAGTTATTGTGGGGCCAGTTGTGGCAGCAGAAGATCCAGTTGCATTGGTGAAAGATGAAGTGCTGTGGGTGTTGGTCTGCACCTGCTGGAGCTGGATTTGTAGGTGAAGCAGCTCAATTTGGCACATATAGGCCTGTTCCTCTGATTGCTTGAGCTCGATATTGAGCTTTCTCAGCTCTCGCTCTCGCTAAAAATCAGCTTTGGCAGTGGCTTGTTTCAGAAGACACTCCTCCCTTTGGTTGTTGAATTCTTGCTTCCATAAGGCAAAATTTATTCGAAGTGCAGATTGGACAGCAAGACTGTCTTGGAGCTCCTCAGTTTCCTTGGTTGGCTCATCAATTGACATCAATAGCATGTCTTTCTTGCTCAAAACTGATGCCATCTTTGTGGAGGAGATGGGACTTGAGCAGGCAGCACTGCTCTTGAAGCTCATGCTAGAGACCGCAGAGCTGGGTGGATGCGAATAAGGGTTGTGCCTGAATGTACTTTACCCATCTTGAACAGGTGTTTTACCCTTGTCCTTGAGCATGAAAAAGGAGAACTTTGGGCCCTCAGGCTCCTGGTCTGATGCTGGCCCAGCATGCAGCTTGTGGTGCTGGAAAATGTCATGATTAACATGAGTTAAGAAGTGATAACAAAAGGTCTTACTACTTCTGCCATTGGCTCATCAGCTTCAAGTTGGTGCTTGACATCCTTCTTACCAGCATCACCGACACTTTCTCCTTGCATCTCATCATCTTGTTGGTCTCCCACTGTGTTCTCATTTGCCTCTGAGTCTAGATTGCTGAGACCAGATTTGCTTTGTAGAACACCTAAAAGATTTTGTTACAATCACGTTTTACTCATTATTCTTTTGCCTTCCTACTCAAGCTCTACTCCATCATACAAGATGAACATTATCTATTATGGCACACTTTGCATCATGTCAAGGCTGTTCTCAGGACCTAACCCCATTGGCTGCCACATTATGATATTTATATCAACATTATCAGACACGTGTTATCACACATTATCACTTATCTATGACTCCCTATGACTCATATCTATTAATAAAGCAGTGCTTATCTTATAACATGCTTATACTGCATTGTTATAGCATTGTTTCCTCATGTCCTTATCTATGACTCACATACATGCTATAACCTCATGTTATCATACCTTATCTACCAATCAGGACACTATTACTTATCATGTAGTTCATACTCAGATTAGAACTCCGATTGTACTTTTAGTATATAAAGACTTGAATACAGCACCCAGGGAACTCTAACAAAGTTCACCTTTGGGTTTCTCCCTTGATCTCTGGCATTGTTCTCAGACTTAATTCCCTCCATAGATCTCACCTCACTTGTTGGACTCCTTGCACATTACACCCTTACACTGCACTACAACCACTCGCAAGTCCCTCATAGTCCACATTTGTTCTAGGTTGTTACAGATTTTGTGCATGGTTGATCCCTGGCTTGGAGGAGACAAGCTTGTTGTTGAAAGAGGGGATGCCACTCCAGATGGAATCAAGAGCTTTGAAGTATGGGAAGTCACATTCAACATCATCTGTACAGAGGTCAGCCAATGGTGATAAACCTGATTAGAAAAACATGCCAAGAAGATTAGATGGCCCTGCATCTGAGCCGTGGGACACTATACCATTCCCTGTCTGTTGAAATCATTCTTTATGATGATGATATTTTGTCTTCAAGCTGAAAGAAATCCATACAAAGCCTGAGTGATATGAGGGTTAGTGATAGGCAGGGCCCGGCCTGGCCCAAAAACCCTGGCTCAGGCCCAGCTTGGGAGGGCTCAGGCTCAGACAAAAGTCAGGCCCTAGCCCCCATTTACAGCCTGGCCTGGCCTGGGGCTTAGCCCCGGCTTCAATGCATGTTGCAGATAATTACATGTACCAAGACAATCACTAAAATACTACTCAAATGATGGTGTGTAGAGATAGATCAAAAACCTTGTCAACTTGAAGCTCATCTTCCAACACATCAGTTTCATGATCCACAGCTAGCATACCTTCAAGTTGACCTTCTTTGTTTGATTCTGAGACTAAGCCTGCACCCTCACCACGACAGTCCTCATCAATAGCCTCTGAGACCACAGAAGGATCATCCACCTCACGAAACAAGAGGTCTTATTGAATAAGACACTTCAAGCATTGAAGAGCCTCGACAATATCACTGCTGAGAGGATTGTGGTGTTTGGTGATTGTGATTGCTGATGATGAAAATGCACACTCACTCAAGACCGACATGGCCATGATAGCCAAGTAGTCTCGAGCAAGTGAGCCCCACACTGGGTATCTTGCAGCGTTCATACCCCACCATTGCATGATGGACATGCCAGATGTGAGGTGGTCCTTGGAGTTGAGGTAGCCATGGAAGTCATTGAGCCATGGCTGTTGAGGGTCACCACACACCAAGGGTGATGCGATGGCTTCCTCATCTTTGTCATCAGACAGCTTGCACAGAAGTTGGCTGATCTTGCCAAATGATGCCATGCTCTTCAACTGCTTGGTTGGCCTTGCAGTGACTGACCCATTCAACTCCAAGTATTGTTGTTTATACTGTAGCAATCCATTATCAATTATGTTAGAATGCTGATAGTGCTACACAACATACCAATTCTTCCACATGTTTTATAACATCGTCGTACATATCCAATCCCCAATATTTGCATATATGTATGATTCCCTTTTTGAACAGGGTCAAGCACTATAACATTTTCTGTTAGTGATGTAGCGTAGGGGCAGCTGATTAGAAATTTGTGCACACATAGCCATAATGTAGGCATCTGAGTCAGCCGTCTTCTCATAGTAGTCAGCCACTTTCTGTAAGCCAGCCTCAAGCACTGGCCAAAAATCGATATATTCTTGTTTTGTGCTGTGTGTGTATCAAGCCTTGTGCAGAGCCTCAAGGGCTGGAAGGGCAAGGTGTGTGGCAGGACCTCAGTCAGATGAAAATGACTATTGTGCGTATTTGGCCTTCACAAGTAGCACCAGGAGCATCGTGACGCATGATCATTCTCCATCCATTAGTTGCAGATCAAGGAGCTTTTGCCGTTTGTCTCATTCCTTCTCAGCAAATGCTATTTGATGTATAAACAGGTCAACATCCTACAAAACAATCAATGGTAGTACAGACGAAAATAGACCAAATGTACCTCTCTGAGTTTTTCTGCTCAATTGAGCATTAGATATGTGGATGACCATTGCACTGACATGTCGAGGAGGAGTTGTAGTGGCTGTTGGTGTGCTGGGTAGCCAGGCCTCTCTTGCTTTTGAAGGGATTGAAACAGCTGCTTACATTTCACTGATGATCGCTCCTATATGACACATTGAATCCCATTGTATCATCAACTAACAAGTATGCAAACCTTAGCACAAATCGACTGTACTACCCTAACTTCATCCTGCTGAGAACCATACTCCAAGACTAAATCACTATCAGGGTTTTTTGGGTTGTATTCCTTGGATCCACTGTGAGCACGGAGTAGCACTTGAGTTGCCAGGTTAACAATGTGTGCGAGGCACCTACAAACCATTGCATAAGATTACTTTTTGTAATAATGAAAGCATACCGAATTCATCTTTTGACCAGATTCCATGGTTTGCCTGTGGCATTCTCAATATGGTTGGCAAACTCGGCGGCCATTGTGTCCATGTTTGAGGTGTTGTCGCAGGTGACGTGTCTGATCTTGTGGGTAATACCAAGCTGATGAACGACCTGGTAAAGCACCTGACCCAACCATGCACCACTGTGTGCACCGTTCATTTGCACAAACCCTATGAGTGCCATTTTGACCTCCCACATGCCCAGTGAGTTTTCTTGCATCCAAGAACCAGTAACAGCAAAATAGGCATCTGTATTCAAAGCCTGCCAAGCATTGCATGTCAGGTTCACACACCCTTTGACAGCATCACTCAATAGTTGAGTGCATAGTTTACCCATATGATCCTTGAACATGTCAATGATCAATTGGCGGGTTACCTTATGGCTTGGTAATTTTATGCTACCCATGGCTTGAGCGGCAATATCAATCATTTTCTTGAAACTAGGGTGCTCAAGAGCAGCCAATGGCTGTTGAATCTTAGTGAGATCGTGAGTTTGAAACGTGAGTTAGTGTACCTATTTACCTGATCAGTATTGACCAACCATTGAATGGCTGCAGCACGGAAGTGGTCATCACTGTAGGGCAATGTCTTTGCATCCTTTGCAATGGGCTGGAGATGGCCATTGAGCTGTTATTGAGGGATTTTGTCCTTCTGCCTTTGATGATCCTTGGGTAACATCAACTTGAAGTTATTACCTTTGGCCCATTTCAAGTATTTGTGCTGGTTTGCTAGAACATCAATCATGAGGTAGACTCGGAGTATGTTATCATGAGTACGTACCCAATGAGATGATTGCAAATGGTGTCGCAGTGTTGAAACCTCAGCAACAAGTATTGCTGAGCAATGCTTGCATTTGCGGCATTTTTTGTTGTCGCTGGCATGGATGAATGTATTGCCAAAGAACTGGTCAACATTGCAGCTGTGATTCTCACAACATGACTTTATGGGCTCTTTGATATCCAATATTTGGACATCTCCATCAGGACCTATTGCATCTGATTCAGAAATCTGTGTAAGAGATAATAGAACTTTAAGCTGGCACTTACCATTGCCCAGATTCTGAGGGTTCTGAGTACAAGTGGACATTGTGCCACTGGACGAGCCAGCCACTTGTTTGCCTGCAACCTGTTTGCTTGGTTAGTATCATATCAATAAAAGATTGTATGAGACATACCTTTGGTGAGTGTGGGTGGTGCTCTTATCTTGTCAGAGTTGCTGCCTGAGAAGAGTTGTGCAGTCACAGTAACCATATTTGCCCTCTTGCATTTGTGGCTGACAGAGATCAAAGGAACTCAAGGTGCTAAAGGTGCAAGTGATTCATTGTTGGGGTGGGTAGGTGAGTGGGGCATGCTGCTTGCTGGTCCTGATGTGCCAGAATTGGCCAACGATTGGTCATGTTGGTGTGAGGTGAGCTTGGGTGTCGCTGTGTTCTCAGTGTCCCTGAGCTTGGTGGACTTGTATGTTGCCCATTTTGGTCGGCTGCCAGCTGTGTCATTGTTGGGTATCACATTCATTTTGGTGGAAGTGTGGAAGCAAATGGGGTTCAAACATAAACTATTTTTCAAACATGATTACTAAGTAGTCTAAGCCCCAGCCTAGAGCCCCGGCCAAGGGCCTGGCAAATCTGAGCCCTGAGCCCTGAGTCAGGCCCTAGAGGCCCCTGTGAGCAGCTCAGCCTGGGGCTTAAGGCCAGGCCTTGCCCATCACTCATGAGGGTATTGAGCCTGGGATCTAGAAAACTCACACTCCTAGCTGATTGGTTACAGAGAGGACATATCTTGATGGGTCAGATGCATATGCAGCCAAGTGTTCCTCATTTGTTTCAAAGATGTGCTTTGCAATCATGCCAGCCACTTCCTTCTTGTTCTTTCCAGATAGCCTTCAAGTTTTGGTGGTGTTCAGAGTTGTCTTGGAGGATGAGGTGCAATTAAGAAAAAGGATGTGGCAATCAGCAGGTCAAGTGAGAATCCAATCTACAAGCTTGTTGGTACAGTCATCAGTCCAGTTAATATTTGGCTGGTTGTGCTTAGGAGGGGAGAGCTCAGCTGAGATGGTGGCAGCAAGAGTTTGTGCACTGCCAGTGGCAGCAACTCCCTTGCCCTCCTTCCATTTCTGTCATATACCACTCTGTTCTCCATTCCTCTAGATATAACTCTGATTCTCTTAGACATTAACTCTGAGTTGATCTCTCTCAGGACACAACTCTGTGACCCTGGACCTTCTGTTACATATATATGTTTTCTCTTTTGTTTTAGTACATAACCTGTGTCTTGCTTACGAGCACAGCTCCAGCTTCCTCAGTACCTGACTTACCTCCAGCTATGTAGTTTCCCGACCTCCTGTCTTACTCAGAATTAGTCATTCTCTATTTCTCTGTATTATTCATCTCCTTACTCCATGACTAATCATTACATTTCCTCCGAGTATATAAACCATAGTTACTTCAATTGTAACTTTAGTCTGAATATTAGTTTATTTGTATAACTCACTCTGAACACTCTGTAAGATCTTGATGGTCTTTACTTTGCTCGACTCCACTTTATGTGTTGAGTCTTACATTGACCTCTGTTCTACGCATGTCTGAAATACAGGGACAGACTGTGACAAGGGCACACCACATATGATGAAGCCAAGTCCCATCCAATGCTACAACTCTGGAGATCCGGAGTTGGCTACCTCTGAGTCACATGGTCTCTAACAATTTCACTTCTTTTGTGGAGAGTTCCTGCCCCTCCTGGATGCCTGGGAAGCTTGTGGAGTCAGGAAAGAACTCTTCTATTGAAGTGGAGTTGGTTTCCCTTGTCTGGACATGGGGAGCAATGAATTTGTGACTGCTTGAAGCCTAGCAAAGCGTCTGGGTGACAGGCATTCTTTTCAAACTCCATTCCTCATTCAACATTTGATCAACATGTTTTTAGATACCCTAATTGCCCTATAATAACCCCATAATAGCCACGTAATAGCCTAAGTGGCTATGACTATTGTTAGAGTCTATGGATAATTATGTTGCTGGTTACTTAGCTTAGCATTGTGATCCTTCTCCTCTGGATCATCTTGGATCAAGTTGACCTGTGAGGTTATTAATTCTTGTGTGAAGCTCAAACCTTCTCACCTAAGTGAGAAATTGAGCATTTGGAGTACCTCCATCAGTGTGGGGCTAATCCAATTGCATCATAAGGTGTTGGTTTCACCACTTGATGAGAAAATGTGTTCACATGGCATAGCAGATGCTTGTATGGGTAAGTAATCCATTGCAATTCTGTAAATCATTGGGAATTTCTCCTTCATACCCTACAGGTCATTAATGTCAATTGCCATTCACAGCAAAAGAGACTTCCCTTACCGACAGTACACCAAGGTATCAGGGCCAGCCCAGAGGGGTGCAGAGACATATTCTTCATATTCCTCCTCAATGGTCTTGGAAAGACCCTGGACCTAGGCTATTTCCATTTTGTTGTAGTATGCTTCTGCTTTCATAAGGCTGGGCTCAATAAAGGGTCAATGGCAGGGTTCATCACATGACAATTTTTGCCAAGCCTTAATAAAGAGCTCAAACACTGGGACACTTTTTTCTAGCCATGGAAGTAATTCATGCAACATGCTCTGTTGGATGTGATGGGGTACCTGCAGATAGTGATCAGTCAAAGTAGGAACCTGAGTGGCTAGAAACTCAAACTTGCCTCTAGAACATTTTCATAGTCCTCTAAAACTTGCCAGTCAGCATCACTCATCTTGATCTTGCTCAAATCACTGTGGATCATCAGAAACTTGTTCACTGGCTGCATGGAAAAGATACACAATCAGCTAAGAGCACCTTGCAGTAATGTAGACACAAAGCACTTACTTGACACATTACTCTTAGTTGATTGATCATGAAGAGAGTAGAGTCCCATCAAGTGGGGATGTCACAAATAAGTTCCTTCTCTGCAACTCTGATCACTTCCCAGATAGGTCACAAAACCAGCCTCACTCATTGCCAGACTTGGTAATATCAGTGAATTCATCACAGTATAAGCCAGAAGAACAAATACTATGAGCTATGTCTCATGCAGCATCAATAGGGCACTGGGAGACAGCACCAAGATAGGTGTCTTCCTCATCCAGGTCACTGAATACCCCAGAAAATCATGCTTTGAGATGAGGTATCTCAGCCTTGCTGAACACATGGATGATATCCTGTGTGCACAAGTTAATCATGTGTGGGAAGCACATGATCCAGTTGTTGGTTGGATGGAGGGACATATCACACACTTCCAGCATCTTTGCAAGCTCAACCATCATGGTTTTGTTATTGGATGTGTTGTCAAGAGTGAGTATCAATCTGAAAAGAAAATGAATTGAATATGCTGAACTGAGTGATGGTTTTAATGTGACTTCCGCCCTGTCAAGAAGGTAAAGGATACAGCATGTGAGGATGAGCCCTGTGTGATTTTCACAAATGTGATGAAAACCAATTAATGCTGTTTTCATCTCTAGGTGACCAGTTTTGCTGTCACTTGCAATCCAGTGAGCCATCAAGGCCAGATAAGGCTAAAGGCTCTTGTTGCCCCATACATCAGCTGTAAAAGATATTTTTCCAAGCAATCTCTGTGCAACACAAGGTTTAGGATTTAGTACACAATCAAATGACTTGTAATAACACTTACATCCATGGCTGATTTTAAATTTATGAATGATTCTTGCCAAGCTAAAATAACAAGTGAGTGAATCATGGTGTGATGGGAAATATCTTTGTTTTAGTTCTGGTTGGAGGAGGAGAAGGACAAAATGTAATTCAATGTATTCAACAAGGTTCAAAGGCTAAACAAATTAATGGACAGTGAGAATTCAAGTTGTGAGAGGTGGTGGCACTGCTTACAAGGTCATGAGCCACAATCAGCGACACAAGAGCCTTCTCAAAGGCTTTCTTTGAGTAAGGGGGATTATCTTGTGCCCCTCCAATTCTGTGTTGGTCAGGTGGTTGTCTGCATTGATCTTGGGTTGGAGGTCTGCAATTGAAGTGCCAGCATGGATGAGGTTTTCTAACTCGAGCAATGTATACCTACAATTAATCACATGAGCAACAACAGTGGATTGAGGGATTCATCCATGTTCATGGGCTGTAACAACATACTGAAGGAGATGCCACATATCCAAGTGTTTGTGCAGTGTACCTGTAGCCATTGTTGGGCTGTAGTAAAAGTTCTAGCATGAGCGGGATCCTGCCTCTGGCTTCCCATGCTCAGCATCCCAAGACACTGGATCTGCATCATATTCTGCCATATGCAAAATCCCAGCAGGACAATATGAGTGCTGAATAAAAGACATGCTTACTTGCAGTGAATACAATACTGATTTTCACCTTTGACATGAGAGAAAAGGAACTGTATGTTTTCGGTAGTTGAGGCAATGGAGTGGGTGGCAGTCTGATTGATTGGGTCGGTGGACAGACTAGAAAGCTCAGGTTCATTCATAATATTTTGCCTTCCTGCAGCTTGACAAGGGGCTGGCTAGGACTGATTGTGCTGCTCTCCAGTCAATTCACTGTTGGAGCTGCTAACATTGAGGTTAAATGTCTTTTCTTTATCTTCATTGACATCTGGAGTGCAGTGGGCATTGGCCTGGGGGTCTGAAGGCCCCAATGGAGGGTCTGAGCGGCCTGGAACATCTTGTGAGCTCAAATAACAGGAAGCCTAGACACCAGGTTTGGTACCATCAGGTTCGGTGGGGGCACAAGGGTGAGCACCATGACCACAAGTATGAGTTTCACCTCTGATTCAAGTAGAACAACCATGAGACTATCAAGTCATGGGGTTTGAGCTTGATTAGATGACAGTGAGCTGAGAAAATAGAGAATCTGGGAGTCAGAGCTGATGGTCAGTTGAAACAACCTGCAAAATATATATACTGGCCACTAGTGAACCCTCACCTGACTTACTGTGCAGTGTGCACAATTCATCTGACTGAACCCCAAGGTATGACATACATATATCATACTGTATGCCATATGCCATATCAGTCCTTGATTTCTTGCAGCTCCAAGTCCCTGGAAAGGCTGTAGCTTACAAGACCATGAGCCCCAACTTGAAGACTCAAGTGGCATTGGTGTGAAGAGAAGAACTGAGCCTTGAGATGAGATCCTAGTGAGATCACATATTCAATGTTGTCTGTTGCACTATGCACTATTACAAATCACAATGATATAGAGCCTGGATCCCAGAAGATGACTGTTATGATAGTTCTGGGTAGGACCTAGCATAGCCACAAAAGCACCAAGTACCAAGTGGCTGCAATAACTCAAACAACCACCACTTGATGTGTGATGTGCTGAAGAGTTTGAGAGTGGGTTACTGGTCAGCAGATTGCTACCAGTGAGACAAGATAGAACTCAGGCTTGTTGCTGAGAGCATCCTTTTGAGAATCTATACTTAAATAGGCCATAGCAGGGGTATGCAAACCCATGTGGGTCAGGGGTATGGGTACATCATGGGTTGATACTTTGTTGACAGATCTTTGTGGCCATGTCATGCACAGCATGCAACATGTCAGCAAACTTATCCAAACTCAAGCATTTGCATCCACCCTCCAACCAGTCAAGTCATAGTTTTCTACACTCAGTCTACCTTCCATGGCATCAGATACTATCACTAAACCTAACAAACATATTCCAAAGCCCTCTGAAAAAGCCAAGGCCACCTGTGAGGAGAATGCCAATGTTGCCAAGCAGTCCAAAAAACATCAGTACCCTGATGACTTAGACAACACATCAAAAGCTCCTTCCAAGCAGAGCAAAGTGAACAGAGGTACTCACACTTCATTACATATAGTGTCCACACTAACTCTGAATAGGTTCTCAGGTCCTGGCAAAGCAGTCTCAGCAACCCTCTGAGTTGGAAACTAATGATCAGTCATCCAATCACAGTGATAATCCCACACAGAACAGAACCACTGAATCAGGTGATGCTGAAGCAACTCAGAGCTGCAATGGTGCTGGAAAGAAGAACAAAAAAACCCTGACACTGCAGGAGCAGCTGGGTCCACACCTGGTCATTTTAACTTGTGCCATATTGTGCTAATTCAAAGTAATATCAATAGAACAACAGATGAAAGATTGGACCTCACCTATTTATGCTTTTTTTGGGTCTAAACCCCTCATTGAGGAGAAAGGTGGCTGGTGTTCCATCATCTTCAAGTGTGCAGGCAGAGGGTGTGATGGAACAGTCTGACAATATCTTGATACCTCAGATGCACACTCAACCAGCAATATGTGTAAGCATGCCAAAAAATGTCATAGCTGGGGGACAGAAGCTGTATATACAGCTGATATGGTAAAGACAGCAGAGGAGGCATGAACAATAGTTGCGGGTTTCCTGAAGACCAGGAAGATAACTACATTATTTGAACATAAAGGCAAGGGACAAGTCACTTACTCAGTTCTACCGCACACTCATGCTGAAACAAGGTGTGCCATTGACTTTGTGTCACAGGATCAAGATTGTACATTGGGTCTCTAAAAATTTGCAATCATTCTCCATTGTCAGTGACCAAGCCTTCCTGTCCCTGATGAAGACAGGGCAACCAGAACATTACATACCTTCTCAGTATACTATCTCACATGATGTTCAACATGTCTTTGCATGTACCTGCAAATGAATTGCTAAAGTGTTGAATGTATGTCAGTATGCATGCTTATGTGCTAGTCTTACTCACCATTCACAGGAGCTTGATGGAAAGCTTAGCTTTACAACAGACACGTGGACCTCACTGAATCACCGAGCATTCATTGCAATCTATGTACACTTTGAGTGCAATGGCATTCCTACAACAATGCCATTAGACATTATTGAAGTCACAAAGGTATGTGTAATGTGATTGACTTGTCTGATCATCATATCACAGACTGATTGCAATGCAGTCACACACTAGGTTGGCCTTAGTGTATGAGTTTCAGGACATTCTGGAAGAATTTTCAGTCGCAGAAAAGGTAAACAGGATAACAATGTATGCGGTCATTGACTCACCTCAAAGATACAGATCCTCTGCATCATGTGTGACAATGTGTCAAAAAACACAGTAATGGTTGATGCACTGAGTGATCAGTTGCCTGACTACACTGGCCGTGCAGGACACACACAGTGCTTCCTGCGTACAACCAACCTGATCACCAAGTCCCTACTGCATGGATTTGATGTGAAACAAGGGGTGCAAGGAACCAACAAAGAGCTCACCTTGGATAAACTGTATCTCTTGAGAGAGATGGACAAGCTTGATGCAGTGGACCCAGATGACAATGACACCAGTGCCATAGATGACTCAGACTTAGAAACAAATGAAGACAATCTTGAAGGGTGGGTTCATGAAGTAGAAAAGATGAGTGTTGAGGAATGGCAGAGAACCCGAGAATCGATTCGACTGGTGCAGTTAGCACTCACAAAAGTAAGTATAATGATTCAGTATGACGCACCTTAACCATATGCTCAACAGATCCACAAGCTTGCATTCAAAATCATTAACTCCTCAACAAATCTCCTCCCTGAACGGTGACGCATCCTTGAGCAGCTGGAGCTTCTAGTCACAATGTTGCCGCGAGATGTTCCTACTTGTTGGAATTCGACATTCAACATGCTTGATCATGCCTTGGAGTATTGAAAGGCAGTGGAGATGATGACATGCGACAGGGATTTGGGGCTGTGACCATACAAATTAGACAAAAAAGAGTGGGAAATGTTGAAAGAACCTATGAGATGTACTGAAGGTATGGTGAACACACACACGCTGTGGCTGTGACTAACAGCCTGAGGCAAATGTTCTAAATGTTTATGTAACTGTTCTAGATCCTCAAAGATGCAACTGAGAAGTTCTCAAGGGCAACACCCAACCTTGCTGAAGTCATCCCTGTGATGGATGTAATGCACACCAAGCTCTCAACCCCAATTCATGCTGGTATCGTCATTGTGCTTCAAACACTCAATCACTACTACTCATTGATGGACAGCTCTGACGTTTATCAGATTGCAATGGGTGAGTGAATTGATGGAATGATGGAGCTGCTAGGTACTAATAAGTCTTGTAGTATTACATCCTCGTCATAAATTAGAGTACTTCAAGGATGCTGGATGGGAAGAGGAGTGGACACACACCACAGAAAAGTCAGTCTGAGAGAGATTCGACCATTCTTACAGTGCTGTCGAAGTAGCCCACTCAGATATTGAGTTTATCAAGAAACTACCAGTAAGCTATTTGCTACTACCATGTAATGTTTGTATGCTAATGCTGTACAGAAATACAGTAACATGTTTGACAATATGCCATCCCTAGCACCCCTGAAAGCAAAGGACAGTCAAAATGAACTTGACCAGTTCTTGAAGGCTAATGTCAAGCATGTTGCTGATGCACTGGGATGGTGGACTGAGTGACATGCATCTTATCCACGTCTATCTCGGATGGTGTTGGACTATCTCAGCATTCCAGGTGAGCCATGTCATGGTCTGTGCATTCCTACTTGCTCACCCTCAAGCTTGCTCTCTTTCCAGCAACTTTGATTGATGTTGAACAGCTTTTTAGCCATGGCTGTCTCATGCTCTCACACATCCAATCAGGATCCTGACATGTTTACTTACATTTACAGCTTGGAGTATAGACAAGCACCCCTCCTGTTGGTATTTCATCTTTTGTTGTTTCAATATGTGTCCATGGTTGATAACACTATCTTTTATGCCTTTTTTGTTTCTTTTAGCATCACTTCCTGAGTGTTTGCTGTCTTGCATGCACTCACGTCTTACAACTCTTGATGTTAAAGAGCACCTGGAGCTAGGGTTAAAGCATTGCCCTTGTAGGGGTATAAATTACCATTGGCTACATGAACACCCTGGGAATACGATCCAGATCTAAAGCGTAGTTTGGCATTGCACTGTGCCTCCTGGTCATATCCACCAGATTTTCCCTGTGTTTTATCAGGGAATCAAAACAGGTATTTGCTGTGTCATTGGCATTTCCATATTGCAGTGTAGGAATGTTCCAGGGTCGTAACCTGTGTGGGTTTGTGTGATACCCATAACGTCACATGGTCAATACTTCACCTATGAAGTAGTGCTGGCTAGCTAGGAACGATAAGTAAAGCTCTGAAATTTCTGGTTCCTATCCTGCAACTCTGCTGTCCAAGTACTCAGTGTTTTTTTTTCTTCTGGTTTACAGATATCTTTGATCCTCTATCAGATCTGAGTCCTTTCTTATGTGAGTATAATATAATAATATAATGGTATATTGCTTTGTGTAATGTGTAATTGACATTTAAACATTAGGGCTTTCTCTCTAACCTCCCCTCAATGTGCTTGGACTGCTTCTCGCCAGGCTGAACGTGACCAAAGGACTCTTGGTTCTCCCCCATCCCGTCGTCGTCCATTTTACCCTGCTCAAATGCCTCAAAATATTGCTAATGCTTTAATGGTATATACAAATTCTGACATGTTTGCCATATATATAATGCTAATTAAAAGATTCAGCACCATCCTCCTGTGCCTGTCAATCAATATCCAGGTATTCCACAACACCAGATTGCACACCATGATCTTCAGAGGATGCGTCGTCTATGCTCACCTCCACCCCCCCTATATTTCCTGCTCAATTCTATCCTCCACCACCTCCAGTATTCCCACCTGCTCCTCTACCTCAGCCTTAACTATATCCAATTCCAGAGAATAGAGTGGATTATAATGCCAGATTGTTGGAAGGATTCAATTCCACTCATCAAAATCATCGTAGCAGAAGATCTAATCGTCACTCTTCTGTTGCTCAGTTTGCCAGTGCTCAACCTGGGCCTGCTTACCCCCCTCCTGTGATACCAAATATTCAGCCATACCAGCATATTATTGACTTTCAGCATAATGTAGCTCAGGAAAGACAACAGCAGGCTTTGTATTAGCAAGTGGAGTATCAGAGACAGTTAGAGCTACAACAGGAGGCACAATATCAGGAGAATTTGGAGCAGCAGAGACTATGGCAACAACAACAACAACAACAACAACAACAAGAGGCATTTCACCAGCAACAGCAGGAGCAGCAAAGACTATTGGAGCTGCAGCAACAACTGGTATATTGGCAAGAAGCAGAACAGCAGAGACTATGGCAACTACAGCAGCTACCACTCCACGACCAGGAGATAGAACAGCAAAGACTATGGCAACTACAGCAAGCACAGCTACATCAGGAGGAAGTGGAGCAGCAAAGATTATGGGAATATCAACAGTTACAACAACAACAACAGGAGATAGAGCAATAGAGACAATTGCAACAATAGCTATTGGCACTACGTCAACAAGAATTGGAACAGGAGAGACAACAGGCACTATGTCAACAGGAGGAAGTACATCAGTCTCAAGAGAACAATGCTCTCATTCAAATACAACAGCTATCTCAACCTCTGCTCTCAGAGGCTCTCAGTGAGCATAGTTAACACTCTGCAGAACAATATGAGCAAGATCAGCAGAGACAACAATATCCCAATTCCAATTCCAGCTCTCCTCTCTTATTTCCATCATCATCTTTGCCTTCATCTCCATCTCCATCTCCATCTCCTAGGCCATCTTTACCCAGAAGTCCATTGCCAGGTCCTGCTCCAAGATCTCCAAGTCCACCACCACCCAATTCTGATCCCAATCCATCTGACTCCAGCTCTAGTGATTCTGAAGATGCCATTGGTGATCCTCAGCCACCCTATCATATTCCCCCTGGTGGAAGGCAGTATGCTGAGCCTGTTGAAATCCATTCTTTAGAACCCATGAACATTCAGTGTCCTAATTGCCACACTCTTTACTTTATCTCAGAAAAGCTTACCAACTCTGGTATTTATAATCCTCGCTTTGGCATGTGTTGTTTGCAGGGTCAAGTTGCTCTTTCTCTCATTCAGCAGTGGCCACATGTTCTTCAAGATCTCTTTGATGACCCACAAGATTGTACAGAGTTCAAAAAGAAGATCTGTCAGTACAACAACACTTTGGCTTTCACTTCTATGGGTGTAGATGTGAACAATCAAGCTATTCAAGGATCTGGGCCCTTATCATTTCACATCCATGGCACACTTCATCATCTTATGGGAGCCCTTGTACCACCAGATGGTCACCAGCCTTCTTTTGCTCAGCTCTATATCTATGATCCAGAGGAAGCAACCAATAGACGTGTTCAACGCAATCCTCAACTGGATGTTGGCATTTTGCTTGATTTGCATACCACTCTTAGAGATCTTCACCCCTATGCCCCTCTCTACACACTTGAATATTCCACTTCAAGATGTTCGTCATGGTCGCCCTCATCGCTCCAAGGTCACCCAGTTACTATGGTATGCCTATAGACTCCATGTCTGTCTACCAAACATAGAGCCACCCAATCTCTTCAAGAGTGGTAGACTCTTTCAGCAGTTGATCTGTGATGGCTGGGCTTCCATTGAGCAATGTAATCTTACTTGGGCTGCCAACAACCAGACAAGACTCAGAGCTGATCTCTATCAGGGATTGCAAGACCATTTGGCTCAGGATGGTGTTCAAGACATGGCTCAGGTTGGACATGTACTTCTGCCCTCCACTCATAAGGGTGGTCCTCACTATATGCAGCAGCTCCTTCAGGACTCTTTGGCTATCTGTCATGAATATAGAAAACCTGATCTCTTTCTCACCATGACTGCCAATGGAAGCTGGCCAGAGATCACTCAGAATTTGCTTCCAGGTTTGTTTTCTTACTCATTGTGTCTGACCACAATCTGATCACTATGTATCATAATAGGTCAGAGTGCTGTGGATAGGCCTGATCTGGTCACCAGAGTCTTTCATGCCAAGCAGAAAGCTTTGCTCAAGAAGATCCGTGATGGCTACTATTGTGGTGTGGATGGTTTTGTCTATACCATTGAATACCAGAACTGTGGTCTCCCTCATATGCATCTCTTGATTTTCTTGGAAGAGCCTGACAAGATTCATACTGTGGAACAAGTAGATGCCATCATCTCTGCTCAGATTCCAGATCCTCAGATTTATCCCCAACTTCATGCTGTTATCACCAGGTCTATGCTCCATGGTCCTTGCTCTCCTCAGAGGTATCTTGAAAACAATGTCTGCAAAAAGTGCTTTCCCAAGCCCTTCTCTCCTCACACTATCATCAAAGAGGATGGCTATCCTGACTATGCTCACCCTGACAATGGCAGGACAATTCAAAACAGAGAGAATACCTTTGACAACAGACATGTGGTCCCTTATCCAAGGGAGTTGGTAGTACAGTTTGACTATCACATCAATCTGGAAGTCTGTGGCTCTATCAAGGCTGTCAAATATATTCACAAGTATATCTACAAGGGCCCAGATCATGCCACCATTCAGACAGAAGGTCATGATGAGATTCGTTCCTATCTTGATGCCAGATACATTTCCTCTACCCAAGCTTGCCACAATATCTTTGAGTTCCCTATGCACATGGAATGGCCAGCCATCTATCGTCTTTCTGTCCATCTCCCAGGTAATCAGAACATTGTCTTTCAGGCTGGTGCTGCTTTGCAGGTAGGACACTCAACTTCTTGGATGGTTCAAGGCAAACTAGGATCCTGATCTCATTGCTGCTGGAGCACATGATTACCTCTACCAAGACTTTCCCAAGAGGTTTGTCTGGCATCAAGGCCATGCTGTTTGGAAGGTTTGTCAGAGATACAAGGCCATTGGATGCATGTATTCTATTCCTGTCACTGCTGGAGAGGCTTTCTATTTGTGTCTTTTGCTCACTGTGGTCAAAGGTCAGTTCACTTATTATACATAGATAGATCAACATTGATCACTTCTTCTAATAGGTGCTACTTCCTTTGAAGATCTTTGTACTCTCAATGGCCATCTCCATGACTCTTTCAAAGAGGCCTGTCATGCACATGGTCTCTTGCAGGATGATAGAGAATGGTTGTTGTGTCTTCAGGAGGCTGCTCATTTCAGCATGGGCTATCAACTTCACCATTTGTTTGTCATCATCCTGGTCCATTGCTCTTCTGTAGACCCAGATCGCTTATGGGAGGCATCCAAGCAAAACCTTTGTGATGATTTACAACATTATCTCATCCACACTCTCAACATCCCTGACCCTACCCAGGACCAAGTCTTTGATTATGGCTTGCATCTCATAGCCAAAGATCTCAGGAGACATGGCAAGTGCTTGGAGGACTATCCATCTATGCCTAGACCACAGCACATCTGGGAAGAAAACCAAGAAAACCAGCTCATTAATAAACAGAGAGCATATGATAGACAGGAACAGCAAGCCTTTGTGGACAGAGGTCTCCCTACCTTGAATCCTCAACAGAGAGCTCTTTATGATGCAGTCATGAACAGTGTCATCAACTCCATTGGTTCCATGATGTTCATTCATAGTGGTGGTGGTTGTGGCAAGACCTATCTGGCCAAGCTCATTGCTTCTGCTGTTCGTGCAAGAGATCAAATTGTCCTTTGTGTTGCATCCACTGGCTTGGCTTCTCTTTTACTCCCTGGTGGTCGTACTGCCCATTCACGCTTCAAGATTCCTATTCCTTGCCATGAACAGAGTACTTGCAATATCAAGAAGGATGATCTCAATCACCAGCTTCTTGAGCAGACATCTCTTATCATCTGGGATGAAGTGGGTGCTCAGCATCATCATGTGGTTGAGTCTATGGATCGTACTCTCCAGGATCTTCTCAATAGAAACCAGCCATTTGGGGTATCACTGTCCTGTTCAGTGGGGACTTTAGACAAATTCTTCCTGTCATTCAGCATGGCTCAAGGAAACAGATTGTTCCTGCCACTCTTACCCACTCCAACCTCTGGGCCAACATGACTGTCTACTATCTCCTTCAAAATATACGTCTTGGCCATGATCCTGAATCTGATCAATGGGCACAATAGCTTCTGAATATTGGTATTACTCCTGGAGATCTCATTCTTCCTGACCATATGCACTGTGGTGATGACTTGCAATCCCTCATTGATGCCATCTACTCTCAGCTCCTTGCCAGAAACCAACCTCTTCCTGATCAGTACTTTTTGGATCACACTATTCTTGCTCCTAGGAATGTCCAGGTCCATGATATCAACTCTACTGTTCTCAACTCTGTGGCACCTGATCAGAAGATGACCTATCTTAGTGCCGATTCTGTCACTGACACAGAATATGACTATATCTAGCCAGAAGTTCTCCATACCTTCAGTCCCTCTGATTTTTCCCTGCACAAACTGGAGCTTAAGGATGGTGCCCCACTCATGTTGTTGCACAATCTTGATCCTATCCATGGTCTCTACAATGGCACTCGCTTGAGGCTCATCAGATCTACTCGCCACATCTTAGAGTGTTGTATCTTGGGTGGCAATCCCAATGACAATATTGTCTTTATCTCTCACATGACTTTGGATAGTGGTCTGGAGGATTCCCCTGTTCCATTTTGTCGCTTGCAATTTCCTGTCCATCTTGCCTATTCAATGACTATTAACAAATCTCAAGGTCAATCCCTTAACCATGTTGGTCTCAACTTGATTTCTCCTGTTTTCTCTCATGGTCAACTCTATGTTGCTCTTTTATGTTGTACTCATCCCAGAAACATCAAAATTCTCTTTCCTTCTGATCCAGACAATCATCAATCTACCAAAGTTACAAATGTCATTTGGAATGAAGTATTTAGAAACTTGCAAATATGATTTGTACTACTATACATTTGTAACAATGATATCCAAAATCAATCTATTATATCTACTCAAATTTACAACCTCCCAAAAAACTAACCTTACGAGGCAACGACTTGGGTGAAACGCCTCATATTTTAATTATTCTTCATTATACCATAGTCAAACATGTCATATTTTAATTATTCTTCATTATACCGTAGTCAAACAGACTTGGACTTTACCATATTACATAATCATGGATAGATAACCCTTGTATTGATGCATCTTGTACCTCACTCACTCACTCTGTCGTGTACTGAGATAAGACCAGTCCATTCATTCTTCATAACTTGTACTTATACTCTGTAGTATATTCCTACAGGTTATGAGCCCTGCGCTCTAATATTCGATCATCACATATATTTGTGTCAATGCACCGCATACATTACCTATCCCTCTTCCTAACAGAAGTACTTGGTCGCAAATCCTCTTGAAGAATGTCTTGTACTAATCAGCAAACTGACCATTATCTGGACAGTGCTGGACAGCTCTGGACAGTTTCCGACAGAAAGGTTCCCAACTGTCTAGAACTGGACAGATTTTCGAAAAAAAATCCTGCCTCTAAACTTCTTCTCAAAATTTCACAAGGTAAAATGTCCATCAAATGAAGCCAATTGAGATAGTTTTTGTGAGCCTAGATATTGATTTGCTCATGTGGCAAGCCCAGACTTTCAACAGTGGTCCCATATGTATTCAATGCTGTAGAAGAAGTCTAGCTAGCTGTCCTGAACCCATATGTTGTATGTTAGCTTTTATTTCTCTTTTATGCATAAAATGAAAAAAGCGTTCTGAGAGAGCTTTCCAGGCTTCATGGAAGGGTTGCAGCGGTCAGACTGAAGGTAATATATATAGGAATGGTCCCCCAGCCATACCCAAGCATCCCAGCCAATAGAGAAGCTTTCTTGACCCAGAAAAGGGGGAGGAGGAGAATATGACATAACTTCCTGAGGTCTTTTCCCAAGAACTTGGGCTTGGGATATGTTATAGATATATATTTAGACCTACATGTTCAACATGTCAAAAATCCGGATATGTTTTTGTTTTTCATCCCTATTTGAATATCTACCTTGTAAAGCATTTTCAGACATCATTCAAGTGGTCAGAACCATAGATTAGACTATATACATGATGTATCTACTATATATCATCATAGGAACCCAGGGGAATAAAGGGGAATAAATGTGGAGTAGATCTTAGATGGATCCATGAATATAACTCCCTTGTTGTCATCTTCTATTCCTTCAAGATGATATTCCCTTTGGCTAAAAGCATTAGCTTTTTCCATAGAAGACCCAACCTTGTGGTACCAGGTAAAGTTAAATCAAGATAAATATTGAGCCCATTGAGCTTGCCAATGATTCAGATCTTGGCATGTCATAAACCACATTAGATTCTGGTGGTCATTCCATATTTCAAATTTATATTTAGCACCTTCTAGATAATGCCACCATAATTCAAGAGAATGAATAACCAAGAGCACTTTTTTATTGGCTATTGGGTAGTTTGTTCTTCTGGTGTCATAGAATGAGAATTAAAAGCCATGGGATGCCCATCTCTGGCTTTTTCCACAGATGGGACTGCACTGGTTGTGTAATCAGAAGCATCACTTTCTAAGTGGTACGGGGAGTCTTGATCTGGGTAAGCAAGAATAGGGGCCATGGTAAAAGAATGTTTTAGCATGTCAAATGCTTTTTGACATACATATAGGGTTCCATTCCCACTTCTGATCCTTTTTGATAAGTTCATGTAGAGGTCTAACCACTTTTCCATAATCTTTAATAAATCTACAATAGAAGTTCACTAGTCCAAGAAAGGAGTGAACATGTTTAATGGTCTGTAGGATTGGCCATTCAATAGAGCTTTACTTTTCTCTTGGCCCATTTTTATCTCATCAGTTTCCATGATTATTCCAAGGAAGTCAATTTCTTTTATGTGGAAATGACACTTTTCTGGTTTTACATAAAGGTCATTTTCTTCTAAGCAATGCAGCACTTCTAGCACAATTTTGTTGTGTTCAGCTTTGTTGTCAGTCTCTGTAATGTAAAATCTTGATGTAGATAATGACCACATTCATATTGACAAATGTTACAAAAACTATCTTTGACCCACCAGATTTGGACTTAACTGTTAATTTATTCTAATTCTTTTCTCTTCATTCTAGACTTTTCACCTCATGCAAAGACTATGCTTTTATCTTTTAATGACTGCTTCTTCTATTCTATTTGATGTGATGCAACCTGTGCATAGAGATCTGCATGGGTAAACCTGCAGGTATTACCATGCTGACCTGTACCTGTACCCATGCATATCTGTACCCGTCAACCCATGGGTCCCAATGTCCACAGGTACTCCTCATGGGTCCATGGG
Source organism: Chiua virens (assembly GCA_019787685.1). Taxonomy (NCBI): domain Eukaryota; kingdom Fungi; phylum Basidiomycota; class Agaricomycetes; order Boletales; family Boletaceae; genus Chiua; species Chiua virens. Next base: position 109,718 of record JAHNUO010000021.1, read on the forward strand.
TCTTTACCCATGATGGGTACAGTGACGGGTATACCCAGGGATATTGTCAGTAAGGGGACAGGCAAGATGAGGAGAGAGATGAGAGACGGCGAGCATGTCCACCATCCACAAAGGTGGAGGTGATGACAATGACATGACAACCACATTATTACAGTTGTCACATCATCGTTGTTGTTTTCAGATGAGGCAAAGGTGAGAGTGATGAGGGTAGTGTTGCTGCAGCTCAGCTAGTTATTAGCTGACTGTGGCTTTCTGCAGCTATAGCTTGACTTGGTTGGTGATGCCATAATTAGCCACTATCACATGGCTCAACTCAGCTCAGCTAGGTGGACCAGTTGGCTTGAAGCTGAAATGTCATGCCACCACCATCGAGAGCAACTAGAAGTACAATAAAAACATGCTACATGACTGTAGTATCCCTAGACTCCCTGCATAGTGGTACATACACCATAGTTCATGCAAAAATGTGGCAATGCCATGTAGTATCTGCCAACAACACAATCAACAAGCACAAGTTAGTCTGCTGCTGTGTCGAGGAGTGAGAAGATTTTGCTTCTGGGCAGATTTTTGTGCTTTCCTCCTAGGTGCACATGAATTAACCAGAGATTTGTAAAAGTAATAGACATTACTCACCTTTGTCCTTTGGCATTACTGTCTTTGCAGGTGGAATATATATTTTTGTGGTTTGTTGGTCCCATTGAGATTGGTGTGATCACTAGACCCACTGTGGCATCATAGATATCTTCAAGTCTATTGTGAGGTGGTGGAGACAGCCACTTCATATGTTGGTATGATGGTGAAGCAGTGACCGAAGGTAGTTGTAATCGGGTTTTGCCATGTAGGTGAGAGAGTGTGAGTACTGGAGCAGTATGGCAAACTCATGAGGGAGGTTGTCACACAGTTCATCAGCTGTTGTATTTTGTTTCAGCTTCAGTATTGCATCAGTAGAAAGGGCAGGGTGAATATCATTAAACCATGGGAGTGACCCTTGTAGTAAATAGATTAGTGTCTATGTAGGTGACTTGAGGTTATTACTGCAGCTTGATTGGATTCCCAGGTGATGGTTGATCGAAGCAAATGAGGGGGTACCGACAAAACAACAGCCCTGTTGGTATGGAATGTGTGCTTGAGTGGCAGAGTTGTGATATTGGGATGCGATCCCAAAATTGATAAGAAAGACAGTATAATTTGAGGCATTATGCTGGATCATGATGTTTTGCAGTTTGATGTTATGGTGGATGTAGTTGCATGAATGTAAATGTTTGAGTCTATGTACCTGTCAAGGAAGCAGTCAGCATGTTGAATGCCTTAATGGACATTAGATACTCACCAACTGATATCCCACAGCAAGAACAATGTCCAGATTGAGATGGCCACCCTGCAAAATGAGTACATCACACAGGGATGTTGCCACATTATTCAGGACAAGGGCACAGTATGATGATTCTCTACCAAAAAAAATGGATTGAGGGAATCCAATGGCTCCTTGAAGTTTCTTCAAAATGTGGTACTTGTGTTCCAGGGAGGAAGGGTCCTGAGTGCAATGTTTGAGTTTGACTGTGATGTCCTGGCCACTAATGAGATCATGTGCATGATATACAGTTGCTAAGAATGGAATTGGACAATGAGGATAAACTGACATTAACATATCATAGTAAATACCATGTGAGCCTCCACCGAGGATTTCTCCCAAGGTATATCTTCCATCTACATGGTTGATACACATCACAGAGGGTGTGTGTGGGGTTGAAGGCATCTCCAGAGAAGCAAGGTATTCTTGTGTGGGAACATGTTTAGATTTCTACTTCACACACTGACCAGTTCCTCTATCGATTTAGGCCCCTAGGTGGGCATGATCCACTGATCACATCACTGCCACAGTTGCAGTACTAGGCCATTGTTGATTTAACTTGATTATAAATACTTATAATATACAGCAACTATCTAGCGAAGCTATGAGTGGGTAGATAGTACAGATATGTTCTTAAATAGTGGAGGGCAATCAGAGCTAACAGTAAGAGGTGACAATACAAATAATTGTTGTCAAGACAGCAATTCTAGGTGAATAAAATGACATAATATGGATTTACCAGATGGCTGGTGATGCAAAGGTGAAAGTCCTACTTTTGAGATGCACAATGAAGACAGCCTTGGCTTTTGCAAGCCCAGGAGACAATGATGCCAATACAAGCTTTGTGATATGATCCTCAAGACTGAGAGGTATTGGAGGGGATGCTGATGACATTGGGGGCAGCGATGGGAAATACAGTGGGGAAGTGGTGTTGGGGATTGTAGGAGGGGTCATGTAGGCTACAGGAGAGTTGGAAGGTAGTGGGAAAACCGGCTTGGGCAGAGATGGATACTGCTGGCCATGCAACAGCAATGTGCTTGACATGGCGATGAGGGGGTTCACAGAGGGTGGCAGGGTGGACTTCTTCATTGATGATGGAATGTATGTACTATGTAGGATAAGGACTGAGGCTGACAAAATCCTTCCAAGTCATGTTCTTGAACTCCAAGCGGTCAGAAATCAAGCCTTGAGACACTGGAGGGGCTGAAGCAGCAAAGGCTACCAACAAATGGGGCTTCATCCTGTGAAGAGTGTATGCTATGAAGTGGGGCAGCCTCACAGTCGAATTGGAAGAGGGGGAATACTTGGGACATGCACACAGGTGGGTTATGAGTTGGGTGCATAACTTCAAGTTTGACGACTGCTTGGGACTGTAGGGTGAATGCTGGCTACTCAAGGTAGGCTGTGTTGGCAGAGGTTTTGGTTGATGGTGCCTGAGAAAAGAAACTAAGAGAAAGGCCAAATGAGCCTCTTAGGCCATTGCATGCACTAGTGATTGGGGGTAATGAGCTGGTAAAATCCCTTCTAACCTCGATGCTGGGAGGTGTTGGAGGTGACACTGAGGATGCTGGTGAATGCGATGTGCAAACCACACCTCCAACCACTTTTCATGTTTCTGTTGCCCCAGCTTGTCCATGTCCAGTCCTGGCACAGTGGCTGGCGGCCTTGTGTATAATAAAATGAGTCGATGTGACCAATGATGGCATGCTTGTACATCCAATGTGACCTGATGGGTCAAATATCCATCTGCGTGCATCTTAGTAAGGAGATATAGTTGGCCATATGAACATACTAATCATCTTGATGCCATGGGTCTAACGTCCATTTTGGTGACTAATGGCAGAGTCCTGACTGTCGCCTTGTATGGATTGTATGCCTCACCCCCCTTCCCCAAGCTGATGGTATATCCTATAGTGAGAAGAGGACCCCATTCATGAGTCTTCACGAAAAAGGTGCAATAATTCTGACAATCACACTGATGTAACATATATTGTCTAAATATTTTCGTGCACTATTTTCTCACCAGTATGTAAATGTTTCAGCTCCATAACAGACCCTTTCCTTGGTCGCCATTTCAAAGGGCATGTGCACACTATGCTGTAAATGGGCCAGGATCCCACAGTCAAGCTCTATGACTCAACCACTCCAATCAGTTGGTTTTTCGCTTGGAGTCTGGACTCGCTTAGTACTTGTATTATCTCAATTTGTCTGTCACATTGCAGCCACCATCAGGGAACAGATCTGATGAGCAGGAGCTATTGGATGACCATAGCGGACCACTGAAATGTAAAGTAACATGTTTCTTCTTGCAGGTTTCTTTGTTCGTCTACCACCCACCTCTGTTCACACCTCGTAGTACATGTGTGATGTGATAATGTAATTTTTGACTCACTTTCATATTAGTTGTTTGCTTCCATCTAAACCCATTGTGACTAGAGTGATGATCACTTGATCAAGGATTGGGTATGAGTGACTCACACTGTGAGGGCCATCTTCCATGATCACCAAAGTTTTTCCCAGTAAGCTACACATGTGCCATATATAAGACTGGCTCAGAAACACTTACTGCCTTTTCAGCAACGTGATCTGACATCCAATTTCTAATGGCTACTAGTGGTACTTGCCAACTGGACCATCACCCCACTCCTCTGCATGCAACCAATGATCCTTCCCAGCCCAACATCCCAACTAGGCCCAGACCCCCAGAACATTCTGCAGTTCCTGCTGTGGTAGCAAGAACCAGGAAGAATTGAAGTTGCCATGTTCCTGTATAGTACCATGACAGTGCAGAGGAAACCGAGTTTATCAATATCAACATTGATGAAGGTAATGGCAATGATAACATTGTCCCTAACAATACCCAGGCCCAGCCTAATGACTTAGGCATTCCCCCTGCTCATGCTGCACTGGCTGCACAGACTACTCCGAACCCTGCACATGTGGCTGTGACAACAACCCCTAATGCAGGTAGCATTGCAGCTAGGACTGGGCCTGTGGCAACTGACAGAAGATCCAATCCCATTCCGAATGCACTGGGAAAGGTATCATTCACCACCAATATCTGGTCAGACAGTGAATACTGACCTTACCTTGCCATCATGGCACATTGACTTGCCCTTGAGAGCAGTTCACTCAAGATGAGAGCGTCCCTCATCATGTTCCATTATTTCCCTGCATCACACACTGGAGAAGCATTGGCTAAGGTTATCCTGGAGCTCCTCAATTGTGCCGAAGTAACTTTGAAGGTGCGTGATTTTCATATGTTGTATTTCTACACTATGCATGTTAATCAGATCAGACACTTGACTATAGATAATGCCACTAACAACATCGTTGCTATGCATGAACTAGCAAGACTTCTTGAGGCATGTGACATCGAATTCAATGCCCTCAATCGTTGTATTCCCTGCTTCCCACATATCATCAACATTTGTGTGACCCATGCTATTAAGGCCTACACAACCACCAACTTCACCGCTGTCACTACCACATGGGTTGGCACCCTTGATAACATTGTGGAAAAAGCAGAATATCTCAATGCTCTTGCCACAGCTCCTGTGTCTCTTGGCTGCAATATTGTTCACATCATCTGTGCATCTAGCCAGTGTCACAAAGGTTTTCGTGACATCATCATCAATGGCAATGCCAACCAATGGTATACTGGTGATATCACTCAGGTACCACTCATTGAACTCCTTCACAATGTCAGAACATGCTGGGACTCAGTCTATTTCATGATTAACTGACTTTGTGTGCTCTGCCTTGTTAGTTGATTGTCTGTTGAGTTGTTGTATGTTATTGACTTTCTTCAGGGAATTGACAGTTTCCTCTCTTTGCCTCATGGACCAAATGATGAACTTGCTTGGCACAAGTTGACACTGATGCAGTGGGAAGTGCTGCAAGATTTGGAGGTTGTCCTAGAGGTAATGCTTCATCTATAGTAAGTTTCATTGCTGATTACTGACTTGAATGTCATAGGTACCTCACGCTGCACAGCAATGCATGTCGAGTGAGAGCACTCCCATGCTGGGTGGGGAAATTCCTGCCTTCAAAATTCTTGTGATGCAGTGGGAGGTATTGGCGATCAAGGCACCACATTGTGCACCATACCTCAAGGCTAGACTTGGCAAGGCTCAAGAGTGCTATTAGCACATGGGCCAGACATGCACTTATGTAGTAGCGATGTGTAAGTCTCAAGTTCTGTCAGCCCCACTCCACTAATACCACGACAGTTATTGATCCAACTATTCAACTCAGCTGGATAGATCAACATTGGAATATGTCTGCTGCTGCAAAAGCATGGGAATATATATTAGAATTGGTACATTTATCAAGATCATCTCTTTTCAATATGTGCTAACAATGACTATAGATGATGAAGTATCGAAAAAATTCTGCACCAGAGCCCACACCACAGAATGCCAAAACCAGGGCTGCTAGTATGGGCCAGGTTCATCTCCACTTCATGCTAGCAGCCCACTACTATGGTCTCCCCACCATCAGAGTTCAAGCACCATCCCAGTTGACCCCACAGGCTGTTGAGCAAGAATTCAATGTGTTTGTCTTGTCTATGCCAAGTCCTGAAGGTACAAATCCGCTGGCTTTTTGGGAGGTAAGATCAATCATTTACTTCTATAGTGTTATCTCACATCTTAATAGCTTCTGTGAGCCTTGTTCCCCACTATCTACTCAATCGCACTTGACTACCTTCTGATCCAGGTGTCTGTGGTCCCATGTGAACACATTTTTTCCTCAAGCAATGAAACCAATGTGAAGAAATGTAATTGTATTGCACCTGTGTTGATGGAGGCATTGCAGATGCTCAAATTCTGGCTCAAGAAAGATTGTCTCAATTTCACACAAGGTTGGATTACACCACAGAAGGATATGGTGTTTGATGACAATGATGATGACCTCTTGATGCAACTGTTTTTGACAATGGATACAAGTGGTTTGGATGACGTCCTTAGTGCGATTGCCAGAGCAGAAGGTAACAATGTTTGTGGCGTCACTTCTATTTTCTGATTGACATGTTCAAGTATGTACCATCTATGTCCTACTACTATTGTTACGTTGTACTTTGTGCCCAGATTGCTGTACTACCACAATCATATATATTGATGTTTTTTGTACCTTCTGCATTCTCACTGACACAGTTGTGTGGATGATGTGACAATGTGTCACATCATCATTGCATCGTATCATCAATGTCTTGTTCCAGACGAAAGGGAGAGGTGGGAGGAAAGAGAGGAGCAGGAGGTGGTGGACACAACACATGGACAGTGTGACAATGTGTCGCATTGTCATTGTGTTGTGTGTTGTCATCTTGTTGTTGTCATATCTGTCACAACTCACAAGGTGAGGCCAGGTGATAACAACTCATTGTGCCACTTGGCAGTCTTTCTAGCTAGTTGGCTACAAGTCAAAAGTTTCAGCTACTATTTGGAAATAGATGAGCTGCCACTAATATCTGAACCGGTTAAGAGAGCCATCCAGTTAGCCGGGGTATCAACTTCAGCTAAAGTTGGCCAATAGCCAGAGTTGCAGCAACACTAGACGAGGGTGAGCAACAACAATGATGATGATGCAACATCTGCGTTATTGTGGTTATCATGCTGTTGTTGTTGTTGTTGTTGTCAGACAAGGTGGGAGAGGCAAGACAAGGTGAGGTGAGGCAAAGGTGAGGCAAAGATGAGGGTGAGGGTGATGAGTGCAAGCAACAACAACAACAACAATGCGACAACCACAATATTGCAATTGTTGTGTCATTGCTGTCAGGTGAGATGAGGTAGGGCAAGTTGAGGTGAGGATAAGGATGAGCGACAACAATGACATGAGCACTGTAATGGCGAGGGTGAGGGTGAAGTGAGGGTAAGGGTGAGGGTGATGGGGGTGAGGGTGGTGAGGGCAAGGGTGAGTGGGGACAACAATGATAATGACACAAGCACCACATTATCATGGCACTCACATTGTTGTTGTTGTTGTCAGGTGAGGCAAGAAGAAGGTGAGGGTGGCGAGCACAAGTGGTGATGACAATGATGACAATGCAACAACCACAATAATGCAGTTATCATGCCATTGTCATTGTTGTCATCAGGCAAGGTGGGAGGGGAAAGGGAGAGATGAAGGGGGTGATGAGGGCCATGGCAGGCAAGGGTGAGGTAAGGGTGAGGGCAGGACAGTGGCACAATGCATGTGCACAATATTGTATGTGTGCATTGTGCCATTGCTGAGAAGGGAGAAATGAGGGTGAGGGTATGAGGGCAAGCATGGACAAGGGCAACGGCAAGATGGCAATGGCAAGACAGTGAGGGATGGGATGGCAAGGATGAAGACTGCAATGATCATATGCAAACATGAAACACGAACAGTATAACCATTCACATTCATGTTTGCACATGAGGTGAGAGCATAAATTGGCAGACAGTGAGATGGCAAGGGCAAGGGCAAGACAGTGAGACGGTAAGACAAATGGCAAGGGTGAGGGCAAGGTGAGGACATGGGGAGGTGAAATTCTCATGGGTAGAGACCCTGTGGGTCACAGGTCCACAGGTCCATATATAACAACCCATGCCTGTACCCATGACCTGTCACAAGTTACCATACCCACACAGATCTCTACTTGTGCACACAGCCATGCTTCTCTCTTATTATTCAATTGCATCATTACTTTTTATCTATTCACTTCATACTCAGATTAGAGCTGTGCACCTAGTCAGTATATAAACTCCCATGTAATCATCCATAGACTCTAACAATGTTTACTTGTCCTTTTATCTTTTCATTCACCAAACTACACAATTCTTATCCTTTGAGATTTGTTTCAGCAAAGATTTCATTTATCATGGTTTGGAACATTGCTTGGGAATTGCACAGTCCAAAGGACATTACAACAGGTTTATAGAAGCCATGGTGGCAGGTGAAAGTGGCCTTCCATTCATCTCCTTCTTTGATTCTCACATTGTTATAGCCCCATTGAAGGTTCATTTTGTTGAATAATCAATAAGTTAATGGCGAATGGGGCATGGGAGAGTCATACCCGATGCCTATTTCAGCTGTCTTGCTCCTCGCTTGGCTGTGCGCTTCAGTTGTGTCGGTCACGTCAGTTGGTAAATCCCACGTGCTTGCCTTTTTGGGCATCCCTTTGATTTGGGCTGTTACCCCTTCGACTTGAACTATTATCAGCTCTTTGGAGTGCCCCTCCTCCATATCCCCACCAATAATTCTCTAAAAATTACCACAAAATCACCAAAAATTCACTCTTCCCTGGAATTGCCCAGGATACCCAACAAAGGTGAGTTTCCACCCATAAACCCTTCAAATTGTGATCTTATCAGTGTAGATCTTCACTGATAAGGCCTTTTTGGCCTGGATTTTCTTCATTCGTGTCCCCAGACACATCTGTGCTTCTGGTGAGTGTCTCATGTTATTGCATTTTCATTTTCTGACACAGATCTCGCTTGGCAAGCCTTGCCCTTGCTGATCCTTTGTATCTGATAGCACTTTTGTGCCTTTGGTGAGTGTTTCAAGCCATGATCTCATCAGTGAATGTTATCTTTTTGAATATGAATGTAGTGATTGTAACATACCCGGACTCTAGGGTTAAGGAGATTGGCACTAGCACTTTGCCTGTTGGTCATGTGATAACCAGAGAAAGACACTCTATAGCCACATCTGCACATATGGTCGTCCACCATCATAAATAAGGATAATGTTGCTGTTCCCCATAGTGCACAAGGGGCGGTTTAGTGGGACGTTAAGCCACTACGTTTAGGGATAGACAATATATCTGGTCCCCAGGTTCGTGTGATTTACCTGTGACATCACATCATAATACTCTGCATTAAAGAGTAGTTCTGCATAAGCAAGGGTATCGTCCAGATAGAGTGGCTGTTGACTGGAGACCTGATGAAAAAGACAGCAAGACCTCTTTGGTTCTCTTTTATTATAGCTCCTCTTTGTTTTCAGATATCATGTATGTTCAATTTCATGATTGCAGCTATCATGGGCTGACTTTAATGTTTTGATCCAGGTCATCCCCTCCCACTTCTCCTCAATGTGCTCAGAATGCTGCTCACCAAGCTGAGCATGATCAGCGTACTCTGGGCTCTCCACTAACCTGTTGTCAGCCTTCTTATGTTCCAGCAGGTCCACCTATGGGCTATCCAAACCCTCCTGAGCATGTTGATTATACTGCTCAATTAATGGCTGGTTTTAATAATGATCATGAGCAACGTCGCCAGTGTAGACAGCACCTTGTCAACAATGTTCCTGTTCCTCAGGCACCTCCCCCTATGCCTGGATCTTCTGTACTTGCTCCTGCTGCCCCTGTTTCCTTAGCTCATTCCATGCCAAATTATCAAATGTATCAGCATACCATTAACTTTCAAGATGCTACTGATCAACAACAACAACAACGGCAATGGGAGGAGCAGGAACAACAGTGTCTGTATGCTCTCAGAGCACAGCAACAGTGGCAGGTACAGGAACAGGAGTGTCTGCATGCTCTCAGAGCTCAGCAACAGTGGCAGGAGCAGGAACAGGAGTGTCTGCATGCTCTCAGAGTACAGCAACAATGGCAAGAGCAGGAACAGCAGCATCTGTATGCTTTGAGAGCACAGCAACAACGACAGGAGCAGGAACAGCAGCACATGTATGCTCTCAGAGCACAACAGCAATGACAGGAACAAGAACATTAGCATCATCTTCAGGCACTACGAATTCAATTGCAACAATGTGATGAGTTAGAGTGTTACTACCGTTCAGAGGTACAACAGCAGAACCTACATCAGGAGATCCATAAAAGACAAACTCAGGAGGAGATACACATGGATCAAGTTAGGCAGCTGTCACAAAGGCTTCTCTCAGAGGCTTTGAGTGAACATATGTAGTCAAAGGTCTGCAGAACAATATGAGCAGGACCAGCAAAGACAAAGGCATGTCTTAATTGACTATATTGATCAATATGTTTCTGATCTTTGACTGTATAGATCTAATTCAGCTCCAGGCCCTCCTATGTCACCTCCAAGTAGTCCTGGCTCACCACTGTCACCACCACCACCACCACCACCACCACCCAATCCTCACAATTCTGATCCATCTGATTCTGATTCTGAGTCCTCTGAAGATGTCCCTTAACCACCCAATCCTGATCCTGATGACTCTGGCTCTAGCAGCTCTCATGATTCTATTGATCCTCAACCACTCTATCCTATCCCTCCTGGTGGAAGACCATATACTGAGCCTGTCCAAATCCATTCTTTGGGTCCCATGAACATTCAATGTCCAAATTGCCATGCTCTCCACTTCATCTCAGAAAAGCTTACAAACTCTGGCATTCATAATCCTCACTTTGGCATCTGCTGTCTTCAAGGCCAGGTCAATCTTCTTCCTGTTCAACAATGGCAACATGTCCTTCAGCAGCTCTTTGATGACCCTCAGGATAATAGAGAGTTCAAAAGGAAGATATGCCAATATAACAATACTTTGGCTTTTACTTCTGTGGGTGTGGATGTCAACAACCAAGCCATCCAAGGTTCTGGTCCTTCATCCTTTCATATTCATGGTACACTCCATCACCTCATGGGTGCCCTTATCCCACCAGAAGGACTTCTGCCCTCCTTTGCTTAGCTCTACATCTATAATCCACAGGAGGCAACTGACAGGCGTTGTAACAACCTAGAACAAACATAGACTCTGAGTTACTTGCAAGGGGTTGTAGTGGTCAGTGTAAGATGTAGAGTGCAAGTGAGTCTGACGAGTGAGATGAGAACTACAGAGAAGATCCGTCTATGAGAGACAATGGGGAATATCCAAAGGTGAACTTTGTTAGAGTTCCCTTGGTGCTGCATTCAAGTCTTATATACTAAAGTACAATCGGAGTTATAAACTGAGTATGAAATGTATAGATAAGGAAGAGTGTCTTGATTGGATGATAAGGTGTGAATATTGGTGAGTCATAGATAAGGCGCATAGCCTTGCATAGGTATCTGACGGATATGAGTCATGGATAAGAGCATGAGGGAACAATGCTGTAACAATGCGGTAAAAGCATGTTATAAGATAAGGACTGCTTTAATAATAGATATGAGTCATAAGGAATCATAGATAAGAGATAATGTGTGAATACACGTGTTTATTGATGAATCATAGTGAGTCATAATGAAGTGGCCAATAGGATATGATCCTGAGTATAGCCTTGGCATGAGGCAAAGAGTGCCATAATAGATATTGTGTATCTTGTATGGTGAATGAGAGAATGAGTAGGGAGGCAAAAGAATGATGAGTGAGACGTGATCATAACAGGCGTGTCCAAGGCAATCCTCAATTGGATCCTGCAATCTTATTGGATTTGCATACTACTCTCAGGGATATTCATCCTTATGCTCCACTCTACAAGCAGGCCTATGAAATTATGAGGGTTAGTTTAAGTTTATTATTCTTTTTGAGTCACACAATCTGATCATTGGTTCTATGTAGGTAAAGCCTGCAGAGGAGCACACCAATATATGCATGAGACTTCATTTGCAGCAGAACAATGATGGTAGAAGATACAATCTGCCAACTGTGGATGAGATAGCTGCCATTGTCCCTGATGATGGTGAACAGAACACAAGAGTGGATCATGATATCGTTCTTCGTCTTCAAGGTGGTGGCCTGCATTGCATCAGCAATCTCCATCCATCATATCTTCCACTCCACTATGTTCTCTTCTTTCCACATGGTGAGAAAGGCTGGCATTCGAACATTTCACTCCAAGATGTTTATCATGGTCATCCTCATTGCTCCAAGAAGGTCACCCAGTTGCTGTGGTATGCTTACAGACTTCATGTTTGTCCACCAGGAATAGAACCACACAATCTCTTCAAGGGTGGCAGACTCTTTCAACAGTTGATCTGTGATGATTGGGCTTCCATTGATCAGTGTAACCTTGGGCTGCCAACAATCAGACAAGACTCAGGGCTGATCTCTATCAGGGTTTGCAAGACTGTTTGGCTCAAGATGGTGTTCAGGACATGGCTCAAGTCGGTCATGTCCTTTTGCCCTCCACTCACAAGGGTGGTCCTTGATGTATGCAACAGCTTCTTCAAGACTCTTTGGCCATCTGTCGTGAATATAGAAAGCCTGACCTCTTTCTCACCATGACTGCCAATGGATCCTGGCCAGAAATCACTTAGAATTTGCTTCCAGGTTTATTTTTATGCTTATTGTGTCTGAGCATTATCTGATCATCACAACAGGTCAAAGTCCTGTGGATAGGCCTGATCTGGTCACAAGGGTCTTTCATGCCAAACAGCAAGCCTTGCTTAAGAAAATTCGTGGTGGCTACTTTGGTAGGGTGGCTAGCTTTGTCCACACCATTGAGTATCAAAAACGTGGTCTGCCTCACATGCATCTCTTGATCTTCTTGGAGGAGCTAGACAAGATTCGTGTTGCAGAACAAGTGGATGCCATCATCTCTGCTCAGATTCCAGATCCTCAGCTTCATCCCCAACTTCATGCTGCCATTTCCAGAGTCATGCTTCATGGTCCTTGCTCTCCTCAGAGGTGTATTAAAAACAATGTCTGCAAAAAGCACTTTCCAAAGCCATTCACTCCTGTCACTGTCATCAAAGAGAATGGCTATCCTGACTATGCTCGCCCTGACAATGGCAGGACCATTCAAAAGAGAGAGGACACCTTTGACAACAGACATGTGGTCCCTCATCCAAGGGAGTTGGTGGTTGAGTTTGATTGTCACATCAATCTGGAAGTCTATGGCTCTATCAAGGCTATCAAATATATTCACAAGTACATCTACAAGGGTCCAGATCATGCTACTATTCAGACAGAAGGCCATGATGAGATTCGTTCTTATCTTGATGCCAGGTACATCTCCTCCACTCAAGCCTGTCACAATATCTTTGAGTTCCCCATGCACATGGAATGGCCAGCCATCTATCGTCTTTCTGTCCATCTCCTAGGTAATCAGAATGTTATCTTTCAGGCTGGTGCTGCTTTGCAGGATGTTGTCAACAATGCAAAGGACACTCAACTTCTTGGATGGTTCAAGGCAAACCAGGATCCTGATCTCATTGCTGCTAGTGCACATAACTACCTCTATCAAGACTTTCCAAAGAGGTTTGTCTGGCATAAAGGCCATGCTGTTTGGAAGGTTTGTCAGAGATACAAGGCCATTGGAAAAATGTATTCCATTCCTGTCACTGCTGGAGAGGCTTTCTATTTGCGTCTTTTGCTCACTGTGGTCAAAGGTCAGTTCATTGATTGTATAGAGATGGTTTGATATTCATCACTCTTTCTCATAGGTGCCACTTCCTTTGAAGATCTTTGTACTGTCAATGGCCAACTCCATGACTTTTTCAAAGAAGCCTGTCGTGCACATGGTCTTTTTCAGGATGACAGAGAATGGTTGTTGTGTCTTCAGGAAGCTGCTCATTTCAGTATAGGATATCAACTCCGTCGTCTCTCTGTCATCATCTTGGTCCATTGTTCTCCAGTAGACCCAGATTGCTTATGGGAGGCATCCAAGCAAAACCTCTGTGATAATTTACAACACCACCTCATTCATACTTTCAATATTCTTAATCCCACCCCAGACCAGGTCTTTGATTATGGCTTGCATCTGATAGCCAAAGATCTCAGAAGACATGGAAAATGCTTGGAAGACTATCCATCCATGCCTAGACCACAGCACATTTGGGAGGAATTCCAGGGTAACCAACTCATCAATGAGCAGAGAGCATATGATAGACAGGAACAGCAAGCCTTTGTGGACAGAGGTCTCCCTACCTTGAATCCTCAACAGAGAGCTCTCTATGATGCAGTCATGAGCAGTGTCATCAACTCTACTGGATCCATGTTGTTCATTCATGGTGGTGGTGGTTGTGGCAAGACCTAACTGGCCAAGCTCATTACTTCTGCTGTTCGTGCAAGAGGTCAGATTGTCCTTTGTGTTGCATCCACTGGCTTGGCTTCTCTTCTGCTCCCTGGTGGTCATACTGCCCATTCACGCTTCAAGATCCCTATTCCTTGCCATGAACAGAGCACTTGCAATATCAAGAAGGATGATCTCAATTACTAGCTTCTTGAGCAGACATCTCTTATCATCTGGGATGAAGTGGATGCTCAGCATCATCATGTGGTTGAGTCTGTGGATTGTACTCTTCAGGATCTTCTCAATAGAAACCAGCCATTTGGAGGTATCACTGTCCTGTTCAGTGGGAACTTTAGACAAATTCTTCCTGTCATTCAGCATGGTTCAAGGGAACAGATTGTCCCTGCCACTCTTACACACTACAACCTCTGGGCCAACATGACTGTCCACTATCTCCTTCAAAATATGTGTCTTGGCCATGATCCTGAATCTGATCAATGGGCACAACAGCTTATTCAAATTGGTATCACTGATGGTGATCTCATCCTTCCTCAACACATGTGCTCTGGTGATGACTTGCAGTCCCTCATTGATGCCATCTACTCTCAGCTCCTGGCCAGAAACCTGCCATTGCCTGATCAGTACTTTTTGGATCGTACCATTCTTGCTCCTAGGAATGTCCAGGTCCATGACATCAACTCTACCATCCTCAACTCAGTGGCACCTGACCAGAAGTTGACTTATCTCAGTGCTGACTCTGTCACTGACACAGAATATGACTATGTCCAGCCAGAAGTTTCCATACCTTCAATCCCTCAGGTTTTCCCCTTCACAACCTGGAGCTCAAGAAAGGTGCCCCTCTCATGTTGTTGCGCAATCTGGATCCCATTCATGGTCTCTACAATAGTACTCACTTGAGACTTATCAGATCCACTTGCCGCATTTTGGAGTGTTGCATATTGGGTGCCAATCACAATGACAATGTTGTCTTCATCCCTCGCATGGCTTTGGATAGTGGTCTTGAAGACTCTCCTGTTCTTTTTCATCACTTGCAATTTCCTGTTCATTTGGCCTATTCAATGACCATCAACAAATCTCAAGGTCAATCTCTCAACCATGTTGGTCTCAATTTGATTTCTCCTGTTTTCTCTCATGGTCAACTCTATGTTGCTCTTTCATGTTGTACTCATCCCAGAAACATCAAAGTTCTCTTTCCTTCTGATCCAGACAATTACCAATCTACCAAAATTACAAATGTCATTTGGAATGAAGTATTCAGAAACTTGCAAATATGATTTGTACTACTACTATACATTTGTAACCATCATATCCAAAATCAATCTATTATACCTACTCAAACTTTACAACCCCCCAAAAAACTAACCTCACAAGGTAACGACTCGGGTGAAACGCCTCATTTAGAATTATTGAGCTTGTCAACAAGCTAGGAAATGAGCACAAAGGGGTAATTGTTCTTAATGATATGTTTATTTATACATATAACAGTAATCCTGTACCATCTGCTTCTTTTCATCTTTCTTGGGAATAAAGAACACAGGAGACATTTGAGGGGACTTAGAAGGACTATCACTTGTGTACAAACTAGGCACCACCCCCTTTGTGCATGTCAGGTAGGACATGGAATTAGTTGTGTACAAACCAGACTATGCCCTCTTTGTGAATGTAAGGTTCAACACAATAGCTATCTGTTATGTACAAACCAGGCATTGTCCTCTTTGTACATCCTAGATCAACCATAGGAAACCATATATGTTGTACAAATCAGACCATGGAAAATTATCACTTGTGTACAAACCAGGCATTACTCTCTTTGTACATACCAGATAAGGCATGGGAAATCAGGCACTGTCCTATTTGTGCATGTCAGGTGGGACATGGAACACTATTAGTTATGTGCAAACCAGGCATTGCCCTCTTTGTGCATATCAGGTGGATTGTGGAACACTGTCAGTTGTGTACAAACCAGGCATTGCCCTCTTTGTGCATGTAAGGTTCAACACAAAACTATTAGTTGAGTACAAATCAGACATTGCCATGTTTGTGCATATCAGGTGGATTGTGGAAAACTATCAATTGTGTACAAACCAGGCATTGCCCTCTTTGTGCATGTAAGGTTTGACACAAAACTATTAGTTGTGTACAAACTAGACACTACCCTTTTTGTACATGTAAGGTAGGACATGGGACACTATCAGTTGTGTACAAACCAAATGCTTAGGTTCTCACTTAGATGAGAAGGTTTGAGCTTCACACAAGGATTGATCACCTCACAGGTCAACTTGATCCAAGACGATTCAGAGGAGAAGGATCACAATGCTAAGCTAAGTGACCAGCAACAATTTGATGCAATGATCAAAGAGTTGGTTGAATATGAGGATCACCTTGGTGTTCCTGATGAAGTTGAGCTCTTACATTGAATGTACAGATATTGTTCCAAAAGTCAATCTGACCTTATGCCACTATCATCACCACTCATTGTCCATGTCAAGTTTCCAATTTCTATGATGAAATTCTATCTCTATACATGAGTTTCTAGTACATAGACACCCATGTAGTAATACTCTACTAGATCTCTACTACTTAGTGTATTTTCTCGTAAAACATATGTTTGTTGACTCAAAAGTCCCAAACTGAGTTGCAGTTGCAGACTTGCAGGTCCAAGTTGCCACATTCATGGTGCCACTGCATTTTTTACTATATTCCATGCCTTGTGCTCATTGGCCATTGATGACCTTGTTTGATTCACTCTGAAGGCTTGTCGCTTCAATACCCATGTAGTTTACCTATCACAGTTTGCTGACAATGTCTGGCATGTAGCCAGCCTGTAAGCCTATGATGTATTTACCAGTAGCTTTGACCTTTTTTGCATGTATTTCTATTAATTATCCAGGCAGATCCAGTTGGCTGGGATCAGCTTGAGCCATTGTTATGCCAGGCAGCCCAGGCCACTGTTAGAGACTGTGTGACTGGGAGGTAGCCAACTCTGGATCTCTGGAGTTGTAGCGTCGGACAGGACTTGGCTTCACCGTATGTGGTGCACCCTTGTCATAGTCTGTCCCTGTATTTTGGACATGCAGAGAATGGAGGTAGATGTAAGACTCAACACATAAAGTGGAGTTGAGCAAAGTAAAGACCGTCAAGGTCTTCTCGAAGTGTTCAGAGTGAGTCATATAAATAAATTAATATTCAGACTAAAGTTATAATCAAAGTAACTATAGTTTATATACTCAGAGGAAACATAATGATTAGTCACGGAGAAATGGAGAATGACTAATTCTGAGTAAGATGGGAGATTGGGAAACTACATAGCTGGAGGTAAGTTGGGTACTGAGGAAGCCAGAGCTGTGCTTGTAAGCAAGACACAGGTTATGTACTAAAACACAAGAGGAAACATATATATGTAACAAAGGTCCAGGATCACGGAGTTGCGTCCTGAGAGAGATCGACCTGGAGTTCACATCTAAGAGAGTTGGAGTTATATCTGGAGGAACAGAGGACGGAGCAGTATACGACAGCCACAATGTGCAGCTCCATGTGGCTAAGCTGCTTTGTTCATTGGCTAAGAACATGGCATGGCTTGGCTTAAGGAACTGAAATATATCCAAAACTGTAAATAACCAAGCTGGACAGGGCTGAGCTAAGCTGTGGTAACTCTAGGTCAGTATGGAGGATTAAGTACTTATGATACTTGTGACCATATACAGAAAATTGTACAAATGCACTTTAAGAGGTCACATCAAATGGGCCCTGGACAAATTGTTTACTTACTATCAATGATGAGACTGAATGATGAGACCTGTGTGCTAAGTTGTGGTATAATGCCACTCTTCAAGTTTGAGAATGTTGTAGGAGTCAATGGCCCCTTGAGGTGATAAACCCGTATTCCTGCTTTGTTTACAGAATGCCTAGACTGCCCATATCAATTGTCCTATCTGTCCATCATGGTCCTGTGTCTATCTGAGTGGATCCAACCCATATTTGTATGTTTTGTTTTTCGTTCCTACACGTTTCTGCACAAGGTGACCAAATCAGGTCACTCGATCAAGATTGCATGACACACACTAATTGACTCCCTTTTTGTCCAATTTCCATTTTATTTTGTACCTTCTTAGATTCTTTTCAGACGGTTCCATGTCATCAACATGTATCCGATTGGTTAAAAGGTACAGATAGTCGGGTCATATGATGTTTTAAAGGTAGTCCATTGATTCACAGATCAAACCTTATCCCACCTTGACAGAACATTGTTTTTCTTTGCATGGGTTGATCTCCATGAGAGATGGCTCCATATACATACGCTTTCCTTATTTATTTGATACTTCATCCACTGTAAAAGTCCTGGGAATACCTGAGACTATAAAATTGTGTTCGTAAATAAAAATTTGATCTTTGGATCCCCATTTCTCTCGTGTTCTAAGTCACCTCGTCCATTTAACCATCTTTTCAAACTGCCCTTACTTGTACTCAATTGCCATTGTGCTCAGGTCTCTGCCTTGTCGTTGAACTATCTGACTGTCCGCTTTTCGGCTGGTTTTATCAATTCTCATACAGTTTTATCCGGGAATGCGTCTGGATTGCTTTCAAAGCTCTTGTCAACACCTCAACACTTTGTCTCCAACCTCAGAACCCCTTGGGACAAGTCATACTTGCACCCATCTCTTTTCTTTCTATTTGACTGTTCCACTAATCCTGGTCCTGTCACACCAGCCCATTCTACTATTCTTCAACTGGAGCCCACTGCGAGGGGTTCTTTTTAGGTTGTCAGGACAAGATCACTCAGGCCTACACCAGAGCGACTAGAGGTAAACAAGCTACTCTCAAGTCTTAGAAATCCGGATATCTCTGCTAACACCGAGTTTTTTACTTCGGTTACCCTGGATAGAGTGTGGCATAACCACATTGACTCCTTCACACTACGTTCACCTGATTCACCTGTTGTCCCGGGCAGTTTTACTAAATTTTCTTCTGAACCAGAAGCCTCTTTTATTTGATACTGTTTACCCAACCTTAAACTATCTCCTCTAACCACTCTTCCTTTGTTACCATCCTTGCATTCCTCTACCCCTTCTAAACCATCTTCTAAATCCTCTTCATCTGTTTCTTTATCTTCTTTACTTAATCTGTCCCCTACATCCCCTTCTCAAACCGTATTGTCACCTTCACAACCGTCTTGTTCTATCCCACCTCCACAGAACCCAATGGCACAACAACCCTTCCAAATACCTTTACGAGGCACACCCAATGCCCCTAAATTTGACAGAAAAACACCATCTCAGTTACTGCATTACATGGAGGATATAGAATTCCTTGGCAATGTGGCTGGTCTCACCCCAACGAACAAGGTACCCCGGATGTGATGGTACGTTGAATCGATATGGTCGCACAGACCTTGAGTACTTGGCTCAGAAGTGTCATGGTGGGCAGATGTATAACCAGGATGAGCTTGGGGAATATACCTGAGCATCAGACTGCCAAAGAAGCCAACCCCCAATCATCGTCATCATTTATGCCATCACACTCCCCACTTGCCTCATCACCTGCACCCACATCCGCAATAGCCAGACCGTCCAGTTCTTCCTCTTCTAGTCATTCCAACAACAAAAGTACTCCACCTTTCTGCACAGCACAAACTAACCCTTCATTTAACCCTACAACGCAATATAGGTACTTGTTTCCGCTTGAGGATGACTCAGCTCCACAATGAGTGTTGGACCAAGTCCTGGATACGAGTATACCTGTGCCCATTAAAGATTTATTCACAGTCACACCAGAGTTTCGAAAACAATTTCAGGACCTTACTACCACTAAACGAGTTATGACTAACCTATCCACTCATGCTGTGCAGGTAAATGAGCTCGCAGGTCTCGACCTGTTTGTGATTGAACGCGAATACAGCGACTGGATAAACAGAAACAATGATGGACTCATAGTGGCACATCACAGTCTTCCCCTTCAGTCAATCAAGGCCAAGATAGGAGAGTCTGGATGACCCATCCGATGCATTTTGGACTCTGGGTCCAAGATTGTCACAATGCCCAAATGTATCTGGGAGACACTCAGTATCCCAATTCAGTTGGATCACACAATGAATATGTCATCCACTAACACAAGCATTGACAAAACAGTGGGGGTACTGGAGAACCTATCAGTAGACTTCAGTATGGGCGAAGTGATGCTCCAGGTTCAGATTCTGGCCAGGGCAAACTTTGACCTGTTGCTTGGACAACTGTTTCATTGCCTCATAAGTGCAACTACTGATGATTACCTGGATAGAGCACAGATGATTATGCTGCGCGACCCTAACACGGGGAAGCAATTCTCTTTGTCTACTCGGGTGTGGATGGAAGGATGCCCCTGTTGCCGAGAAAAGAAACAGTGTAACAGCCATCAGACTGTTGTCAAAATGACTTGGGTTTTTAGCTATCAATGATCTGTATACCAATCAGGAAGATTTCAATCTTCTATCTGCATCACATCTGGTTTCGTTTTTCTTAAACCATCATTCATTTCATCTCTCTATTTCCCAGCTTCTTACACATGGCTTCCCCCTCTTTTGATCAGACCAGTCTTGCCTTCGACCGTTTTGTGTCCTAAAATAGGATGGTAAATCACTATGACTCGTCCATGACTTGTAGCCACTGAATGCAGTCACAATCTGTGACTCATCTACCCCACCCCTCGTTGAACACTTCACAGAATCTTTTGCTGGATACACAGTATACAGGATGATGGACTTGTTTGCCAGATACGACCAACGTCCATTACACCCGGATTCATGCGACCTCACCACTTTCAATGGTCCAATGGGTCCACACCAGGTCACTATGGTACCCATGGGGTACACAAACATGGGACAAATCTATCAGGCCAGCATGTTGTTTATTTTGCAGGATGAGATACCTCGTTATACCTATCCATTCATAGATGATCTGCCAGTCAAAACAGTCTCAACCCGCTACCAAAACCTGGATGGCTCTTATGAGACCATTGCAGAAAACCCGGGTATTCGTTGCTTCAGCTGGGAGCACCTCCTCATTCTCCATCACATGCTACAACAACTACAAAACATCAGAGTGACGGTATCCACTAAGAAATTTGTACTTGCAGCACCAGATGCGACCATAGTTGGACACAAGTGTACTGCTGATGGCTGTATCCCTCACGAAAAGAAGGTACAAAAGATCTGCAACTGGCCTGAGTGTCAGAACCTTATGCAAGTATGTGGATTCTTAGGTGTGTGCAGTGTTCTTCGAATTTTCATCAAAAATTTTGCTACAATTGCTCAACCATTGGTCAACTTGACCCAAAAGAGCGTCCCATTCGAATGGGGAGAACCCCAACAAATTGCTATGCTGTGTCTCAAGGATGCGATCTGTCACTCCCCTGCTCTTTGTTACCTGGATTATTAATCCAGGAATGAGGTTATCCTTGCAGTTGATACATCATACATTGCTGTTGGCTATATCTTATTGCAGGAAGGAGATGACAGCAAGAGGTACCTGAATCACTTCAGTTCAATTAGTTTCACAGAGGTCAAGAGCCACTACTCTCAGGCCAAACTGGAGCTGTACAGATTGTTCCACACTTTGTGAGCAGTCTGGATATTCATGTTCGGTGTTGCCAATTTCACAGTGGAAGTTGATGTGAAATACGTTAAGGGTATGATCAATAACCCAGACCTCCAGCCCAATACGACCATTAACAGCTGGATCGCAGGCATTTTGTTATTCAATTTTCACCTCATTCATGTTCCTGCTACCTGACATACTGGCGCAGACGGACTTTCTCATCGTCCACCATCTGAGAATGACCCTCCCGAAGAGGATGATTTCAAGGATTGGTTGGACCAAGCATATTCCTTCTCTATGGCATTGTTAAATGACCAGTTGTTACCACCGGGTCAGTTTGCTCACATTAACAGACATCCCACCACACATTCCTTCCAATCCGTAGCTGTATTCATTTCTCCTATGGCAGAACCAGCAGAACCAGAACCAGTTATCCCTCATTTCCCCAAAGCTCTTGCAAAAGAAGCATGCATTGATCAGATTCTCCTATTTCTCGATGACCATGTTCCGTTCTCTGGATTTGACAGATCGCAACTTCACCTCCTTCGTTAATTCCACAACCCAGTTCTTCCTTCTAAACGGACCTCTCTATTGTTGAGAACCACATGGCCAACACCAGTTAGTTGTGCCAACAGAACACTGTTACAGACTCATTAAAGAGGCGCATGACAACCTTGGACACAAAGGTGTCTTCTTGGTTTGGACACGGTTACTGCTACATTTCTGGTGGCCCCTGCTCATTGATGACATCAAATGGTATACCTGTACCTGCCACAAGTGTCAAATTTGACAGACACAGAAGTTTCATATCCCTCCTACCATACCAGTTATGGGCAGGCTATTTCACAAAGTCCACATAGACACGATGGTGATGCCTCAATCAGGTGGATACTGGTATATTGTTCAGGCCCGATGCGCTCTTACTGCGTATCCTGAATGGCGCATGTTGTGATCCGAGAATGCATTCTCTATCACATCTTTTATTTTTGAAGATATCCTATGCCATTGGGGAGCCATCTCTGAGCTCATTATGGACAACAGTCCGGTATTTGTACAGGCACTCGACAACTTGGCTACCCAATACAGTATCTGCCATATCCATATTTCCCCTTACAACTCTCAGGTGAACGGCATCGTCAAACAGCATCATCTTGATGTCTGGGAGGCCATTGTCAAAAGTACCCTGGGAGGGGAAGTTTGCTGGCCAATGATTGCTCACTCTGTTTTCTGGGCAGAATGTGTCACTATATCTTTCACTGTACTTTATGGTACATGGTGTTGAGCTGCTTTTTCCATTCAATTTATCCGAGGCAACATTTCTTGTTCCTGTTCCTAATGCTGACCCAGTTTCTAGTGAAAGCTTGATAGCTTGGAGAACTTGTCAGCTCCAAAAGCGTCAAACAGATATTGATTCTGTCCGAGAACGTGTCCTGGCATCATGGTTTGTGTCCCTTAAAGATTTTGAGGTGCAATTCAAGAACCAGATACGGACAAAAGAGTTTAGTCCGGGTGACCTCATCTTGGTTCGAAATATGTGGATTGAGAAGGAGCTGAACCAGAAAACGAAGCCATGCTACCTCGGTCCAATGGTGATCCTTTGCAGGACTACTGGAGGATCATATCTGCTAGCCAAGTTGGATGGCACCATTTTGAAACTGAGGTATGCGGCATTCTGCTTGCTACCTTACTTTCCATGGACAAAAATCACTATTCTGGTTACTGAACTGACTGGAATAGGCGATGAGGAATATGACCACTCTGATGCTGAGGAAGATGTCGAGTACAAAGATGAAGATGAGGGTGATGTCTCGCAAGACTAGCCTTCTGTTGTTACTGCCTCCCTTATACCGCCCGATACATATTTGTTCTATCCTGGGTTTAGTCCAGTGCTCTCTATTTCACCCCGGGTTTTGTCTGGTGTATTTGATTTCGAAGAAAAACAATATCCAAGCGAATAAAAAGTCTTATGATACCCCATATAACTGCACTCACTCACAACCTCCGCTTTCTCACTCATTCATACCAAAAAGATCTAAAAAACCATAAACAAAGAAAAACCAGAAAAACAGAAAAACAGACATCTACCCGTTTCCCCTCTTGCCCAAATGAACTAATACCTATATTTTCATCTTCGAACACATGATGGGGCACATGCACATTTTGACCCAGTGATAGTTTTACTGATCTGCTTTCGACCAGTATAGATGATAAAGGTTACAAAAGTAGGCAAAGACACAATAGACGACCAAAGAAAACAAGATGGGTGGAACCCCACGCTCAGGTATCATTCATTTAGATCTCTGTTCATTCATATCGTTTTGTTACTCTTCTAATCCTTGTTTTCATACTTAGGGATCTCACTCGGACATGGACACAGACACGGATATGGATATGGATACAGATATTGACTATATGCTATCATACAAGTAGGGACAGGCTGGAAACGACTCAAGACATTCCAAACACCAGCTTTACCCTATCCAGGTCTCCCTGCTGCAAAGCGATGTACGATCCCATGGCCAAAGCACGAAGCTGGAGCTCCTTGAAGAAGGACCTAGTCAACAGGAACTTCACCTCCAGAGAGAGAATAGTGCACTGGATATCATCCACCCCATCATAAGGCTCAGACAGCAAGCCAGTCTTAGACTTCTTCTTGGGTGACTCTACTTCTTCCCCCTCATCTTGAGGAGGGAGTGGAGACATGGGCTTGGACTTGTAGAAGAGCGGCTCAGGCGCATCTGGTGTTGGAGGAGATGCGGGTGAAGGATCAACCATGGCCTTGTGAGCCGGGATGGTAACCTTGATAACGGGTAATGCTATGAAAAAGATCAGCCGAGTCAATGCAATTTGAGGGGAGAGGTCCTACCCTCAGCCTTGGCCTTAGGATCCGCTAGTTTCCACTTCTTAACTGACAGCCCACTCTTTACGCCCTGACCACTTGACTTGTTGCACCGGCCCTTGGCTTGGAAGCAAGGATCACAGGTGCAACCTGGAATCCCTGCACACAACTTACCAGTCCAAGCGCACATCTTGCATGCCAGGTCATGAACCATATGATCTGGAATACTAAGTGGACCCATGACTACCACCTCCTCCTTGTCACATGGGCTATCGTCCATAGCAGCCTTTTGAGCAGACCACTGAAAAGAACTGTTAACAAAGCGAAGTACCTGAGGCAACAGCGGTCTCACCTTGCACTTCCTGCCAGCCTCGACCTCGATTGTCTTGCCTGTCCCCACAACTGAACCACCCAGAAGCAAAGCAGATCCAAATGACCTGGGCCCCATTGCCTTGCCTGAGGCAGCTTGCTGTCTCTGAGCATCCACATGTTGAGCTACTTTGCCCTGCCATCTACAAAAAATGTGGTTGCTTCGCGCATTTCACTGTCTCATCACTAAGGTGGCAGGAAATGCTGTGCAACTTAGCCTGGCTAAGGGCGGTATTCAGATGCTCCTACAAATTTGGTTAATACCCAATCAACTTTACGAAATTCACAATGTACCAAAGCCCATTGCCAGTCCTGGCATCATCCCTCCTGTTCTTCTTGCAGCTCCTCCTTATCATCCAGCACCGCCAGCACCATAGCCACAATCTGATCCTTTCCTTGTGTGAGGTCCTTCTCGACCTTGACAGTTGCCTCATCAACGGGAGAGTCTGCGAATGCAAGGATGGAGTTGAGGGATGTAAGAGACATGGCAATGAGTAGTGAATCGAGGGAAGAGGAAACCTGTTGAAAGAGCAGACAGCCAACGTGAGGCTTTAATATGTAGCTGATCCCAGTCAGCAGTTCAAGGTCAACGTTCGCGGGTGTCATGTGACTGACTGAGGACAGTCAGTATTCAAGTCCTTGTGGTTATGATAGCTCCGGGTAGGAACTAGCGTAGCCGCAAAAGCGCTAAGGATCAAGTGGCTGCGATAACTTGAACAACCACCACTTGATACGTGGCGTGCTGTTGGAGTTTAAGGGAGTCTGCTGTTAGCGTAGTGCTAACAGTGGAATCAAGGATAGAACTCAGGCGTTGCTGAGAGTGTCCTGTTGGGAATCTATACCCGAAGGACCAAGGGTCTTCCTCTTGTAATTGAGGTGGAACCTAGGCGTTGGCCATAGGTGTTGAGGGTCAAGGGTCAAGAAGGTCACAGGGGGGTTCCCGAGTGGAGGCAGAGATACTCAGCTAGATTGCGGAGATCAAGACTAGTGTACATGAGTATCGCTGCGAGGTATTTATACTACGAGAATTGTGCACAGACCAAGTAACTAAAAGGGGTAGGCCAGAAGAGCGGAAGAGCGAAGGGCCAAAAGGGAAGTGCACGATATCCAAAAGGGGTGGCCAAGAAGAGCAGAATGGAAGAAGGGCCAAAAGGAGAATTGTATGATGTGAAGGCAACAGACGATGATGAAGAGGAAATGACTAAGTACAATGTCATCGGAGGATGACGTGAAAGAAAAGAGTAAGCATGCGGGTAAGGCCGATGCTGGGTTAGGTAAGGTGGAACGCGTACGGATGAGCGTACGAAGATACCTAGGTATCGAGTAAAGCAAAGTGGTACAAGTGAAACAAAGAAAAGAGAGAAATTGTAACAGTGAACATATCTGCTGGATTGTCATCTCCAGGGACATAAAGTAGCTCTACTTGTTTGTAAATCATCACTGCATCTCATACAAAATGGTAGCAGATGTGGATGTGTTTGGAACGCATTTCAGTGACTGGGTTCTGAGCTATGAATAGCGATCCCTGATTGTCACCACAGATCAGGATTGGTTTTAGATGGTATCTGAGTTCTTCCATCATTTGAAAAATCCATACAGCCTGGTGAGAACAATCACTCAGAGCCATGTACTCAGCTTCTGTAGAAGAGAGGGCTGTGGTTTTCTGCAGGTGTGAATTCCAGAGGAAAACACCATTTGCTAGCTTCATGTAAAAGCCAGTCTGGGAGTGACCAGTAATCTGATCTTGACCCCAGTCAGAATCAGTGAAGGCAATAATCCCTTTGCCAGAAGATCCATCAAACACAAGTGAATAATCATGAGTGCCAGCTAAGTAACAGCATATATACAGGGCCTTATCAAGGTGCTCCTGTGAGGGATTTGCGGATTGTCTAGCCAATCGCATTACAGCATAGGCAATATCTGGTTGTGTGCCAATCATAAGATATATTAATGAGCCTATTACTGTCTGGAAGCATGTCCACAACTCTAGATTGACAGAGGCATCATTCTTCGCTGGGTAATATCCCTGCAGTTTGAATGGGAGGATGAGCAGGCTTGGCATTTTTCATGCTAAAGTGCTCAAGCACTTTGTTGAGGTATGAGACTTGGTCTATGAGGATCCTATTACCTTCTCAACATATATTCATTCTGAGGAATTCATGTGTTTCATCCAGATCATGGCATTCCCACTTCTTCATGAATGCGGCCTTTAGCTTATCTACTAAAGCTCTACTGGGTCTGCAGAAGAGGGCATCGTCTATGTAGATAATCACCAGGATGATATCTTTTCCATTGTGAAAGATAAAGAGGCCAGCATCTGTTCTATGTTGCTTGAAGCCTAGTGCCTGCATTGACTGATCTAAAGATCTCCACCAGGCTAAACCTGCCTGTTTTAAGCCATAGATGGCTCAGAGAAGTCAGAGGACTTTGCCTTTTGAGTTGGGAGACACAAACCCTTCAGGAAACTCCATGTAGAGTTCCTCTTCCAGTATTCCATATAGGAAGGCAGATTGAACATCAAGTCCTAATATGTGCCAATCATTGAGAGCAGATAGAGCAAGCATGCATCGCACTGTCTCAAAGTGTACAACTGGGCTGAAGATTTCATCAAAGTCAAGCCCTTCCACCTGTGAGAAGCTTTTGGCAACTAGGTGGGCTTTCTTGCGACCATCTGATTTGACATCAAACACCCATCTATTTTTTATAACCTTTCAGTTGGGTGGATGGTCTGTGACTTCAAAGACTTTGCGATCTTTCATAATTTGTAGCTCTTCCTCACAAGCGTTATGCCAGAGCTTTTGCTCTTGGTGAGGGAGCTTAAGTATGTCACAGTATGACCAGTCTCTATAGTTGACTTTGGTCATTCCAGAGTTTCCAAGTGGAACTGCATGAGCACATAGATAATGCAATAAAGCATCTCTCCCTTCCCTGGTCAGGCATTCTACATCATCTTCTGATGGAGTTGGTAAGGGTGGGAGGCCACCAGGGATGTCTGGTGTTGCAGGTTCATGTGGAGTGCTCGATGATTCACCAATCATCTCCTTCCAGCGTGATTCTCTCTCAATTTCTTTGAGTTGTTTCAAAGGGTGTCTCTGTTCTCCATACACATTCCCAGGTCGTCTAGGAGGGTTTTTAATCCTTTCACTGCGATGTGGTAAAGCTGGAGGGGCTGCTGGAGGCAGTCTAGGAGCACAAGGAGGGGTCACTGGGGGTGATGGTGTTTCTTGCAAGTGTTCCAGTGCTTCCAGTGCTTCCAGTGTTTCTGGGCATTCTGGTTGCATTGGTGTTTCTGGTTGTATGACAGGATGATGAGGAGCATGTTGAGGTGCATCAAACTCATTAGAGGAGAAATCCTCTGGTTCAGAGTGATGGTCATGATGAGGAGATGGGTTGTGTGGTGCACTGCTTACTGGCCTGTGAGGCTGAGCTCCTGAACAACGAGGGAACAGGTTCTCAGCAACAATGGCATGAGCAGAAGTGAATATTGCATTGCTAGGACGCATGAAAATCCAATTGGATTCACTCCCTGCTAATACACCAAGGTAGATCATCAACTGTGATTTGGGCTATAGTTTGCCCATTCTAATCTCATTGGGAAGATGCACATAGGTACCACATCCAAAAACCCATAAGTGTGAGATTGAAGGTTTTTGTCCAGTGAGCAATTCATAAGGGGTTTTCCAATTCAATCAGGCCAATGGAGTATGGTTATACACATGGGAAGCATGTAAATATGCAAATTCCTAGTAGGAATTAGGGAGACAAGCTTGAAGTCGCATTGCCTGTGCCTTATCCATAAGAGTATGGATTAACCATTCTGCATGTCCATTTTGCTGATGAGCATATGGGGCTGATTGGAGTATGTGTATACCTTGGTCTCACATATACTCAGTAAAGACTTTAGAAGTGAATTCACCTCCAGCATCGGAGAACCAACCTTTAATTTGAGCATTATATTGGTTGTAGACATAGGTAAAGAATTGCTTTGTAGCCTTTAAGGCTTGATCCTTGGATTTGAGACATACAACCCATGACATGGATGTATAGTTATCATAAAACACGATCACATGTTTATGCTTATGATATGATTCAACCTCAAAATACTTGATATCTGAGTGTATTAACTCAAAGGGAGCAGAGGCTCTCTTCTCAGTATGAGGGAACAATCAGTTTGGTTGTTTTCCAAGTTCACATCCAGGACAAATAGGTGCTTTCAACAGAATGTCTACTTCCAGAAAGTCTTTGGTGTGTTTGCATGCAGCTTTAAGCACATCACATGAAGGATGGCCAGGACAACGATGTATTAACTCAAAATCAATAGTATTGAGTGACATTGGATGAGTTCTAACACTTTTTGGTGTTTCTGGGTGTGTTTTACTTCTTTTAAGTCATTCCAAGTGTTCCAGGTGTCGTTCCAGACTGGAACTGGCCTTCCAAGTTGACTTTAAGTGTGTATAAGTAGTTCTGAATGGTTCCAAGTGTCCACAAAAGCACTAAGTAATCAAGTGGCTGTGATAACTCGAACAACCACAACTTGATACATGGTGTGCTGGAAGAGTTCAAGGAGTACTGCCATTAGTGAGGTGTGAACAGTGGAGGCAAGGTAGAACTCAGGTGTTGCTGAGAGTGTCCTGTTGGGAATCTATACCCAAAGGACCGAGGGTCTTCCTCTTGTAATCAAGGTGGAACCTAGGCATTGGCCATAGGTGTTGAGGGTCAAGGGTTGAGGGGTCACAGGGGTGTTCCCGAGTGGAGCAGGGATACTCAGCTAGATTGCGGAGATCAAGACTAGTGTACAGGAGTATTGCTGCGAGGTATTTATACTATGAGAATCGTGCACGGACCAAGTGTCCAAAAGGGGTGGCCAAGAAGAGTGGAAGGCCAAAAGGCCAAAAGGGGGCAACAGACAATATGGAAGACATCGGACAAAGATGAATGTGAAATGACAAATGCGAAGCCATTGGATGATAATGAGAAGTGAAACGAGTAAGTACTCAGGTAAAGCCGGCACTGGTTACGTAAAGGTAAAAGGAAACAAGTACAGATGAACGTACAAGGAGACCTGAGTATTGAGTAAAGTGAAGTAGTGCAAGTGAAAAGAAAGAAATTGTAACATTACCCCCAGAGTATGATCAAAGCACCATGTGAAGATCATCTCTAGAAATCAAACGAATCCCTGATAGGACTGCTGGTGATATTGGCATAGCCCTCGTCATCGATAGGGTCATCACATGGGGACACTGACGTCAACTAGGAGACATGGAATGTTGTGGCACATGGCGGTGGGCTCATTGAGGTGAGGGTACAGGGAGTACGGTGAAGGTAATAAATCCCGGCTGAAGTGCAATACTCAGGGGGATTGAAAGCAAGAAAAGGGTGAAGGAATGCGATTCCATTCAACCCAGGGACAATGCTGAGTTGGTGAATGACAAGAAATGGTTTTTTAGTAGTCCGAGATGAATCTGGGGTGAATCTGGATTAAAATGAATGGAAAAGCAGACACAGCAGTCCGAATCTGGATCAATAAAACACAAGGAGAGCAAGAGAAAACGAATGTTGACAGAAAATGATGTGAGACAGATGCACATGGGCAACAGCTACTGTATTTTTTTTAATACAGTGAATTTTATAGTCCTCGGGAATACCCTCAGACTTGTCCTAAGTAAGGATAATGATAAAAAGAAGGTTTTCATACAGTATAAAGTTTGAGGGGCACCAATGCTAAGTATGAATAAGGAGCATTAAAAATAGAATAAAAGAGTCCAAGGTAAAACAAGTGCAGATACAGCAATCCGGATGAGTTCGTGCATGTTATCGAGCAAGTAACAATGGATTCGAGTGGACAGATGGTTCAGATTTGGATTTGGATAATGATGGTGAGTGATGGGAACATGCTTTACGAGCACAAGGAATATCTATTCCTTACAATGGAGCAGTGGTTATGGTGGGATAATGAAGACAAGTTCATCGATGAGGACAAAGTGGATGGAACAGCAGGGCGAGGGGAGTGTCTACTCCAGGTGGACCTGGCGGTGACTGGAGTAAGTTGGTTGGCCAGGGGGATGCGAGCACATACCCAAGGAGGTCATCCATATGGCCGGGGGACCAGGTGAGGCAAATGGGGCATTGGTACATGCTGCATTTGATGTGGATATGTCCAAGTTTTTGGCACTCGAAGCAGGCCTCATGGTAGCAGGGGAGCCCCTTCAGTCACCTAACACCGATGAAGACAGCAAGCTGATGGTTGCAAATAGGCCATCTAAGACAGCCAGCCGACGTTGGGCTGAGTGAGAGTGGGTCACCAAAGGGGATGGATAGGCCAAAATGAGGGACAGTCAAGACGGATGGGCTGAGCCTATATGTAGTGAAGATGAGCAGTAAAATAAGGTAGATGTAGAGTAATAGAGAAGACCGGTGGGCCGATGAGTATGACTGACAAGAGAATGCTAATGACAATGGGTAGGCTAATGAATGGAACAGCGATAGAGATGGAGGGGCTGATGGAAAGCACAGATTAGATATCCTTTCAGCCAATGGAGGGATGTTGGAGAGTGACCAAAGGGCCGAAGGCTGGAGTAGTGAGATAAATGGGTGGGCCAATTTGATATTCACCAGCAACCAACCGAAGGGCCAAGGTAATTGACAGCGAAAGATATTGGCCAGCCGAGGAATGATGTACCAAGGGATATGGACAGGCCAATGTACTGCAAGCCAATCTGTGGCAGTGAGCTGAGTGAGGGACTGATCAATATGAACGGGTTGGCTGACAACTGAGATAATGGAGAAAGGTGGGCCGATGCGAGAGGAATCGGCACCATGGGTCTAGGCTGAAGAAAGGAGTGCCAATCGCCAATGGCCAGCCGCTATGTGGGAAGGGAACAACATGAGTGGGCCGACGACATGACACCTGGGACGCATTGCTGGGCCGAGGTGATGTATACCAACATACGCTGACCGGCCAATAAATATGTAGTGTGAGGCATAGGTGGGCCAAGTCCACAAAGGCTGATACACAATGAGCAGCCAGCAAAGAGATAGAGTGTTGGATACAGATGGGCTGACATAGGAGGACTCAGCATTGACTGATCGGCCAAGTGAAGGAATGCTGACACTGATAGAACGGCCTGGTGAAGAGGTGATGTATGGCAGACCGGTAGGCCAACGGTATAGGATTGAGTATTGATGGATTGGCCGAGGCGATGAAGGCTGATATGCATTGAGCAGCCGGTGAAGGGGTGATGTATGGTTGACAGGTGGGCCGATGTCTGGGGATTGCGTGCGGGCTGATGGGCTGAGGCCAGAGCAGCACAGCCAACCATGGATGAAGGCACTGATGGATGGGCCGATACAACCCAGTCTGAGCGGTGGGCCCATCTGGGTAGACCGAGGTGTCCTGGCAGCAATGAAGCTAGGTACAGTTGGCATCAGCATAATGATGTCACTCGATATACTACTGGCTGGAAGTGTGCATTGGTGACACATCTCTGTGGAACATAGCGATCACCACATCAGCTGTACTTACTGTGCATTCATTCGTTCATTCTCAATGACAGCTATATCAGTCACTAACAAGCTGCTGAAGGTAATTGAATCTCAATTCATAAATATAAGGAAAAAACATTAATTACATTTGGAAGTACAATTACGAAGGAATTGAAGAAAGAGAAACATTGTCCTTAGTACACATGTAACCTACTTTGACTCACTCGCTCTCACTCATGTCCATCAGGACAACCCCATCAGCTTCTACTTTCTCCACATTGTCGAAGAGATGCTAGGGGTCATTGACAGTGACCGGGACCAATGGCAATGGGGAGGTGTTGGCGATGGATGGCGGTGTGAGGTACACTGGCGTGCCATTGCCGACAACATTGGATGATGCCACCGGTGGAGGTGGTGATGGCGAGTGGGAGTGATGGACTGCCACCACCGTGTCACCCACATTGCCAGTCGGTTAGGGTGACAGCGATGCGCTGGGAGCTGAGGGTGGTGCAGTCAGGGGGTGGGTGAGCAAGTTGTGTTGGCATAGCGTACATGAACACAGGGGAGGGCAGGTGGTGAGGGTGTGGGCATGGGGGGTGGTGACTCCAACAGTGATGTGGTGACCTGTTGGTGCAGGGCCTCCACCGACTGGCCGTGGCTGTCAACTGTACTGTGCAGGTCCGCCATCTCCCAGAGGAGATCCTGAACGAGGCCAGAGAGCTGCACAACCTCAATTTGCAGGTCGTGCTTGCCCAGCCGAACCATGATGGCTGAGGGAGGGACCACAAAGGCTACTGACTGCAGTGCTGGTACCTGGACATAGACTGCAACATGTTAGTTGGACACAGTATGGTGGAATGTTATGTGTTACTTACCATTAGGGGATGGATGCTTGTGTGGCTGACCCAGCAACTCCACCGCTGGACCAGCCTTGCTGCTGGAGGTGATAGGCATGGGCGAATGCCAGTGCTTTTGAGCTGTGCTAGGCTTGGAGTGGAAGGTGGGATGGTTGGAGTCAGGGCAAGGGCTAGCAGGGAGGCAACTGCGTCCTCGCTGCAGTGGATCATTGTCATCATCATTGGCTGCTGCCACTTGGATGGCAGGACGAGACCGAGCTTGCGAACATGTTCACGATAGTGCTTGAGACTTAGCTTGTGGTTCACTAGCCAGCTTGGTGTAGTGACTGCACTTGACCTTCCAGTGTTTGCATTGGGCACACACCCCCGCCTTTGTCAAGGGGGTGCACTCCAGGTTGCACCTCATGCAGTTGTCGCAGCGAGGGTCTTCTTTAGCGGCACTGTCAGCACTGGCATCAGTGGGTTGGGAAGCTGCAATGGCTAGCTGGCGTGGGACAGTGGGGGGCAGCTGAGAGTGGGGGAGATCGGCTGTAGGTTGGGGGCAGGCAATGTCGGCAGCAGAGGGGATCAGTGTGGCATCAGGGATGAGCCATGCAGTGCTCTCCACCTACTCCTTCTTCATGCCATAGTAGTTATCCAACGAAGTTTGCTTACTTTTCGTGGCTATCATCCTCCCTCTGCTCCACTTCCTCATCAGTCGCCATCTCCATCACCAAGTCCCTCGCCAAGTCCACGTCAAGCTCCTCCTGCATCGCCCTCTGCTTCCCTTTCTTCTCCTTCATCGAAGTCACAAAGGCAGGATGTTAAGGGAGAGGCCTTCAGGGACTGGTGGTGGCACTCTGCCAAACTCGTACCATGGATGCCTCTTGATCGCATCAGTGGGACTCTTGATGAAGTCCCATGCCAGCTATCAACCAGTGGTGAGCTTGCCTTTGAGGTCTTTGAACTCAATTGCTGTGGTGATGGCAATGGGAGGCACCACTGTGCCGACCAAGACGACCTCGGAGATTGCATGCTACACTGTGTTAGTCATCAGAGCGTGTGAGATAAAGAGGGACCTACCAGTGCTGGCATGATGGCCCTACACATGTCCCCCCAGACTTGAGGGTCTTGATTATCGAGGTCCAGCAGAGCCGACTGGATGATTTCGCTCTGGTGAGCGATGATAGCGGTGGGAGTTGTAAAGGAATTTTGAGACATGGTGAAAATGGAGATTTTACAGCATTGAGCAACAGTCTTTGTAGTGTTCGGCTAAACTTCATGCAGCGCTGCCACATAAATCCACTCCGACATTCAACTTACGTAACAATAGCCCACAAATTTGCAGACCACTCAACAAAGCGTTTCTACATATATGGTGGTCCCACTCGCAACACACCCATCGCCCATTACCCTTCATTAAACCATGCAATCATCACTCATGGGTAATCACTCCAGACGCGTGAACCTCAGAGTCAGATTTGCCGATGATGATGACACCTCCATTCCTGTTTTGGCATCATTCAACCCCAAGGCGATGGACATGGACGAACCACCCAAACTGACACTGTCAACTGGCATACCTCCACACTGTTCAAACTGCTCCCATGCTTCCCTCCCACCTTCAAATTTGCTGGATCGTTGCCACCACTACTGCCTGCTGAACCATCAAAGGTGGACAAGTTTCCACTGGTATTTGAATTCAGCAGGGCATTTCCGCCTATTCCTCAGCCACAGGCCGGCCCATCCTCATCACTCCAGCTGGCCATTGCCAGCAGTTCAAGACCTGCCAATCAGACGGTGACCGTTCAGACTGACGACACCGGCCATACTCTTGGCATCAGTACATTGCTGGTCCATGACGGCGCTTGGCATGGCATCCTTGCCAGTGCTACATCCTCCACTCTTTGCACTCACCGACCAACATTGTTGGTCGCACTGCTTGGGAACGCACACGAGGTGGCGGTGGCAGAGTATGTATTGGGAAGGATTGAATGGGGGCTGGACAATGGTAAGCCGCACCACTCTCTCACACAACAATATACTGATTATTTGGTCCACTACAGTGGACGATGCTTGCTGTGTAGCAGATGAGTGGGCTGCCGTCCTTCAAAGAGGCGGTGTGGATCCCAGCCTGCTTCATCTGGAGACTGATGGTATGCTGTGGTATGGCTCCCAACTTATGGAGCTTGAGTATCAGTGGTGAGAGTTGACGAAGGAAATGGGCAAGCTTGCCGTCACACTTGATGAAGTGAATTGGCTGGCGAGGGTGAAATCTACAGCAATGTCAGCAGCATCACCTGCTGCCCAAATGAATATTAGTTAGTTTTTATTTGCATAGATAGCATTTGCCACACTGTCTGTATAATCCAATGTAGAAATAAAATTGTATTCTCGCTAGTGTAATTTATTTCCTCTTTGTTTTTCTGGTCTTGCTGGGTGTAGGTACATCTTCATCACGAGCTTGAGGTGCTGCATGTTTTCTACTGGACTGCCGTGGCAACACTGCGATTGTCACTTGAGAGGCAGTGAGGCAGCAAGGCTTGACTGCTTGCAGCGCTCTCTCACTATGCTTTGCATCGGTGGCAATCCTAGTGCGCTTTGGGTTTGAAGGCCCAGCGTCGTTAGTGGCACCTCTTGCCGTGGCCACCAGCAGGCCTTGCCGTCGCAATGGCAGCAATGCATCCTCCTCCTCATCACTCCCCTCACCAACATGTGGAAACTCATTCTCCTCTTCACCATCACTGGCTTCAGCTTCAGCTTCTTCGTCAGTGTCTTCAGGTACCGATTTTCACTTGAGCCGTCGCTGCTGGTGCTCTTGGTCAATTGTTTGTCGCTGTCAAAGCACCGTTACTCACCAACGGTCTCCCTGAGGCATCGCTCTCAGCATCACTTTGGTTCTGTTCCACACCAATGGCCTCAACCATTTCATTCGTCCAGTTCATTGTGTGATGAAACTGGAACACGGTGTCGGTCTCCGTATCCTGCCAGGTTTTCCAAATGTCAAGGATCTGGTTCACCTCATGTTTCTGCAGCTTCAAGGGCTCTCGCAGTTTGACGCTGTTCAGCATGAACTCACTATTGAAGAAAGTATCCAACCAAGTCATGATTTGAGCCCATGGCACTGCTGCTCGGCTACTGTCGGCAGCAATTCCTATTCAATTATTCGTCGGCATTCACGGCTTCATACTAAAGCTATCACTCACTGTAATGGCCAGTGATGAACTCCCAAATTAATTGCTTGCTCTCTGCCAGCGAGCACTCCCTTACATCTGGGAGGTATGGCACACTGTCCTTCAAGTGCGTTACCACTGTTGGCCCATGCTGCTTCTTCTTCACCAGTGGTTCCTCCTCATCCTCAGAGCCATCACCATTGCCTTCGGTGTTGAATGCCCGTCATGAATACACTTCCCAAGCCTCCTCAATTGGCTTCAATCCATTCTCTTGCAATCCCTTAAATGCTGGCGCATCATATAGCTCATTGAAGTCATGTCTACCAATCGCTTTCAGCACTGAACTTGTGCATCAACACCATGACTCACAACGTCCACATTATCTCGCTCTTTGGGTCTTTCCACACTGCCAATATGAACACCTGAGTCCCACATTGCCACCACATCTCTCTAGCAAAATCCCCCACAAAATCCCCTGCAAACTTTCTCCCAACCTGATTGCCATTCCTAGTTTCATCAGTGGCAGCCTATGTGATGATCGGTCGGCTTACCGGGCATGAATCTCATCTGGAAGCACATTGTTATTCAACTCTTTTGCTTGTTCCTTGGCTTCCTCCAACTCTTCCGCAGTCCACCACTCCATGACAATGTCAAGGCCTTTATGATAATATTGCAAATATGTTTTCGAGCTGGGCTCGGCGTTCCATCACTCTCTGATAACAGCGATGATCTCCTTCTTATAATCCTGCCCGATCACTTGCTTGGTGCCCCAGCACCGGCCATACTTCTTCAACTCTTTCAGCTTCCGGGCCTTTGCCGTGGACCGAAACCAACTCAAATATTGCTGCATCACTGGTTAGCATGTGAGGTTCATGTTACGATAGCTCCAGGTAGGAACTAGCATAGCCGCAAAAGCGCTAAGGATCAAGTGACTACGATAACTCTAATAACCACCACTTGATACGTGGCGCACTGTTGGAGTTCAAGGGTGTCTGCTGTTAGCGTAGTGCTAACAGTGGAATCGAGGATAGAACTCAGGCGTTGCTGAGAGCGTCCTGTTGGGAATCTATACCTGAAGGACCAAGGGTCTTCCTCTTGTAATCGAGGTGGAACCTAGGCATTGGCCGTAGGTGTCGAGGGTCAAGGGTCAAGGAGGTCACAGGGGGGTTCCCGAGTGGAGGCAGAGATACTCAGCTAGATTGCGGAGATCAAGACTGGTGTACATGAGTATCACTGCGAGGTATTTATACTACGAGAATTGTGCACAGACCAAGTAACTAAAAGAGGTAGGCCAGAAGAGCGGAAGAGCAAAGGGCCAAAAGGGGAGTGCACGATATCCAAAAGGGGTGGCCAAGAAGAGCAGAACGGAAGGAAGGCCAAAAGGAGAATCGTACGATGCGAAGGCAACGGACGATGACGAAGAGGAAATGACTAAGTGCGATGCCATCGGATGATGACGAGAAAGAAAAGAGTAAGCATGCGGGTAAAGCCGATGCTGGTTACGTAAGGGTAAAAGGTGAAACGCGTACGGATGAGCATACGAAGATACCTAGGTATCGAGTAAAGCAAAGTAGTACAAGTGAAACAAAGAAAAGAAAGAAATCGTAACAGTTCATGAATATAATATGTGTACCAGTTTCCTCTGTTCCCACTCTGTCCTGGTCAGGCTTTTTGTATCTTCCAGCTCATGAGCCACCAAGTGCATCTGCTTGAAAACATGGGTTCTGCTGATGGTGTCCCCTGCCTGCTTATATTCATTTTTGAACTCCTGTAGTAATCAGAACTCATTGATACAAAATGGAGCAGGCATTGTGAATATTTCAATGAATATCTATGAGTAGGGGAGTGAGTTGTAGTGGAGGTAGACTAAGCTTCGGGGTCGGACTTCAGTACATCAATGCGTACCCTGTGTTGTTTGGTTGCATGCTTGCCCCTGAATAATGTCGTATTCCATGCCAGCACAGATTGCAAATGCAAATCGTGCCCCCACCATCTGACATTACCAGGAATTTCTGTAATGGTTGATCAAAGTATGACAATCAAAGGTAATAGTGAACACCATCATGCAATGCACACTCCTGTGCATTGCTCCGGCATCATGACCTTCAAAATGTGCATGGTGTTGAGGTGGGTACTGTGAGCTGAACCCAATACTAGTCACGGCATGCATCTAAAAACACACTTGAATAGCATATCACTCTGTTGGGAGCAAGTCTGACACACCAGCATTCAACCATGGCCAAAAGAGCGAGGAAGGTGGTAACCTCCACACCTGTGAAGAAGGTGGAATACAAAAGCATTCAAACTACCAGGGGTATGAAGACTAAGCTGCTCAAATACTCCCTATCAAAGGTAGCAAGAGGAGATTCATCTGTCCATGGCTCCCCCTCCAAATCCTCCTTTTCCACACTCTGTCCTTTTGTAATGGAGGGGAGTACCTTGAATTTAAATGATAACTATGATATTCTAGTCCCTTTCAAAATATCAAGGAAGAAGGTAGTTCAACTCTCCTGTATGACATATGTAATTCAATGGCAATTGACAGACACAAAATGACTTCTTGTGAGATTGGATACCTTTTCAACACCAGTATCTGGAAATGCTGCTAGACATGGAGGCTCCACTAACCAAACAAGATTGCTCTGTCGCTGATTGTACAAAGGAGGGTGTTTACTGGTGCACTGACTGCTTCCTGCAACCATCCTTTTGTACATCCTGCTGCTGAGAGCAACATATCAATCATCCGCTGCATCGAGTTCAGCAATGGATCGGTTGGCACTTTGATGATTTCTCTCTCCGACTGGTAAGTCATGCAATTAAATCCAAGGTAGATAATAATATCAATATGATAGGCCAGGATGGAAATTCATGTCGGCCATGAAGGGTCTCCATGTCCCAATGCCAACACTGATGCCAACATATCCATTTCAGATGACGAAGACAAGGCCTGGGAAGATGCCAACATGGCAGATATGCCAGCTCACTTAAGACGCCCAGCAAACCTTAAATCTATCACCATTGTCAACACCTCCGGTGTTCATTTCTGGAGGATATTGTATTGTCAATGCACTGATGCTCCGGAGAAACACGTGCAGCTTTTCCATGCTCAGCTGTTCACCCTGAGTACAATCCAGCTGAAAATGGTGTTCATATTCCGTGTCCTAGATGATTTCTTGAGAGATAACATGGAATGTGGTATATCAGTGATGAACTATTTCAGTAAGCTTCACTGGATTACCTCCAACACTTTCCCACATATGGTACCGGTGTAGGGAATAGGTATTCCCTGTGCTCGCATAGCACATTTCCGCACCCTGTCGTCACCCAATCCTGATCCTGATCTGTCTGCATGTGCGAACTCATCCAGATTGCTGTATCCGCACCTGTTTTGCCTCAGACTCTTTTATTTTATTTTTGATGCTCCTTATTCATACTTAGCATTGGCTAGACCATGTCACACAGCCCTTGCAGGGATGTTTGGGTGCCTCTCAAACTTTATACCATACGAAAACCTTCTTCTTATTATTATCCTTACTTAGGACAAGTCTGAGGGTATTCCCGAGGACTATAAATTCACTGTATTGACAAAAATACAGTAGCTTTTGCCCGTGTGCATCTGTCTCACATCGTTTTCGCTCAACGTTCGTTTTTCCTCACTCTCCTCATATTTTCTCGATCTGGATCGGACTGCCGTGTCCGCTTTTCCATCCGTTTTAATCCGGATTCGCCCCGGATTCATCTCGGACTACTTAAAAACCATTATTCGTCGTTCACCAACTCAGTGTTGTCCCTGGGTCGAACGGAATCGCATTCCTTCACCCTCTTTCTATTTCTTTCAATCCCCCTGAGTATTGCACTACAGCCGGGATATATTACCTTCACCGGTGAGGCCTAATATGCCAATCTGAATATCAGTGACTGATTGGGAACATTTCAGGACTGCTACCGAGAGCTCATGAGGGTCTCCAGACAATGGAAGTTGCTCAAAAGCTTAAAGTGGAATGGATCAGGGTTGGATGATTCTGTGCCAACAGAAGGGGATCTCACTCTCTTCTGCCCAGCATGTCCTCAGCCTGGTATCAACATACCGATCACCGATGACGTCGATTTCTCCAACTGGCGATACACTTGGACATTAGTAATGGACAGCATTTTCAAGGCCAAGCATATGCACACCAGAGCACCGGAGGATGATGTTAGGTTGATAGATGGCCTTGGATTTATGGTGAAGTGACAGCCATACCACAAGTTCTTGGCAGCAACAGACTATCCTGCTGAGGTATGTCTAAATTCATCCCCACTGATTGGCCTCACAGTAAATGAATACTGATAGTGTTCTGACTGCAACAATCACCAAGCAGTGAATAGCACAAATGCTGAGCAGTATCGCCTGGAGGCCACCGGCATTGGTGGATGTGCATGTGCCAGACATGGCTGCTTCTATCCATCTGGAATGGTCAATTTTCAGAAAGGCAAGTGGTGAGACCGTTACACTCTGCCGCTGCTCATTGTTCTTATCAGCTCCAGACAAGTGAACATGGATTATGCTCTAACACACAGTCTGAAACACAACATGGAACACATTCAGCATGTGGTAATATTCTATGATGTCAACTGCCAATATATGAAGAAACTCCGGCACCGCCTGAAGGACAATACATTTATCTCCCTGCCATCGGCGATTGAGTTAGTCCTGGCTATCAGTGCCTGGCATATCCATGGCCATCAGCAAGAATGCCTTGCACACTATGGCGCCAATTTCATACCAGGAGCGGGACATGTGAATGGCGAAATTATGGAGACCCTCTGGGCATCACTCAATATCATCTCGTCATCAGCCCAAGGCATGTCTTCCGCTCATTGGCAAGAGCTTTTGGACTATCAAATGAATGACTCAAATTTCCTAAAAATGATCTGCATGTGTGAGTGAGCTACCATTTGCAGGGTGACATACTGACCGAGCCGGAACAGGCCATTCTTTGAAGTGAAAGTTTGTGATTGCCAAATGTACATATGGTGAGGTGGAGGCAGCTTTCAAACGACTCAATGCCACTGTACCGGAGATAGAGAGAGTGAAGTGGGAGACCGCCGAACTACATGCTATGCAGGATCGGAAGGTTGATCCTAAAGTGATGGATATTTTCAAGATTCAGATGGACAGAGGTCAGTGGGTGCACAGTGTATACCACTGGCATTGATTCACTTGACCTTTGGGCTGCTCATGTGGGAAAACACCATGGCTTGCATGGCTCGATCAGCTGGATTATGGATGGGTTTCAGATTGAGGAAGCTCAAATCATGCTCACAATGCAGATTAAGGACCTTGGTCTGAAGCCTACTGATACACAGTTATTGGCCATCGCTCGGAAAAGAGAACAATTGGCAGCCAATATCTCAACATTCAATGCATCAGCAGTGCAATTTGTTGGGAGAGTGTTTGATCACAACAATTCCATTCTCATAGAAAACACTTTATGGGATGAGTCTGACCATGATGACTATGTTGATGATGCCGATGGCATCTTTGGGAAGGTGCCAGTCGATGGTGCCACTGAGGATGGATCGGCAGGGATATCGGTGGAGTGTGCATTCATTTGCCTACTGTCAGCGATCGGTCTGGAGCTATGTAAGTTGGCCGATGCAGACGACTTGATTCAACAGGAGATCCAATTGAGGATCGGCCAAGCAAACAATGCTCTACATGAGTTGCAACTCTCCTTGGTAGACAAGGCAATTCTCTGCCGTACAAAGGTACAGGACACCAAAAGTCAACATACCAAGGGCCGTGCATGGGATAAGCTTACTGGTGTTCAGAACATTGTTCGCCATCACAGTATCATATCCAAATGTGGATGCAGCCCACATACGATTATGTCATTGGAACATGGACTATATAAGATGCGCCAAACTCTGATTGTCATTGTTCTTCATTCTCCTCCATACCATTCACTCTCAATGGCTGTAAATTCCTACTTCAATCCTTCGACAACGGCATTCACTGGG
The DNA here is from genome assembly GCA_019787685.1 of Chiua virens. Classification (NCBI taxonomy): domain Eukaryota; kingdom Fungi; phylum Basidiomycota; class Agaricomycetes; order Boletales; family Boletaceae; genus Chiua; species Chiua virens. Next base: position 152,234 of record JAHNUO010000021.1, read on the forward strand.
ATATTTGCCGATCATTGGCTCATACTGCACTATTGCAGCTACTGCATCAAAATTGCTGTGGATATTCTCCAAAAGGGCACACCAAATGACCACTGTTGGTGTGACTTCACAGCGGAGCTGGTAAGCTTGGATATCCTTCAACACAATTGTTCCAGTCTGACATCATTAGCAATTACTCAACCGCATCTATGTATTTGGCACACTCAATGGGTTTTTTATGCAGCTTCCTCAGGCCACTCAGGGAGCACTCACCCTCGTCACCAATGCTGATAATTTTACCAATGATTTGGAAACATTTGTTCCGTAACTCCCTGTCCACAATGATGACACCAACCTATCCTTCGATGCCGATCAGTTGGATATGGTGTGGTGAACTGCAGAATTGGCACCTCTGGCCAATGATTTCCATCTGATGCTGTTTGAGTTGCTGTGGAGAAAGGCAAAAATCGCTCGCAGGGTATGTTGTGAAATTAGCTGATGTCCATCATGGCTGACACTACGCAGGCTGATGATCCATTTACCATTGCGGATACTGCTACTGAGGAACAAGTCATTGATGTGTTTCAGTGGTCACTCACCAACGTCTTCCAGAATTTGAAGGCAGAGCTGGACGATGTGGAATTAGAGATGGTGGTGTTCAACGAACAAATGAAGGTGATGGAAAATATGTTTGGATTGCATATTTTGTGATCTAATTGCTACTGTATCCATGTAAAGGCTGTGGAGTAGATTATATGTAACACAATGCTCAGATTTCTATGTACTATACACCCATTGCTGGTGCGTTCAACCTGGCCCACTTCATCACCTCTCCTCACATGTAGTATGCCAGGCACCCCCTATTCCCATCCACCTGATTCACTCCATGGTGCAGAAGATGGCTGGAGAATGCCATCACCATGCTGGGGCCATGTTCGAAGCTTTTGCCAAGCATTGGTATCACAATCCAAGCATCAGTGTAATCACCAACCGTTGCCAGTAAGTTGAGCGACTCGGCCAGAGAGCTGAGATCTTGGTGGAACAGTGACTGTCGGTTAATGATCACCGACACGGCATTGAAAATGCTTTCCCACTCACTGACCACTTCTGCTATCTCCCACAGTCCTTCAGAATTTGATCTGTGCTGTAGAGTGTCCATCACCGCCTGACTGGTGAGATACAGCTCTGGGTGCATAATCACCATCACTGCAGCCAGCAGGGTGTTCATCTCGCTGTGTCACTCCAGCCAATTGTGACCAGATCTGGTATGCTTTTCGCTATGCTTCAAGGTAGCCAATACCTCCGGAGAATTGCCTTTGCCAGCATGACCCATTTGAAACCATGCAGGAGACATGTTCAGACATCCCTTCAGGACATCCTCCCGCTCGGTGAACAGGTTGCAGTCACTCCTCCAGTTCGTCGTCGCTGCATGATAGCTTTTCATTAGTGCCACCAACATTGGCACCAATGCTTCAGAAATCTTCATCTGTAATCTGTGAGCTGTGTTATCACACAAGCGAGCATTTTCTCACCTGTCTTGCATCACCCAGGGCTCATGGCAGATACCAAGCCAGCACTATGCCGTCTTGGTCTATAATCAACACTGGTTCCTCAATTGTCTCCAATACCCCTGGAGGAAACAACTCCAGAAGTTGCACTTCACGTCCCTCATCCTTTCCTCAGTCATTCCCCTTGAGCAAGAGCAACAACTCTGATGCTGATATATTCACTGTCTCTGCTCAGTGTTAGCGTCATCCCTGTTGATGCATTGATTGCAAATCTCACTGGTGTTCCAATAAGCATTCACCAGCTGATCAACAAGGTGATCGGTGTCAGCAACCAGTGCCACCAGTAGATTCGTGCTTGGTAGGATTGGCCCCCCATCGTTTGCTGGATGGGTTTGTTCGCGGAATCAGGAAACCATATACAGGGAAAGAGTGGAAGTGAGCTTGAGGACCATGTTCTGTGTGACATCCGTGGGACTCAAGATGACTATATATATTGTGTTCCCCCACCACTGCCTTTGATGTATTCATGTGAGACAAGACTGAGCTGGCCCATACTGCACCATCCCATCAAATGCCTTTCATTGTTTCATGTAGCAAATTTTCTTTCACACCGCTAATGAAACAATGCAGTCAGTCCACGAAAAGATAATACTGGTGTGTCTTTGTCCCACTTTCATGCTCCCATCCATCCTCTATGGCAATCAGCCCATCCATCAGTGCCTTCATCCATGGTTGGCTGTGCCACTCTGGCCTTGGCCCATCGGCACGCACACAATCCCCAGACATCGGCCCACCTGTCAACCATACATTACCCCTTCACCGGCTGCTCAATGCATATCAGCCTTCATCACCTCGGCCAATCCATCAATACTCAATCCTATACCGTTGGCCCACCAGTCTGCCATACATCACCTCTTTGCCAGGCCATTCTATTGGTGTTAGCATTCCTTCACTTGGCCAATCAGTCAATTCTGAGTCCTCCTATGTCAGCCCATCTGTATCCAACACTCTATCTCTTTGCTGGCTGCTCATTGTGTATCAGCCTTTGTGGACTTGGCCCACCTATGCCTCACACTACATATTTATTGGCCGGTCAGCGTATGTTGGTATACATCACCTCGGCCCAGCAATGCGTCCCAGGTGTCATGTCGTCGGCCCACTCATGTTGTTCCCTTCCCACATAGCGGCTGGCCATTGGCGATTGGCACTCCTTTCTTCAGCCTAGACCCATGGTGCCGATTCCTCTCGCATCGGCCCACCTTTCTCCATTATCTTAGTCATTGGCCAACCCGTTCATATTGATCAGTCCCTCACTCGGCTCACTGCCACAGATTGGCTTGCAGTACATCAGCCCGTCCATATCCCTCGGTACATCATCCCTCAGCTGGCCAATATCTTTCGCTGTTGATTACCTTGGCCCTTCGGTTGGTTGCTGGTGAATATCAAATTGGCCCACCCATTTATCTCGCTACTCCAGCCTTTGGCCCTTTGGTCACTCTCCAACATCCCTCCATTGGCTGAAAGGATATCTAATCTGTGCTTTCCATCAGCCCCTCCATCTCTATTGCCGTTCCATTCGTCAGCCTACCCATTGTCATCAGCATTCTCTTGTTGGTCATACTCATCAGCCCATCAGAATGTCGCTCTTCCTACAATCAGCCCACCAGTCTTCTCTATTACTCTACATCTACCTTATTTTACTGCTCATCTTCACTACATATAGGCTTGGCCCATCCGTCTTGACTGTCCCTCATTTTGGCCCATCCATCCCCTTTGGTGACCCACTCTCACTCAGCCCAACGTCGGCTGGCTGTCTTAGATGGCCTATTTGCAACCATTGGCTCGCCATCTTCATCGGTGTAAGGTGACTGCAGTATGTGAGCGGGGATGGTTGTTGGGGAGGGATACCTGACCGGTCTGAAAAAGATGTTCAGCTTCGGTGCAGTTGCAAGCAGTCATCTCTTCCTCGGTAAAAGGAGTGGAAGAGGCAAAGGGTGTGGATGGTTGGGTGAGGGGTTCAGAGGAGGCAGCGATGCACAAGGATAGTTCCCCTTGGTAGCAGTGGAGGTCTTCCAAGAATTCACCCATCTGCATTTGATGGAGGGTATGCTTGAGGTAAGCATGGGTATGGTCATAGATCTGCCCAGTAACGATCTGCCCAGTAACCGCTGAGAGGAGGCGGTTCTTCCGGTTGGGGCTGAGGAGGTCTGACTGGACGAAGGTGAGGCACTTGCATTGGAGGTAAGCATGGTATAAGGCGTTCAGGGGGGAGTTCAAGTTGAGGTGGTGTTTGATGGGGAAAGCCATTGCAGGGTCTAGGATGAGTTCACGCATGCAGAAAAAGTATTCGGGGGTCAAGGAAGAGGAGCGAATAGTGTGAGAGTGGTAGGGGAGGTCTACCGAAGTGACAGGTAGACGAACAGAATCAGGCAAAGAAGTAGGAGCAGGCCATTGAGAAGGGGCTCCCCATCCTGTATCTGCAACTGCTGAAGCAGCTGGAGAAGGGGTCAGGTGGACTCTGTGAGGGAGGATTCAGAGCAGAGGGAGGAAGCATTGGTGACCAGGGTAGCTGGCAGTGGGAGTGGGCAGTGGGGGATGGATGCAGTCAGGGTGAAGACAGGAACAGAGTGGATAATTTCGTCTTCAAAGTCAGGGATGGAGCAAGAGTGGTAGGACATTACTGCTCTGATGGACATGGGAGGTGGAGGTCAAAGTGGAGAGTGAGGTGATCATGGTGGTGGTTAGGTGAAAAGGATGTGGATGGAGGGAAAGTCCTTGGGGTGGTCACATTTATATGCATCAACTGTTTTCTTGACATTTCCCAGATTAGTAGATTTGGGTTCCCAGGAGTCGTCTGCAGTGGAGTACCCTTTCCATGGGTTCTTGTTGTGGTTCAAGATCTGCTCAATTTTGTATTCCTCTTCCCCTGTGATAAGGTCTGGTGGTGATTTCAGGAAGTTTACCCCATAGGTTTCCATTTCACAATAGAGCGATAACAGGGAAGCATGGAAGACCAGGTGGATCTTCCAGGTCTTGGGAAGGCGGAGGCAGTAGGTGAGCGGAGAAAGGACCTCCATGATGGTAAAGGGTCCTTCTTGGCAAGATGCGAGTTTTGGGGAGATGAGTTCTCATTTTAGGTTATGGGCTTCCAACCAGACCTGGTCTCCTTTTGAGAATGGCTTGAACTTCTTAAAGGAGTGGGCTTTCATGGCTTGGCGGGCGAGTTCATGGGCAGCAAGGGCTTCGTTGCAAGCTGTGGAGAGAGTTTTGAGTTGTTCTTCAACAGCTGGGAGGTTGGTTTCTGCGATGATAGCAGGTAAAGGTCAAGGTTCGTATCCCATCATGAGGAAGAATGAGGATTTCCCAGTGATGGAGTGAGGGTGGTGGTTGTGTGCGAATTTGGCCATAGGGAATATGTCGGCCCAAGATGCCAGATTGTTTTGGCAATACATGCATAGGTAGGTTTTGACTTCTTGGTTGACACATTTGGTTTTGCCATCCAACTGGGGGTGATAGGCAGTGGAGAGGGAGAGGTGATAACCAATGAGGTGTGCGAGTTCCTTGGTGAAGGCAGAGGCAAATTGCAGTCTGCAATCAGAGATTATTGTGTCATAGAGGCCGAATCACGTGTAGACCTTGTGAAAAAACAGGCAGGCTATACCTGTGGAGTTGGTGATTTTCACCATTGGGCAAAGAATTATCCCTTTTGTAATGCCATGGTCGACCACGACCATAAGTGAGTTATATCCCTCCGCAGAGATAGGCAAATCTGTGATGAGGTCCATGAAGATGTTCTGGAATGGGCGAGAACACGTGGAGGGGATTGGAGAGAGGGGTGGTGTGGTTGGGTGTGTGTTGACCTTCTGCTGTTGGCAGGTGGCACAACCAAAAATGTAGGAGCAGACAAAGGAGGTGAGGCTGGGTCACCAGAATTTGGTGGCGACCAGCTGGCAAGTTTTCAAGACGCTGGGGTGTCCAGCAGAGTGGGAGTCATGGTGGTGGGCAATGATTTGTTGCCAGAGGTTGATATTGGGGGGAACATAGATGTGGCCCTGGTAGGTCAGGACACTGGCATCATATTTCCAGTCGGAGAGGCAGGCATGGAAGGATGAGGGTAAACCTCTGTTCATAGCATTCAGTGTGTCGAGGACTTGGCAATGAGGGCTTGGAGGTCAAGGGTGATGAGGTTGATGAAAATGTCGTCTGGGAGGAGGGTGACGTTCTCATTGTCTGAGTCAGGAGAAATATGGTCTGGACAGTGGGAGAGCACATCGGGACCATCAAGGAGTTTGCCAGGGACATGAGAGAATGTCAAGTTGAAGTTGGCAAGGTCAAGGAGCCAATGAGCTTGTCGGCAGTTTAGGTTCTGGGGTTGACAGAAGTATGTCAGGTTCTTGTGGTCGGAGAAGACCATTACTTGGTGAGCACTACCACAGAGATGATGTCACCAGGCCTTGAGGGATTGGATAACTGCTAGAAGTTCCTGATCATAGATGTTGTAGTTCCTCTCCACTGCATTGAAGGACTGGGAGAGGTAGGAGCAAGGTTTCCAGTCACTGTTGATATCAGTCTGGAGGAGGACACCGCCAGTAGCAAACTTTGATATGTCTGTGGTGATGGTGAAGGGTCAAGAGGTATCAGGAAACCGGAGGACCAGATCTGTGGTGAAGGCCCTTTTGAGGTGTTTGAAGGCAGTGACCTGGGGGGATCCCCAAGTCCAAGGGGTGTCTTTCTTGGTGAGATCAACAAGGGGTCAGGCTATGGTCAAGAAGTTGGGGATGAACTGACAATAGAAGTTGGCGAAGCCCATGAACAACCAGACGTCCTTGAGCTTGGTGGGAGTTGGCCAGTCAGCAATGCCAGTGACCTTGATGGGGTCCATGGCGAGTTCGCTGGGGCGAGCGATCATGCCGAGGTATTCCACTTCGGTGGTAGCAAAATGGCATTTCTTGAGCTTGAGGTGGAGGTCAAGTTCTTTCATGCAGGCAAGGATGTGCTTGATGCATTCAGTGTGTTTGGCTTCATTGCTGGAGAAAATCAAGAGGTCGTCCATGTAGATAATGAGCCAACCTTCGGCAATCATATCACAGAAGGAGTTGTTCATGAAGTGCTGGAATGTTGTGGGGAAGTTAGTCAGTCTGAAGAACATGACCATGGGTTCGAAGAGGCCACAGTGGGTGATAAAGGTGGCTTTCCATTGGTGTCCATCCTTGATTTGGATGTTGTTATAGCCCCATCGGACGTCAAACTTGGTGAAAAGCTTAGCATCCTTGAGCTTGTCAATGAGGTCAGAGATCAAGGGAAAGGATAGGCATCCCAAACAGTGTGTTCATTGATGTAGTGGTAATCCTGGCAAGGACAGAGTTTGCCATCCTTTTTCTTGACGAAGAAAAAGGGGGAGGCCTGAGGGGAGTTCGAGGGGCGGATTTTGCCATCAGCAAGATGTTTGTCAATAAAATTGTCAGTGGCTTTCCGTTCATTGGGGCACAAGGGATAGACTTTCCCGACCTTGGGGTGGAACAAGTCCTTGAGATGGATCTTGTGGTCGCAGGACTGGGATTGTGGCATTTGGTTGAAGGGTTCCTTTGCAAATACGGATTCAAATTCCAAGTATTCCAGAGGGAGGGTAACCTTGGCTTTGGGAGCCACAGCAGCAAGAGAGGTGGCATTTGTGAGCTTCTCAGGTTGAGTAGTCTGAATGAAGTGTTGCCCTGCATGCATGACACAGTTCACAGAGTGTTGCACTGAGCTGATTGTAAAATGATGGCCAGTTTGTGTGCCAAGGTAGTCATAGAGTTTGCCATCCCAAATGGGATCCACATCAAGGTGGCGGACTGGGCGGTTTGGCAGAGGGTGAGCGAGTTTAGCCAAGTGACAAGGTTCATCGGTGGTAATCAGGGGAAGGTTGACTTTGGGAGTGGAGATGGTGATGGTCTTGGCTACCCAATCAATGATGGGATTGGTGGCTTTTAACCAAGGGAGTCTGAGAATCACGTTCTCAGAACCACAGTGAATGATGTGGAACTTAACACATTGGAGCACTCTGCCAAGAGTGATCTAGAGGGTAGTGGTGAACTTGATGTCATTATTTTTGTTCATGGTAGCATCAACATTCCAAACCGGGATTGGTTTTGGGAGACGCTCTGTAGGGAATTTGTTCTTCTGGACAAAGTGCCAGTTGATGCAGTTGATCCCAGCCCCAGAGTCAATGAGGGTGTGGGTGTCAATGTCTTTTGAGATAGTGGTAGTGTTCAATCTAACAGGGATTTGCATAGATTGAGATGAAAGTTCAGCTACTAGTACATGGCTATGAGAATGGGCAGATACCGGCATTGAATCAGTCTTCCTCCTGAAAAACCCATGACTGGGGTGGTCACCTTGTTGACACTCATGGTATCCTCTTCATCGTCATCTTCAACCTCGATGAGAGCAGGTATGGGTTCAGGCTTTGGTTCTGCTTTCTGCACCTTCTTGGAGGTTGATGCGGTAGTAGTTGAGGGTTTGTTCACAAAGACCAGGGAGGAGGAGGTGCGATGGCCAGGTTGGTGGCACTGGAAACAGAGGTTTTGGTCGAAGCATTGCTTTTGCTCGGCTTCGGTCATCCTTGGAACACAGACGGCGTCTACATCCATGGCATCAGGGTCTCGCTCCTTCTTGTGAGGGGGGTTGTTGTGGAAAATGATGGTGGCGGTAGGCTTCTTGTTTCTTCAGGCAATCTGTTGGCATGTTCCCATTGGGTTTTGAAATGCACGGCTTGGGTGTACCACTTGTCAATCATGGTAGGGACCATATCCATGCCTTGAATACACCTCATGAGAAAGGGGGGAAGGCTGGCCATGAAGAAATTGATAAGGATGGAGTCAGAGCCAGTGAGCCCTGCGGTGGCAACCTTGTTTTGGAAGGAGGAGATGTAGGCGGGGACATCTTTGTTTTTGGTGGAACGAGTGGTGGAGAGCCAGGTAATTGTGTCGCCCTTGGTGTCATGGTGTTCGAAGTCCTTTCGGAATTCGGCTTGCCAGTTGACCCAAGTCCCGAAGGACCAGAGCGGAATGGACTTGGTGTGGAAGATGTCAGCCCATGTTTTGGCAAGCCTTTGGTCATAAATGAGAGGGCAAAGGCCACTCGTTTGTTGTCAGTGTCATAGATTGGGTCATTGACGAAGAGATAAGTGGCGACATCATTGAGCCAGGGTATGGCGCGGTCATAGGACCCATCCAAGGTGGAGGGTTTTCCAAGGCGAAGCTCGACTGCCTTGCTAGACATGCTGCTAGACAAGGTGGTAGGGGTTGTGGTCGGCAGTAGTGGTGCCAGAGTATAGACAATCAAGGGGTTCTGGATTGATGATGGTCCAGGGTTGTTCCTTCATGGGGTTGTAGGGGACATGAAGGAGGCAAGGGCAGGGAGGTTGAGGGAGGTGGTGAGATGTTTAGCTAGTTGCTGAGTTTCATTGTAGAAAACTAATAATAGGTGAAATGAAGAAAGGTGGGGTGATAAGTTTGTCCCAAGGGGGGTTATACTCGAAGGAATGAAGGATTTGGGTTTGTCTAGGAGTCCTAGAGGCTGCTGAATGATCCGGAATGAAAAGCGGTCGATGAAAAAGTATCCGGGTGGGGTTGAGGCAATGAGAGGATTGATTCAAGTAGATGGGATGCAGAGGAACGATAGGACGAGGTAAAAGGAAAGCTATCCTGCTCACTCACACATGGGAGAGTAAAACAGGAGATCTCCTTAACACAGAAAGATGATATTTTATGTTAGAAACATGGTTTTATAGTCCTGGGCACAACCCAGGACTGTTAAAGGTGATCCAACCCTAGGTAAGTGTACAGGATTGATGTAGGGTGAGGATTTAAGAAGGAGTGTCAAACCTTGTAGATAACAAAGGAAAAGAAGGTGTTAGGACAGTAACGACCTTAATAAGGCCAAATCAAATAGAACAAGTCAAATCAGATGAAGCAGAATACATACGATGAAACCAGATTGGATTGCGTTGACTTGGATTGGACTTGGATTGGATTCAGATGGATTCGGATGATCTGTAAGCACTAGGAATGAAACCGGGCTGGCACAAAGTTGATGACAGATGAGATGGGAGGTGATAGGACATGATGAAGAGCAAGGAAAAGGTATCCTACAACTGTAGGGAGTATCTAACTCCTACATTGTCTTCCAAGTCAAGGTGTTTGACGTTGATGTCAAGGTTGTTCTCCTGGATTTCAGAAGAAGGGGTTCAGGGTTCAGGGTTATTGTTGGATAGATCGGATGATGGAGTGTTAGACATCCAAAGACTCCAACTGGGATTCAAGAGTGAACAGATGGGGGTGAGAGGTTGTCTGGCAATGGTGGGCAGCTAACTGCATGAAGGCAGGCTGTGAGAGCAGTCTTGATCTTATGTTATGGTAGTTCCGGGTAGGACCTAACATAGCTGCAAAAGCACTAAGTAATCAAGTGGCTGCAATAACTCGAACAACCACCACTTGATATGTGGTGTGCTGAAAGAGTTCAAGGAGTACTGCTGTTAGCGAGGTGCGAATGGTGGAGACAAGGTAGAACTCAGGCATTGCTGAGAGTGTCCTGTTGGGAATCTATACCTGAAGGACTGAGGGTCTTCCTCTTGTAATCAAGGTGGAACCTAGGTGTTGGCTGTAGGTGTCGAGGATCAAGGGTTGAGGGGTCACAGGGGTGTTTCTGAGTGGAGCAGGGATACTTAGCTAGATTGTGGAGATCAAGATTAGTGTACAGGAGTATCACTGCGAGGTATTTATACTATGAGAATTGTGCACAAACCAAGTGTCCAAAAGGGGTGGCCAAGAAGAGCGGAAGGGCAAAAGGCCAAAAGGGGGCAATGGATGAAGACAAATGTGAAATGACAAATGTGAAGCCATCGGATGATGACAAGAAGTGAAATGAGTAAGCACTCAGGTAAAGCCGGCACTGGTTACATAAAGGTAAAAGGAAATGAAGTACGGATGAATGTATGAGGAGACCTGAGTATTGAGTAAAGTGAAGTAGTACAAGTGAAAAGAAAGAAATTGTAACACTAGTAAATGACTTCACTGTAACACAAGGTGCATGTTAGTGTCAAAGTAGGATTGTCTGGAATGAGAGACATACTTGGGAGTGGATCCACAATCATAGTAATGTCCAAGCCAGTCATCTTCATCCTCAATGAGAGCCATGGAAGTGTCTTGTTCAACACACTCCAAAATATGCTTGGATGAAGTGGGAATTTCTTCCAACCAATCCAAGTGCTTGTTGGCTATCATGTCCACATTGTGGACAGATTGAATAGGAGTTTCCCCAATACGGTGGAAAAGGGATATCACATTCTGAGCATGAGGGAATGCAGGAGGACCATATTAAGTTGAAGCTGGTTTGTGTGAGAAAATGCATGGGTCAATGGTTGGAGAGGTGAAAGCAAATGAGGCAGGATCAATGATAACGGGTTCTTGATCAAAATTGACAAAAGCAAATGAGAGGACCCCCTCAGCTACAATGTTAGCTTTGTGGCGATGTTGCTGGGGGTTCTTGCTATAGTCAGAGCATTTGCCACGTCTCTTTTTCCTTCCGAAGCCTTCCAGACTGGAACCACCAGAACCAGAATTGGCTTGTTGCTTCTGCTGGGCACCAAACTTTGGTTCCTCCCCTTTCCACTTAACAGCGGAAATCTTGTTTGCTTGCTGTTCAGGCTTAGCCTGAGATCTGGTCTGAGTTCAATGGCGAGCAACATGTTGTTGCCAAGCAGCTATGATGGCCTGTTCTACATCTGCCATAGTGGGAATTTTGGTATCAGCAGAGGGTTTCTCATTTGCAGCGGTATTGAGTAAATTGGTGTAGAAGTCGGCATATTTGGGTAGCTGGGACAGGACGATCATCAGCTTGATCTCGTTGTCAACCTTGTATTCAAAAGACTCGAGCTGGGAAAAATGAGCATGTTGGAGGACATAGCAGGTAGGTAATCTGATGGTATGAATGTCAGTAAACCTTATTCATGAAGAAGAAGGGAGTAAGGAGAAATCAATCGCATCTTCTGAACATTCAGTGACCCTCAGATTGGGATGACATAGTCTCCCCCTACACCGTAGGTCTAAAAGCCTTTTTCCCTGAGTGTAGTCACATCACAAGGGAGTGTCCAGCAAGAATTCTCAATCACATCTGGACTGGCTTTATTCAGCACATCCAGCAAGAATATTAATATTCAATCACATTGGATGGTGAATTATCAGGTGTTTACCAAGAGCAGTCAATGGCAGGTATATCACACAGCTGGCCACTCGGGGCTCATAACCTGTTAGAACAGACTGGTTCCATAGAACCCAGTTGTCCCGAGGGCAGAGTCACTACTCTGGTGACTTACCTGATAGTGAAGCTCAAGACAATATTGTGGAGGATGGAGAGAGAGAAGATTGTTATTCTGTATATACAGTAGAACATGTTTATATATCTACTGTAATGCTATGCTGTACCTGTAGTGAGGAGTAATGGTACTGCATTGATGATTGTAACTAATTGTATTGTAGTGCCTAAGCTACTACAATAAGTCTATAGTGGTTCCAGTACTTCTGGAGCATGGGAACCTTGGAACTTCTGGAAGCGGAAGCCTCAGAAGCACAGGAACTGCCTGGAACAGTCAGAACAGTTTATACATGTTCCAACAATCCGGATCACTGCCATTTGCATACCCCCAAGGCCCACAAAACATCTGAATGTTCATATGGGCACCTTTCGACTGCTCATTCTGCCTATGAACACATTCTTACCTCGTTTTAATCTGCTCTCTTCTTGCATTCATTTATCTGCATTCCCATTGTTCACTGTTCAAGTTCCCCTTGTTCACATCCAGTCTTCCATATGGCCACTTTGCCTTCATTCTTGCCATCCGCATTGGCAGCCAGTTTCACTGTGACGCCTTCAAAACTTAATCCACCCATTCCTTATCTGTCGTTTCTTAATCCGTGAGTGCATATAACACTCCCTATGTGTACTTCTGATGCCTGGGAGGTCATCATTTCAAGTTCCCCTCGGTGTGAGCTTGGTTGGTACCTAGTACCAAGCACAGTTTTTCATGTTTTTAGTTGCATAACATGCACTTTTGATGCCATCCGCTCATATACAGATCCACTTTTGCACATTACTAACCAATTCATTGATTTTATAGTTCAACCTGATGATCCACCATTGTTAGTCGATGTCGTGACTACTTGGCAATGGTCCAAGCATCGTCCCAAAGCATAAAACATACAGTCAGCCATACAATACATATCCATCTCTATCCTGGGCTTTGACCGGCACTCTCTATCTCACCCCAGGATTCAATCCAGTGTCTCTAAAACAACAAAAACTGTCACTAAACACACAGACAATCCATATGATACACTCTCTCCTTTGATACAACAAGACAGAAAAATAAAACAACGAAACCATCCATATACTGCCAATTCCTTTGCCTTCAACCATAACCCGTTGCTATTTAGATATTCACTTTCACTGCCACTTCTTTTGTCTCATCTGAAACTGAATACCGTCATATGCAATCTGGCTGCTCAGCAAAGCAATTCACGCAGGTATAGACTCAAAAGATGCCCGAAGAAGACAAGCCGGATGGACAACCACACCCCATATTAACCATTCTCATTTCTTTTTACTTGCATTTTGTTTCATTAATCACTTCCTATTCATTGCTTACTTAGGGATTGTGACCAGATTGGACATAGGACATGGATTGATTACTATACTACAACACAGCAGGAACAACAACTCTATCTATAGAAGCCATAGCATGGCCTTCACCTTCTCCAACTTGGCCTCCTTCAATGTGATTGCCACCCCTTTATCTGCCAACTGCATCTCAAGCATCTTGTACTCAGTTTTGGAGGTGAGCAGCTCTGCCTCCATAGTGAGCATGGCCTGTTTGGCCACATTGACCTGAGAGCACGTGGGTCCATCTTGACCTGATGTCTTCTCAGGCTGCTTCTTCTTGGGGGCTGGGTCCTCTTCCTCCTTGTTGTTCATGATGGATGCCTTAGCCTTAGGTTGTGGCTTGGGCCTTGCCTTGTGGGTATCTGGAACCAGATTGGATGGTTCTGTGAAGAGTCAGTGTGGTGGTACAAACACTACCAGTTTTTGCGAAGCTAAACTGCATATTAATACATGTGGACTGATGGGCAACACATTATTGCTCACCTGGGACCCTCGTCGCTTCTGCCTTCCCATTTGCCATTGTCCTCTTGCCGCCACACCTGCTTGAGTATGTGCAGCTCTGACAGTCCTTCCCACAGTGTCTGCATACATGACTGGGGACCCCAAAGCAGGGGTACCCTGCACTTTCACACTGCTTGCACAGCACCTTGTGGTTGATGTTGCCTTCTTCCCGCAGCAAATCAGTATGGGCCAGTGGTATGCTCTTGGCTGTGCTGGTCTTGACGATGATTGGCTTGTCCTCATCATCCGACTCGTTCCCTATCGCAATGGAGCGCTGTATGTATAATCCAGTAAGCATCGTATGTACCAGATATGTATCTGGACATGCACCTTCCATTTCTCTCTCCCCTCTGCTTTCCCCTTCTCCTTGCACCTTCCTCATGCCTTCTCATCTCCCATGTCCTCTCCTCCCTCACTCTCGTGTACTGCTGCCATCGCCTTCACTGTGTCATTGGCTACCTTTTGTAGCTTCTTAGCCATGTCCCATGGTGTCCCACCTCTCCATCGCCTTCTGCAACTCTTGAATTGCAAGGGTGACCATGTTGTCAACCCAAGTCTCAATGCTGGTGTCCTGAGCCTGTCAAAGACAGTCACTGAGATGTTTCTGTAAAAACAAGTTGTTCATGGTTAGTACACAATGAGATGTGATCAGTTAACTACATACCAGGATCTCATCCCATTCCTCTTGCCACATCATCTGCTCCTTGGCCAGGTCCTCCCTATCATCCAGGATTGTCTTCATGAAGTCCCTGGCACGTCTATTCGCATGCTTCAGCTCCATCTCAGCAAAGACACATGGTTCATACAGATTGACCATTTTCTGCATGTCCATGTATTTGAGGATCAACTTGGCATATGACATAGTGGAAGTTTAAAAGATAAAAGGAACAGAAGAGCAGTGTGGACATGATGCATTCAAGTAATGTCTGGTGGCACATTGTTCAGTTGTCAAACTCAGCATGCATGTACATCACGTGACCGACTGAGGACAGTTGGCATCCAAGTTCCCCTCAGGTGTAGGAGTTAGATACTCCTTATGGTTGCAGGATACCTTTTCCTCACTCTCCATCATGTCCTATCATCTCCCATCTCATCCACTATCAACTTCATGCCAGTCCAGTTTCATTCCCAGCATTTACAGATAATCCAAATCCAATCTGAGTCCAATCTGAGTCAATGCAATTCAATCCAGTTTCATCATATATATTCTGCTTTATCTGATTTAACTTGTTCTATTCGATTTGGCCTTATTAAGGTCATTAGTATCATAACATCTTCCTTTCCTTTTGTTATCTACAAGGTTTGACACTCCTTTTTCTTAAATACTCACCCTACATCAATCCTGTATACTTACCTAGGGTCGGATTGCCTTTAACAGTCCTGGGTTGTGCCCAGGACTATAAAACCATGTTTTCTAACATAAAATATCATCTTTCTGCGTTCAGGAGATCACCTGTCTACTCTCCCATGTGTGAGTGGGCTGGATAGCCTTCCTTTTACCTCATCTTATCATTCCTTTGCATCTCATCTACTGGAATCAATTCTCTCATCGCCTCGACTCCACCCGGATACTTTTTCACTGACTGCTTTTTGTTCTGGATTGTTCAGCAGCCTCTAAGACTCCTAGACAAACCCAAATCCTTCAATCCATTTGAGTATAACCCCCCTTGGGACAAACCTATTGCCCCACCTTTCTTCTCACCACCTATTATTTGTTTTCTACACCGGCGAACTCACCATGGACCCCATCAAGGTCACTGGCATCACTGACTGGCCCACTCCCACCAAGCTCAAGGATGTAAGGTCATTCATGGGCTTCACCAACTTCTACTGTCAGTTCATCCCTGACTACTGAACCATCGCCCAACCCCTTGTCGATCTCACCAAGAAAGACGCCCCTTGGACTTGGGAACCCCCCCAGGTCACCACCTTTGAACGCCTCGAAAAGGCTATCACCACTGATCTAGTCCTCTGTTTTCCCAATACCTCCTGCCCATTCACCATCACCACCGACACTTCCAAGTACGTGACCAGCAGTGTCCTCCTCCAGACTGATGTCAACAGAGACTGGAAACCTTGCTCCTACCTCTCTCAGTCATTCAATGCTGCAGAGAGAAACTATGACATATATGATTGGGAACTCCTCGCAGTCATCTGATCCCTCAAGGCCTGGTACCACCACCTTTGTGGCAGCACTCACCCCATGATGGTCTTTTTGGACCACAAAAACCTGACATACTTCTGTCAACCCCAGAACCTGAACTGCCAGCAAGCCTGTTGGCTCCTTGACCTTGCTGACTTTGACTTGATGTTTTCCCACATCCCCGGCAAACTTCTTGATGGTCCCAATGCACTATCCTGCCATCCTGACCACATCACCTGGGAATCCAACAATGAGAGTGTCACCCTCCTCCTGGACAATGTTTTCATCAACCTTATCACCCTCAACCTTCAGTCGCTCATCGCCAAGTCCTCAGCAACTGACCCCCTTGTCCTTGACACCCTGAACACCATGAATGGTGGTCTCTGTTACGATCTCAACTTTTTCACCTCCATCAAACCATATTTTCAATTTCTTCTAATCATGCCTCATATCAAGGCTGTCCACAGGATCATACCCTATTGGTCGCCACAAAACCATAGCCTTATCTATGACTCATGCCCACCAGATACCTGTGCAAGGCTATACAACTTATCTATGACTCATAAACGTTCACACCTTATTATCCAATCATGTTTAGTTCTCTTATCATCGTAGTTCATACTCAGATTAGAACTCCGACATCCATGTAGTATATAAACCCCATGAATTGAAGCCAGAGGACTCTAACAAAGTTCTCTTGGAGTTTTCGCCTCTTTGATTGAACACCCTCTCATCACTCTATCCAACTACTAGTTCGATCTTCGTTCTAGATTGTTTCAGTCTCCCCTCATCCTTCTGTGCCCATCTCTCCAACTGGAAACATGACGCTGGTATCTTGACTTACCAGGGCCACATCTATGTTCCCCCTGACCTCAACCTCCAGCAGCAAATTGTTGCTCAGCACCACAACTCCCACTTCACTGGTTACCCCAGCTTCCTGAAAACTCGCCAGCTAGTTGCCACTAAATTCTGGTGGCCCAGCCTTGCCTCCTTTGTCCACTCCTATGTCTCAGGCTGTGCTGCCTGCCAGCAGCACAAAGTCAACACCCACCTGACCACATTGCCACTTGCTCTGATCCCCTCTGCATGTTCCTGACCATTCCAAAATGTTTCGGTGGACTTCATCATGGATCTTCCTATTTCTGCAGAGGGCTACAACTCTCTCATGGTCATGGTCAACCATGGGCTTATGAAGGGGTAATTCTTTGCCCCACCATGAAAACCATGGACTCCACAGGTATTGCCTGCCTCTTGTTTCACAAGGTCTATACCTGATTCGGCCTTTATGATATGATCATCTCTTATCATGGACCACAATTTGCTTCTGCCTTTGCCAAGGAACTCTCATGCCTCATCGGTTATCCACTCTCCCTCTCCACTGCTTACCATCCCCAGTTTGATGGTGAAACCAAGCAGGTTAACCAAGAGGTTGAGACCTACCTATGCATGTATTGCCAAAACAATCCTGCATTCTGGGCTGACCTACTCCCCATGGCCAAATTCATGCACAACCACCACCCTCACTCCATCACTGGGAAATCACTGTTCTTCCTAATAATAGGCTACAAACCTTGACCCCTCCCTGCAATCATCATGGAAACCAAACTCCCTGCCATTGAAGACTGACTCAAAGTCCTCCTTGCAGGCCGCGACAAAGCCCTCACAGCCCACAAACTCACCTGCCAAGCCATGAAGGCTTGCCCTTTCTGGAAGTTCAAACCCTTCTCCAAAGGTGACCAGGTTTGGCTAGAAACCCACAATTTGAAATGGGAACTCATCTCCCCGAAACTCACATCTTGCCGAGAAGGACTCTTCACCATCACAGAAGTCCTCTCCCTGCTCACCTACCACCTCCACCTTTCTAAGACCTGGAAGATCCACCTAGTCTTCTATGCTTCTCTGTTATCGCCCTATCGCGAAACAGAAACCTACAGCCTGAATTTCTCAAAACCACCACCTGACTTTATTGCAGGTGAAGAAAAATATGAAATCAAGCGGATCTTGAACCATAACAAGAACCCACAGAACCACAAGTTCCTGATCTGATGGAAAGGGTACTCCACTGCGGATGACTCCTGGGAACCCAAATCCAACCTAGGAAACACCAAGGACACAGTCAATGCTTATAAGCATGGCCACCCCAAAGACTTTCCCTCCAGCTGCTCCCTTTCCACCCTACCACCACCACCTTGACCATCCCGCTCTCTGCTCAGGCCTCCACTGCCAGTCTCTGTCAATGCAGTAATGTCCTACCACTCCTGTTCAACCCCCAACTTCGAAAATGAAATCATCCACTCTATCCCTGTCTTCACCCCTACCGTGTCCATCCCTCACTGCCCACTTCCACCACTGGTGATCCCTGTCACCAATGTCTCCTCACTGCCCACTTCCACCACTGGTGACCCCTGTCACCAATGTCTCCTCCCTCTCCTCTAAATCCTCCCTCACAGAGTCCACCCAACCCCCTTCTCCAGCTGCTTCAGCAGTTGTAGATGCAGGATGGGAAGCCCCTCCTCAATGGCCTACTCCTACTCCTATTCCTGACTCTCTTCATCCTCCTATTGTGTCAGTAGACCTTCCCTACCACTCCCATACTATATGTTCCTCTTCATTGACCCCTGAATGCTTTCGCTGCATGCATGAACTCATCCTAGACCCCGCGATGGCTTTTCCCATTGAACACCATCTTGACTTGAACTCCCCCCTGAATGCCTTATACCTCATGTATCTCCAGTGCAAGCGCCTGACCTTTATCCAGTCGGACCTCCTTGACCGAGGAAACCACTGTCACATCTCCATGGTTGCTGGACAAATCCATGACTAGATCCATACCTACCTAGAGCACACCCTGCACCAAATGCAGATGGGCGAATTTATTGAGGACCTCCACCACTACCAAGCAGAACTATTTCTTCACATTACCACCTCCTCAGAACCCCTTACCCAACCTTCCATACCCTCTGCATCTTCTACCCCATTTACAGAGGAAAAAATGATCACCACCAACTGTGCCAAGGCTGAACATCTTTTTCGGACCAGTCAGGTATCCCTCCCCAACAACTACCCCCATTGGCATGAGGCCTGCTTTGAGTGCTATAAACTCAGACACATCCGCATCAAGTGTGGCATGTATCAATGCCCTATTTGCCTCACCTGGTCTCCCAGCCATATCCAGTCCTGGTGCCCTGGACGACCTCCTTGAGTATGCACTTGCATCCCCCTGGCTAACCAATTTACTCCAGTCGCTGCCAGATCTACCTGGAGTAGACGCTCCCCTTACCCCACCTTCTCATCCACTTCATCCTCATCGATGAACTCATCATCCCACCATAACCACCGCTCCATACTCCCTGTACCCCCACCTCAATGAGCCTGCCGCCATGTGCCACAATGTTCCACATCTCCTGATTGACACTCAGCATCCCCATGTGATGACCCTATTGACAACGAGGGCTATGCCAATATCACCGGCAGTCCTATCAGGGATTCATTTGATTTCTAGAGATAATGTTTGCATGGTGCTTTGATCATACTCCGGGGGTAATGTTATGATTTCTTTCTTTTCCTCACTTGTACTACTTCACTATGCTCAATACCTAGGTAGCCTCGTACATTCATCCATACTTTGTTTCCTTTTCACCTTTATGTAACCAGCACCAGCTTAACCCAAGTGCTTACTCATTTCACTTCATGTCATCATCCATTGGCATTGCACTTACTCATTTCTTTTCACATCATCATCCAATGGCATTGTATTACTCATTTCATCTTCATCATCATCTGTTGCCTTCACATTGTACAATTCCTCCTTTTGGCCTTTCGCTCTTCCACTCTTCTTGGCCACCCCTTTTGGACACTTGGTCTGTGCACGATTCTCATAGTATAAATACCTCGCAGCGATACTCTTGTACCCTAGTCTTGATCTCCGCAATCTAGCTGAGTATCACTGCTCCACTTGGGAACACCCCTGTGACCCCTCAACCCCTCAAACCCTTGACCACTTGGACTCAACACAGTCTACCCTTGACCCAACTCAACATAGTCAGCCTTGACCCTTGGTTCTTCAGGTATAGATTCCCAACAGAA
This sequence comes from Chiua virens, assembly GCA_019787685.1. Classification (NCBI taxonomy): domain Eukaryota; kingdom Fungi; phylum Basidiomycota; class Agaricomycetes; order Boletales; family Boletaceae; genus Chiua; species Chiua virens. The sequence goes on from JAHNUO010000021.1 coordinate 172,151, forward strand.
CATCTCAGCAATGCCTGAGTTTTCACTCAACTCTCTGGTAGCAATCCACTGACCAGAAATCCCTCATTCAACTCTTGCAGCATACCACATACCAAGTGGTGGTTGTTCAAGTTATCACAGCCACTTGGTACTTAGTGCTTTTGTGGCTATGTTAGGTCCTACCCAGAACTACCATAACATGTACACGATAGGAACAGTGTCAAGATCAAACTCTTCCATGAAGGAGTAGATCACATGGATGCTGTTTGTCAAAAGAAATTTATGGTTGTAGTCATCACAGCCAAAATGACAGGGACAAAGAAAAGGATTGTACCTGACAACATAGCAGTAGCAATTTAACTGGTCAACCAGTACATCAATAAACATTCCCAAAATGTATTGACAACCGACTTGAATACTTTGGATTCTTATCACAACACCCTATTCTCACAGATTGTTAGTTAGGATAGTATCTAAGACATTAAACTCTACATAGTTTTAAGTTTGTTCTGATTGTTCTGAAAAAGAAATATGTATTGTACCATCAATTTTTGTATTACTACTACAATTTTATGTCCATTCTGCCTTGGGTCCAGGTCTGCCAGCAGGGCCATCAAATACACTAGTAGATCAGCAACAAAACTGTTGCAATGACAAGAGTGCTTTAAAATGGAATTATCTACACAACCACAGATCTAAATCACATGACCTAGGGAGACATTTTATAGCCAGGAGTATATACTACATTTTATTTCACTATAGCATGGTTAGATTCCTTGCTGTGTTTGCAGTACATGAAGCACACTGTATTGCATTCAAACATTGCAACAATTTTGTTGCTCACTGTACAAATGCCCTTGGGCATTCACTTTGCCCTTACTGTTGGGAATTCCCCCCCTATAAGTACCTCTTAGGTCAGACCCAAGATAGAGAAAGAAGGACCTAAGAGGTACCCTCAAGTAGATGACTGAAGTGCATGCTTTTCTGAATCTTATTTGTGAGAAAAAGTACATATCAGGATAGTCAACCAGAGTGCTAAATTCCTGATGTATCACTGCCATACCATGATAGCCAGTGTATCAGCATTGTCATCACCTAGTCCTGCAAAGTTATTACTTACTTGGATGGTCCACTACCAATACTAGTATAGTATTTTATAACACTATTCAATATATTGCTCTCAAGCAACTTTTGTCACCACTTTTTGTACTGCTTTCTGTGCTTGTCATCTTGTGTTGAGCTTTTGAGGTGCTTTTGATGGTTTTTCAGCTTCTATGATTTTCATAATGTTGGTGTTATGGAAAGTTGCCAACTCAGAAAGGCTGAAAAAGTATCTTGTGAATTTAGAGCCCATTCAGAAACTTGGATGTTGGCAAAATTTGGTCCTATGTTGCATTGTTTCTAACCACCACCATGGCTGAGCTTGGGTCTGAGTTTGAAGTCCAAACTTTGTTTTTTTCCAAGAGATGGATAATTGCAATGAATCCAGGTGTATCCTGATCTCCCTCGCTTCAGTAGCAACTCTACTGATTCACTGTGTCATTTATCACTATATGCACTCTAGGATGTCCAAAGCTCCCACCAAAAAAGCCTCCTGGAATGCAAAGGAGGTGGAGAAGCTTGTCAACTATCTCTATACTCATCATGCACAAGGTGAGGGTGGTAATTTCAAGCCTGTGATATTCAATGGTGCCACAGAACATCTTGCACAGTTCTGGACATCAGGGGCAGCAAAGACAGGGCAATCAGTCAAGAACAAGTGGAGTACCTCTGTACGTATATTGATTTTGCTCGCCATGCACTACTGACATCCAAATAGATCTGAAAGACACATATGGAGATCGAGACCTATTGGAATTTGTCTGGTGTTCACTATGATGATGAAAACAGGGCTGGCATTGATGGGGAATATGCTGAGAGTGTTTGGAAGGAGTATACCAAGGTATGCATCCTATCGGATTGATCTGCAGCTTCAATTTATTTCTCTACAGCAACACCCTCAACTTCGCCCTTTCAAAAATGGTGGATGGGAGTTTACCAAGTACCTACATGAAATTATGCCTGAAGCAGGCGCCAGGGGGCAGTACGTGTTCACCCCATCCAAGTCCACCTGTGTTGGAGCTGCAGAAACCAGTATCACAGCCAGCCCAGGACTCCAGCTGATCGACGGTGCCACCAATAGTGGCTTGGGGAGTAGCAGCAGCACCACTTCTGCAGACCTGAAGGGCAAGGAACGCGCAATTCCTGCCATTGATGTGACCATGTACATTCCCATACCGACTGCCACCACACGTCCCTCTGCCCCCTCCAGCATGGGGAAGTGGTCACACTCAGACATGACTAGTGATGACTCGGCATCAATTGCAGCATCATCTGCTCTCCCCTTCTCCAGTGCATCATCTCCTCTCCTTTTCTCTAGCGTGTCATCCACTGGTCCTGCTGCCAAACGGATGAATCTCACTGTGGCAATGGCAATTGCTGCTGTTGCGCCTCCATTACGCAAGTCTGCCCCTACTCAGCCATCTCCAAGTCACACCGCCAAGACTCTCATGCTTGGGATGCAAGGGTCCCTCAACCTCCTCACCTCCTCGCTCACAAACATGGCTACCTCCTCTGAAGACAAGGCCTTAGCCTGTCAGGAACTGGCGATGCGAATGTTGCACGAACAGGACAACAATCTGCCAAAGGATGTCAAAGTGTTCATCCGGGCAATGATCGCACATAATGTAGGCTTCACGGAGGTATATACACTGACCGTGGACAAGGATGAGCGTTTGGACTTTGTAAGAGTGGAGGTTGAGGGCACGAGAAAAAAGTCGAATGCTAGAGAGCCCACACCGATTGCACTCCCTAACGCTTTCTAGATTGTATTGTCATTTGTACTACTGCTCTGTTGTCATACTGTACTTGTATGCAATCCCCATTACGAGTCTTTGATTGAAAAACATGTGAGATTGATACACATCATGGTATTGTACTCGCTGACATCAGCATCATCCTCCAGGCCACTGTCTTCATCGTCCGTCTCCTTGTCAACAAAGATGTCCCCGTCATCCACATTGTCCCCCTCTTGAAGAATACGCTGATAATCATCCCACATAGCTTGAGTGATGCGATCACGGAATGAATGTGCTACATGTGTGTGCTCATCGTCTTCAGCCCCACCCTCCCCATCCCCTCCATCCCCTCCAACTTCTGAGTCCTGTGAGCTCGACCAGGAAGGCCCTCCGATATCATTCTCAAACGTGTGATCTCTGTCCCCTTCAAGAGCGTCTTCCAGATCGTGGATGTGAATGAAATTATGGATAGTGCCAAGTGCCGTGGGAATGCAGGCTTGGACATCCATACAGTACTCGGGGGAAAGTAGAAGAATCTGGAATCAACACTTGAGTATGCCAAAGATATGTTCGATGACATTTCGTGCAGATGCATGTCAAAGGTTGAATAATTCTTCTTTATTTGCTGGCCTATCAAAGTTGTACTAGTAGTTAGCAGCTTCATGATGATTTTGCGCTGACATAGTACATACCTCAGCTGTGCTCGATGCCACTCAGCTAGGTGATAGCAAACTCCCCAATACAGGACGAGCATCTCAGGACACAGTGGAAAACCAGCATCTCCAAGAAAATATCTCCCATCTGGAACATACAAATCCTCTGAGCACGCATCCTGGTAGATTCGTGCATCTGTAGCTGATCCCTCCCACCCCGTTAGTGCATAGGTGAATAGCATTTCAAAGTCACATGCAAAAAGACAATTTTGAGAGACAAACCCTTTGTGATTCCAAAATGCTGCTCGGCATGATGCAGGGGGTGCTGTGTTGATGTGACTACCGTCTATAGCACTGATCGCACCCTTAAAGAAGGGCCAGAAGCAGGGGTTCATACAGATTTTTGTGTGGATCTTGTCATTGGCCGGCATGTGGACAAATTTTGTGTAGAATGGTGGGGACAAGAAGATAAAAAGCATTTTGCGGAAATACCTAGTGAACAGAGTGAGGGCCAGAGGGTTGGGGCAATAGAAATAATACTCACCACGAGATCGTCTCATTTGACCTTTGAAAGTGCTCCCCAACATGCCTGATTGTCAAACCTGTAACACTCGAGTAGAGGAAGATGGTGAGTTGTTCTTCAAGCAATACGAACTTTGAGTTGCCATGTCCAATGGCCCAAAGCTCAGATACAAGTTTTGCAAAGATGTGCGCATGAATTCCTAGTTCACACTGGATCCGTTCTGGATGGCCCACAAGCAGCTCTATGAGCCATGCTTCCCCAGTGAGCGCTGACATATGATAAGGTTCAGGCTGTTTCTTGGTGATCTTGCTTGATTCCAGTAAGGCTGTAGTAGCGCAGAGAGTAATGCTGAGGAGTAAAGTTGTGAAGTGTATAATTCGCTGTCAGATCAGTGCTCAATGACACTCGATCTGTGTCTCAGAGTCAAAGTCCATTGGTGTAGTGGTCGTCCTGATAAGGTTCAGTATGGACAATGCCGCACGGCACAAATGATTGAAACTCAGACATCGGGATTCTCACAACGAACTTTGCAGTTTTGGGGTTTCCAAACGGGCTCTTACTGACGAGATTGTCATCTACCTTACTTCCCACGGTCCAGTATCACCAGAAATCGACCACAACGATGCCAAAAGGAGGCAAAGTGAGTCGATCCACAACTATGTTGCCATTCTTACAACTAGTGCATCCAAACTGTCTCAGAAAAAGAACCTTGCAAAAGATGGTTTCGAACTTGACCAATCCAACAGATTGCACAATGCAAGTCTCGACAAGAAGACCCTTGAATCTAACAAGTTGGAAGCTGTGATCAAGAACGCTGTCATTGGGTATGCACGTTTCGATATACTCAAATACAAGGACACTCTTCGATTTGGAAAGTGGAATGCACGCATACTCCACCAAGAAGAAGTGACGAAACTTTACAACTCGTTCCTCATTGAAGGATGCAGTCGATTCCATGAAAGCACCGTTATCCCACTCGTCGTCAACCCCTCTCATTTTGATGGCAAGACGCATGCGGCAGATTTCGATGATGGTGAAAAACTACCTATCCTAAAATACATCGACACCGTGACAGACAACCAGCCGATATACGCTGCCGGGGGTCAGCACCGTCTCGCTGCCCTACAGAAATGGGTGGATGCACTACAGGATCAGAGGAAGAAGCTTGCGGCCGAGGAGCAGGAATTCCTCAATCAGGATCGTGCTAAACTCGATATCGACGAGATCAACTACTTCAATCAGCATATCAAACCCAGCCGAGAACATTGCGAAGCCAAACTTCTCTATGGTGGACAATGGGTTGTCATTCTGTATGACAAATGTGAGTGTCACAGTCCTACCTGTCCAAGACCCATATGCATATTCACGATCTGCTCTAGCACAACTGAACGACGCTGCACTCAATTATCTATCACGCAACGAGACAAAGCATGTATACCGCGAATCTCCAGAGGAAGGCCTTGTGATGAAGTACAAATTCTATTCGTTGCAGCCAGTCGACCAGCGCAAGCTTGAACACCCCGGTGTCAGCAAAGGCACGCCATACCAACACTACGAGATTCTCTCCCATCCTTATACCATGGATGTAATGTCCGTGCTCAGCGCGGCTGGTCGCTATTACGTTGCATCTCGTCACTTCAAACTCTCACAATTCTACGATGACATGTTTTCCTCCATTGGTGGGGTGTGTCCGATATCAATCGCTTGTGGTGCTTGGAATATTACTGACGTATGGAGCTAGATTCTTGCACACTTCATCATCCAAGGCGAATCACGCCTCTATCGCTGCTTCAATAACGTTGACGTTTCCGACAACGCCGTGAACGACATTAAGACTCTGCAGAAGCTTGTGAAGGTTGGAGATGATGCCACACTCGCGAAGATCACATCCGACGCAACAAGTCTTTACCGTTCATTCAAGGATGCAACGCCTCTCCCCGGTGCAATCAAGGAAGGCCTGCGCGAGAAGCTCGACATTGCCTTTGATAAGGCATTTAATATCTCCCACATTGCGTCTTACACGATAGGTCGAAATCCTGAACATGATGCAACGTTAGCTGAAGCCTGGCCCGAGTACACCAAACATGTCATTTTTGGCGTTAAAGAATACATCGATGATCTTCGCACGACCGGCGTCCTTGATGATGACAGCTCAGATCTCAGTTTGTCCTTGGATGAGAAAATGGCACTCCGAACTTGTCTTCCAAAGATCGAGCTCATCCTCTCGTTCCCGGTCGAGCAATCTGCCAAAGATCTTGTTTTCGTTCCCTTGATGTGCACATCGTTGATGCAGGTCCTTCGTCGAAACCTTCGATTGATAGAGAATGCCGTCCTTGAAGTGCGTGTTTTTTTTTTTACTCGATTTGTGATTGTGTCGTTTGCTGACTTGATTTCAGGTATCATCTTGGTTCACCCCTTACGTCTACCTCGTCAAAGCTCATGGACGCGAATGGTTACCCGGTTCAGCCAGTGCGGACATGATCCGTGCCATACTCGGACACCCATCCCTTAACACCGAGAATCGCGACCTCGCCGTCCACGCAGTATGTTCATACACCTTGAGATCCCTGGTACCAGGATCGATCTCATCCACATACAGATTTGCAAGACCTTCCTCGAAGTTTTTGAGGTGTTCCTTGCTCTTGAAATCGAATTGGCATCTCGAACAATCCCTCCTCGTCCTCAAAGCGTTAAGGACATTGCAAGCTACTTCTCTCTCGCTGAGAAGAAGAGGCCGAACGTAAAACGCAAGGCGAAATCGATGGACAATGAGACCGAGGGCGAAGAGGAAGAAGACGGACCGTTATCTGCCGAGCTTGAACAGGTCGACAAACTCACGCCAGAACAGCTGAAGAAACTCACTGCCGAGGCCAATATTGCGAAAACGATCATTCTCAGCGTCGTCAACAAAAGCCTCGTGAAGTACGCGGCCGTATCCGATCTTTACGACAGCTGGAGGCGTCAATCCGTTATTCCGACCGACATCAATCCAAACTCCTTCCGCGGTCAACACATGCTCAATTTTCATACATTCGAATGGGGTTGGAAAGCTCCAGGGAGTCGTCCCCGTGTCCACGGTCAGCTCGCGCAGCTCACTATTCTTGAACACGAGATCGTTCAGTTTTATCGCAAACCTCTCCTTCTTGAATCTCAGTCAGCTGCTTTTCTTCGTGCCGCAATCGAACAAGTCACTGTTCCCTATCGCCGCACCACGCCTCTGTCTCGTCAGTCCCACTTGACCAAACAACCACCAAAGCCTGTTGTTCCCCTCGATCCTCCTCCATTTGAGTGGCCAGACCATCTCGATCACGCCTCTCTGCAACCTGCGGCAATAACATTCTCCCTCACTGACCAGCTGGCGCTGCACAAAGAAATCCAAACGCACCTCAAGCAGACCAACGTGCTGCAACGTGCAATCAACTTGATTCAAGATACACGCTTTGCATGGGCAGATCAAACGGGGGCAATCGAACTGCGAGACAAACCAAGCTTGGATCTCGACGTCCAGAATGCGTTGAAGAATCTCATCACAGTCAGTCGTTACTCAGATTCGTGCATAATTTACCGATTTCATGCTTGCATTTTATTTAGGCCATAGACGTCAATGCGTACCGTCAGCGCACCAGGAAAAAGAAGGTGACGTTGAGAACAAAGATTCCAGAACAGGAACGTTTCAAGGTTTCTTATCGTGATGCTGACGTGAAGGATCACAAGTCTGGTGACATCAGATCTCAATTCGTTCTCAAGCCTGCCGACGAGAGTGATGGAGACAGCGAGCAACACGATGACGTCGAACATCACGACCATGAAGATGACGAAGATGGGCATGACGAGGAGGACCAGGACGAAGCTGTCAACAAGAATCTCGATAAGGCGACGCTCGACGACCTTCACAGTGTACCATCAGACTCAGAGCAGGCACACTTGTCCAATGCAGGTGAGAATGATTTCAATAATTCTCTTGAAAAATGCGCCGAAAATCTCGTTAGCTGCCGCACAGCTGTCGGATGAGAGTGTATGTCTGGACGACCCTTTCTCTCATGCCCAGATGCCAACCCCATCCCAATCTGAGCCGGAGCCTGGCATTCCCAGTCGTGAAGTGGGTTGCGATCCCGAAGATGTTATATCGTTGGAGCTTGTTGCTGATCCTCCGAAACCAACCCCTCGGGGCGAAGGTACGTGCATCTTTTTTTTTTTTTTTTCATTCGCCATGTCCACATTTTGGCCTCGTCCCTTCTTGTACACCTCTCGACACCGACCCTTTCATCACACAATTCTAACGACTCCCATTTTATGCACATGTCATTGACCCGACTGCATTTTCGTTTCATCCAGATCCTCATACATGTGAGTATTTGGGTCACGACGTTCCAAGAGATATGCGTATGAGACCATGAAATTTCATTATCAGCTATCCGAAGGTTACAAAACCCCACAAACCATATCAAAGGTGTATCTCAATCCAGGTCGTAGTTTGTATAAATGTTTACCATCTATTTGAAGGCGACAACAGTTACACGATGGGCGTTGATGATGGTGGTGAGTCCAAATGCGCAAACCGTGCACTAACTACATTTTGGGCTGCTTGACTTTTAGAACCAACGAAAAATAACCGCAAGCGCACTTCTTCCCGTTCCAACGTGTTTTCATCACCCGAAGGGAAAGGCAAAGATGGTCCGCCATTCTCATTCATCACCATTTGGCTGACGTAATGTTAAGTCACTATTTCGGTAGCTGGTCGTCGCCGCAAGCCCACGAAGCGCAACCGTGTTGAAGAACCGACTGTTCCGGTTGATCAGCCCACGACGCCTCCCAACAGTTATGACAGGATGCTGGACGCGTTTACACCGTCCCAACCACAGGGGGAGATTGCTTGAACCGTTCTCGTTGTTTGATTGTCTTGATACTAGTCCGTGTACGACCATCAAATTGACCGAATTCGTGGTGTGTTGCTCCACTATTGAATAAGTCCTGAACCGTGCCAGGGCCTCACAACCTGTCGTTCTGAATTCAATACAATGTCAATACATGCCAAACAAGCTTGACTGACTGACACGGTCGTGCGTCGCTTCCGTTCCTAAACCACCTTTTCACACTGGCAGTGTCACACCGTCACCGACTCACTGACTCACTGAGGGCCCGTCTACCTATCGCCTTGGCACGATCGATATTTGTATTTGTTCTTGGTTCGTATTTCCTTTCCCTCAGCCCTACGGCCAGCCTGTCCTTGCTTCACCTTGCATCCAGCTCGCATCGCTTCACAAAGCGTCTCTAGTATGCCTGACCCGAACGAGAACATTATTGAGAAGTACAGCTTTCTTTTGATATTTGCGTCTATATCCATTGAAGTGAAGGTAGCTCTTCAGCGTTCAATGAAAATGGCCTCGAAAACGTTGACGAAGGCATCCGAGATGCGCCATTCCGTCATGCTCTTCTTCCACAGCAGCTCCAGACAAGCGATGCGTGTTCTCAGGATGAGCTACACGCAGCCCTCTATTCCTCGGAATCCATGGACGACAACTTCGCCGCTCGGTTTTTCAACATGCCCGTCAAAACGACCAAGCTGAGCTCCCTCAGGAACATAGCACAGCGCAAGGACAAGAGAACCGCATATGCTTTGCTTCGCAGTCGCCGTGTTTTAAAGCTCGACGAAGAATTTATTCTCGACCACAATGGCCCGGACACAGTCCCTCGTATCGGTCCCCATTTCTGGGACTTCAGTCTTATCGTTGGCCATAGTATTGGATTACACGCCGCACTTCCTGTTACATGCGCAGATGCGACATGGCACTGCGAACTCAACTTCAATCGTCCATATACTCTCTGGCCCACCGCTGATGTTCCGTACCTTCCGTTTGATCCAACGGGACGTATGATGTATATTGGCACTCGCCGTCAAGAGAACATGTGGCTCGCACTTGTTCCCAAGACCTACACCGATCCCGATCATCTCGACAATGTCTCTGGTCGTTATCCTCGGCTCAACGCATCCACAACAGCACTCGCGAGAAAGCACTCGCTGATGATTATCATGTTTTTCGCATGGGCGTTCCACAAGCTTCGTCTTCAGGATATCCATTGTGAGACGAAGTATCCAGAACCACTGACTCAAGAATCTCTGTCGCTGTCGACGGAAATCTTGTAAGTTCATTTCTGGTGTGGATTTACGTTTCGGGAGGCGCCCTGCTTGCGCATATCTGTGGACACATGCCGATTGGGTGCTGTGTATATACATCCCTCCATTCGTACAATTTGAGTGCCTCCACAGCAGGAGTACTTGAACTAATTCTCTACTTTTAGACGTCGCTTGGGCGATAATTCCTCGCGCGTCATAACCCTCAGGCTGCTTGACCTCAGACACCTGCAACACGTCATGATCAACCACTGGAACGATTGGGTCGCCCAGGCGCCTCAAGCATGGAAAAACGATGGATGGCTTACGTCAGTTATTCCCATCTGTGTCACCATACGCTACGGTCAGAACCAGCACCTCGCACTTAGTCAACAGACCAATGATGCAGAACGAAACGTCTGGCAAAACGACCACGACTATACCAACATCCGACAGATAACATTTGCGATTGCAACGCATATAAGGTACACGATTCATGAAGAGCTCATTCAGACGCTCGATCGTTAATGGCCCGTTTTGTTAATATAGCTGGACAGATGTCAAGTCATGGGAGCCACGCAGCGTAAACGACATCATCACTTTGCGCCCCATTCTTTATAACGCTCCAGATGATGACCCAGAACGTTCCGCTGTGGATCTTCACACCTTGGACCTCTTGGATGAAGACAACTATGAAATCAACGTTTACGATGCCAACGGATTTCGTGTTCCAAGGCGTACGCCATCCAACGATTCAGAGACTTGTGGGGCCTTGCTCAATCTTCGTGAAGCCTACCAACTTTTCACCCCTTCGGATGTGGTCAACGCTGTGGACGACCCTAGTCCCTCGTTTTCGCCATACCCCCAAGCTTTCCTGAAAGACGTTGGCAACCTTCAGTCATCCTCAATTCCTTTCAAGTTTCAGGAGTTTCTCAGCAGGATCAACAATCAGATTACCCCTCAAAATATCCTACCTCGCATTGCGGAAGATGACTTGAGCGATGACGATATTCCACGCGTTGCGCCTGTGCTCCGCGGACATGGCTGTCAGATCTACAACGTACTCTCACATAGGGTCCGTGATGCTGCGAAGTTTCATCCAGTACAGCTAGGAATGGTCACCGCTGCGCTTTCTGGATCAAAAACGTTGTCCTATGCAGCTGCCAATAGATGGAGACAGCGCACTGACTCCTGCGATCATCATCTACCTTATGACCGCTATGTTGCCAAGGTGGCCGACGATAACCAACCAGACGCGTTGCGTTTCGAGAACGTATACACAGTAGATGTTCAGCGCATGCGACCAGAACATAGGAATGGCAGGTGAGATTTGTTTTCCACAGCTTCATCGTTTTCGTTTCTAATCTTGTTCTACCACAAGGTCTATATACGATCTCATCCTCTTACCTCTCACAAGAGGATGGCTCCATCCGTCAGTTCTCACAGCGATCAAGCCTTGCATTGTCGTCATCAAAAGCAATGTATGCAACGTTCCATCAATCGTTCCGTCATCCACACTCACGTTTATCCATAAGATCATCCCACGCATCTATGAATGGACGAGCTACCCTATCGCTTGTCTCATCGACCATTTCTGGACTGCGTGGAAAGGTCACATCGAAGATGAATTGCCTGTCCCACCATTCGTTATCGAATCGGTCGCAATGCTTGAACGCACGCTCAATTTCGCTCACACCGGAAATGCTCAAGTACTTTGTCGCGGTCTTATGGGCCCTGCTTTCTTATCTTTGGGAATCGTGAACGACGGATTCCCTTGTATATCAGACAACTTCATTTGTCATGGCTCCATGGCAATGGGCAAGCTCGTTGTTGTGATCGATGGTTGGCCCGTTGATAAGAAAACTCGCCGCCCATTGACGGCATCTCGAAGGGTTCAACAGCTGACGTTCGGAAATACTTATTACGAAGTAAGTGTGAGCATGGCCGCTTTTATTTAGCTGACCCGATCCATATTAGGCTTACGAAGCGCGCTTTACCATTATGGTCGGTATCCACCAAATCCCGGAGGATTTTTACAGACACGTCTTGAATCCTACCATGCGTCGTGCATGTTATGCCGCCGACATCGCCATGCGCACTTACATTGGTGATGTCAAGAATCTTATCCAACGCTCAGTTATGGAAGAGCTGAAGCCAGCGCTGACGTCCGAAGATCCAGAGACTCGCCAGCTAGCGAATGATCGATTAACCGGTCTCCAATGCTGGGAAGATCAGCAATATCCGCTCTCTTTATCGCGCACTGCCGTCTCATCGTTGATGCGCGCCCTCATCCCTCATGATCGAGCAACGGTAGAAATTACGCGCTCTGATCTTGGCAGACAATCGCTATCATTCTTTGTCAATCGAATCCTTTCCCAATGTGCGGATCCATCTCCCCGCCGAAAGCCTCCATGCATTGCTGGCGGTAACTTCCGTGCCGTCATGATGGCTGCGATCGAGGAGATCAAGAAGATTGCGTCGCGTTCTAGGGTACCCGCTGCCGACGTGGAGAAGTTTATCAAGCAAGCCATTGGTCAGACGTGCATCGAGCACAAGATAGGTCACATTCCGTGGACTGCCAACGTTGGTGGAAACAACCAAGTCACGACCATTGTCCACAACGTCTGGCTTGTCATTGATTCCATTCCACCTCCGAACTCCTCATTGGCTGCTCCTTATCTAGCCCCTCAAGCGTCCTTCCAAGCACGGGCACAACGCAGTTCCGAGACCATGATTCTCAATGATCCTGCCGGTGAATGGTCAGCATTGGATGTACGCCTCACCAGCTTCTACAACGTCTTGCACAAGACTGCCCCGCCGCTCGAACTCTCTCTCTCGAACGTCATCACCAATCAGAAAGACAACGATCTCACAAGACAAGCATATAGCTATGCCATCAATGCATTCAATGGTGCTCTCCCACTTCACCAACTTGCGTTGATCGCCGGGATTGTCTTTGCAGGCCTTACACCTTCAGTTTATGTCGATGACAAGAACAAATCTGCGGCGCCTTCGGATCTCAACCGTCTCGCTTTATTCGTGAAAAGCCTTCGCTGGGCGTGCAAACCCAACAAAAAGGGAAGCAAGGACAAGGTGCTATTCGTTGTTATGGTCACTGTCTTCGTCATTTCGTACCTCGATCCCAATTCTCCTATTCGCATTGCACTCAACATGGACAGTGACACTCGAGGAATCTCTGCATGGCTTGAAAAGCATCGTGGGCATTTCATGTTGTTCTCCTTTACCGCAACCTTAGCACTTTGCAGGTTCGAAAGGAATTACTTTACTTGCTCTATGTCGCCTCGGACTTGCACGCCCTTTGACAGCCTGCATTCTCAGTTCGGCGCGCTGGAAGCGCGATGTCATCGCAATCAACAATGATCAGATCAATGCCTTACATCACGACATCGTAACGTACATTCGCAACAACGCAATGTACGGCTGCTACGATGCCATCGTGTGGTGGTTGGGCCATCAGACTGCGGAAATTCTTTGTTCGAATGGTTTCTTGACTAAACGGCAGGGCATTCCTACCCCAACTGCCTCTGAAATAGTTGGTAGGAAGCATGCATTGGACGATTAGCTAGATGTAGATAGTCAGAAGATTTTGGAATGAATTTTGTGGTTCGTGTGTTCACGGAGTCGGGGATTGGCGACTCTGCTCGCCGCTACGATTGTTTACCCTATCCGAGTCACAGCAGGACATGAAATCATAGCATAGTATTTCGTCTAAGTACACAGTAGATTTTTTTCTACAACTACTCATTTCTGAAACAAAGAACCTGACAGTACAAATCAAAACTAGAGAGAACCGGGAAGAATATCCAGCAAGTTGTGACAAGCCAGTTCCTGCATGGGTCTCGGAACATTTTCTTGTGGGAGCGAACAAGCGAGAATGTCACGAAAGCTCGCGTTATTGGTGTCATAGATATTCTTGAGATCGGACATCTTTCGCTCGGACAAGATAGTTAACGGACGGTTACGGACGTAGCACGTCTGCAACACCAGAATTACCTGGGATTATAAGACTCGAGTCGGAAAACGTCACACAAAGATTGACTCACGAACGAACACACGAGATTGGTCGTGTGGGTAGAAGACGTCTCAGGGAGACGATATTGAAAAGTCCCATCGCCAGCACGAATGCGGTCGTATATGCCAAAAGAAGTGTTCGGTGAAGCAGGATCGGTAATTCCGTCGATCAATGGTCCAATGTTGCGAAGCGCGAGGGTCATTGTGCGCCGTGCCTCAGCCCCGGTGAAAAACGTGCCCTAAGAAAACGAATGTCGAGCGTTTGTCGCGGACAAGCAAACGAACATACCATGGAGCTCTGGGATTCGAGTGTGTCATGAAAAAAGCTATAAGTCATGATGCCTTGGTGGGTGACCAGATTGGTAAGCTGGCGTGCTCGAACAACCGAATTGCCAGGAACATCCTGGGGGCAGATTATGGCCGCAATGTTGCGGGCCGCTTCCAACCACGCGGCATATATGACACGGGGGGTATCAGCTGCGATCTAAGTTGGCATTACATCGAGTTCAAGGGGAGAAACTCGTTTACCTAGCATTTCAACCAAGGCGCCAAGGAATTCCGGAACGTTGATACGGGTCCGTATATCGACATCACGTATCGTAACCACACCTGCGCGTGTATGTAGCATACTATTCGACGAACGAATGAAACACTTACGATCCTCGAGAACGTTTCCTTCAAGGAGCATCTCTTCGTATGCTAACTGAATGAAGGCGACAGTATCTTCCGATCGCCGTTGACGGAAAGCTCGGAAGGAGTCCGTACCGATACGAGAAACATAGCGCAGGAGAAGCCTCTTGCAGAGTTGGGCCCAACCGTTCACTTCAAATCCGTGGAGCAAGAGGATCAAAGGGGCTATATTTATCGTAGTTACTTCGGAAACCAGTAGACTTGGGTGATTCGACTTACTTGGATAATTGTCTACAAACGCCATTGCGCTGTTATTCACGTCTTCTTGCGATACAATGTCGACTCCGGGGTGGGGCATCACATCATTGAACTCGTCGACGTCATGCTCGTCCTCCTGAAGCGTAGTACCATAAGACGCGGGGAGTTCCTCGATAATTTCGCTGAGCATTGCCGCCATGGTGTTCGCGTTCCCTTGGCTTAGGAGGAAAAACGAGTGATCGAGTGCATCTGGGTCAACAATGTTCATGTGGGTAGGATAAGCTTCGACGGCGGGAGGATGGATAGACATCGTAGGGCGGACTCGAACTCGGAATTGGTCGAGTGGTTTGCGACATCGTGGGGGTGTTTTTATACGTAGAAAAGTGACCGTATGATCATCTCCAGTGGCCCAGTAACTGGCATGAACACGAGAGACGCTGACTCATCCCAACTAGAAAGGCCTTTCAGTGAATCAACAGCGTGGAGTGTCTCGATGGGGTTGTTGACGACCTCAAGTTCGTCTGTATTGGGAAGAAATCCGACTGAGAAGCATGTCGTGGACAATGCGACAATGTTAGACTCACCAAGTTAACTGCCAATCGGTCCCTGGAGTCATCCGGGAGTACGAGATCGAAGACGATTTGATCAACGCTTTAGTAAGGAGTCCAATGCGATGGGCTTAGCCTAGGGGCTCATCTTAGATGTAGTACATCTCTATACAATACGGTAACGTAGTACCTATAGCATCGATTCAGAGAAGTCAATTCTATATAACTAGTAAGCGAACAGCAAATGGAAACGGTGTACTTAAATGCCGCACCTTGTCCCAATATTAGCGTCAGTGTCTCACTGTCTGTTTCACACTGACATGCTTCTCTGACGGAGGGGTGGAGACTGCTGTTTGTAACGATGATCATGATGACGGCAGTTGCCACAGGATATGCACTTTGAAAGAGCTGACCAGTGCTACAAAGTGACCACCAAACAATGTCACGTGAGAGCTAAACTCGCCTCACGTGTTTGGGACGGAACTTCTGGGAATTTGACCGCTCCATTTGCCGTCGTCGCCTCTCGCCCAAGTCACCTCCTGGCCACCTGTCGCGATGCAATGCGTTCGGGACGCTCTGGGACATTGTGGACGTCGCTATTATCGATCTGGTCGCCCCATTTGCCTTCAGCCCAACTCAACTCAACTTGGACCTCACAAGTGGCCTCCTCAGGGGCCCTATTTATCTCAATGTAGTGCGCTCGTTTCAATCACGAGGTCCAATGCAACAATCATCGGTGCGTGGAAACATTGGAGTGCGAAAACAATGTCACGTGAGAGCTAAACTCGCTTGTCTGCATGCACGGTGCGGACAAAGATGATGGATGGTTCTTTGTCGGCGTGAAGTTCCTCATATCCATCGGAAGTGATATGAGTGGGGCGGGCAACGACAAACGCAATGTACTGTCGCATGTGCCCCCCACGCAGAGACTCGCCATGAGTTGATGAGCCGCCGATCGACCTCGCACGCACTTATTGCATTAAATTTTCATTTGTTAAATTAAATAGTTATTCACGGGCAGACTTGAATAGAACTTGAATGAATCAATGAAATTTACAAGAATACGATAGTCACCGTCGGCCCTAAATGTTAGCCCCAATGTGAATCACGAATATCAAGTTGGGGCGAACACTTATGCGTCCTAAACTTGAAGCTTCAACTAGTTACAAATGTGAATAATAAACTCTCTAAGCTTAGGATAGGTCTGAACGTGAATACCGAGTAATAAACTTTAAAGACCGGGCCGCCCATTCCCGAACTTGGAGTTTATTGTTCACGTTTGGAAGCCCGAACAGTAAACTAAACTCTATATTCGGGATTCACGTCGGGGCTAACATTTAGGTTCATCCTAAAGAAACCACTGTGAGACACTGACAGTTGAGTCACTCACTCAGTGTAATGCCGTACTAATTGTCAGTACGTACTGAGTGTCTGCTTCACAAGTCAGAGTATCAGACTGTGTCGGTTTCACACTGACATGCTTCTCTGACGCTGTCACAATGCCAGCCTGACCACGCGGTTACGGCACCGCACGCCCGTAGTACTACTAGTGACTATACTTGAAGCGGAACACTCCAAGTCTGACTGGTGACCGCTGAGTGCTCCCTCCCGTTCGCAGTGCCTGGATTTCCTCCCCTTGACCACCAAACACAAGATCGGCGTCACGTCCGAGTTACTTGCCATCTTCGAAGCAAACCAATACACTGCCCTCGATGGAACCCCTGATCAGTAAGTGGGCATGAACTTTCCCTAGGCTACGTAGTAACGTAATTGATTTGTAATCATTCGTCGCCGTGTCAGATTGTCAGTCTCTCGCTACCGTGCTTCTCTGACGTGAAACAGGATCTGATAAGCATGACTCGGTAATTTCAGCACAGGAATTGAAACTCAGTTTCATTTATAACAATTCAAGCACACCATTCTAACGTACTGCAATTCACGACAAGACCTACCTCCGCTATGGCGACTTTACCTATGAACTTGTTCGAGCATGCGGGGAAAGAGGTCAACGAAAGGGTTCTCTTGAGTCCCCGTGTGCGTGAAATCCTATATGAGCAGGTACGTCTCAACAATTTATCTCTGCCACCTGTCAATCGTGACAGGATTCCACACCTTTGATTATCTGATAGTTGCCCTCGCGAAGACGACCATTGTCGTACGCCGAAATTTTGAGGCGTTGGACCAAAACCGTGATCAAGAAGCAAAATGCGAGCAACCTCATGATGGAAGTTCAGGAGGACTATGAGGACTATGCGAGCGACATTATCGCCGTTCTGGGTCAGGACGTTTACGACAAATTTCTGGCAAGCCTATTGGTCGCCATAGAGCAATGCTCCGCTGCTTCTGCCGACTTGAATATCCAGTGCCAGGGGTTTTCTGAAACGAGTGCGTTTTTCTCAAATATAATATCGTCTAGCTGTGAAGTTATGATCTCCAGATCGGCGTCAGGTCTGACACAGACCCAGAAAATCCACGTTGGCGATGAAGGGAATGCTTTTCTTATGTTGTTCTATTACCTCGTTGTTATATTATATACTATTCCTGGACCGGGAACTGGTCTAGGTCTGTCGTTCAACATTGTCCTTTATCTTGACCTTATATGCCAATGGCAACAATTCAGTCCCCGTCGGCAACGGTGGGGGCAATTTCGATGGTTTCGTCTCGTCGGTAAATTATTGTGCACCGTTCGGTAAACTAACTTGAACTTTCGCACATTTTCCAGGTTGCAAAGCTTTGCGTGCTTTTACTGCTTCGTTTTTGAGCGTTCGTTCGGCATAGACGACTAGTAGCATGAGTTCGATGAGCGGAAGTGCATCACACGTATGTTCAAAGAATCGCGGTACTACTCCATTACAGTACCCGTCATTGGTAAAGTAAGTAGACGAAGGGCAAATGAATCATGTCATTAGAATGTCTTTACTTTCGTGCACAGTACCCTTGGTCATTTAACAGCCCTACGGGCAGACCTGGACCCCAAGCAATAAACAGATTATGTGATCACCATGACACATTGTACAATTCACGAGCAAGATTTTGAAGACAGTGGATACATTAAACTTATATACTCAGTCATTTAGATCAGCAGAGTGAACGATTGTCCGGAAGACAACTCGGATACAAGAAGCAAACACGGAAAAGGAGAGGTTGCAAGAGTCCACGATCAGTTTCCGGTATTCATAACTTCAGCAGTCCCGTCGTGAGCTTCTGAACGGTGTGATTCGCCAGGCTGTGACGGGATTGAAATAGCGGTATGACGACGCTTGACGACCGGGGTTTCAATAGGAGTACAAGAACGCGCTCGTTTCCTAGTCGTCAGCTAATAGTCAAAAGTGTTAGCAGATATAGAACAGTCACGAGCAGGAAATGCGTACAGTGTCATGTTCTTTGTTGGAAACAGCATTGGAAAGTCGAATCAGATGATTAAAACAGAAACCGACTCGAACAGATCTTCCACGTGAAGGTGGTGGATTCCGAACACGGACAAGTTCAACTTCGACGTCTAATTCGACGAAGTCACCTGTACTAAGAGAGATTTCGGGAATCAGTGCGATGCGGGAGGCACCGTCGAAATGGACTATAGGAAGTTTAGGGTGCAAGGACCAATGCCCTTCCAGTCGTTTCAACCAGCCTTTCGGGTCTGACGGTTGAAATGCGTTTTTGTCGTGACCCTTCAACAACGTGAGTTCTTTCCATTGAAATGAAAAAAAAAGAAAGAGAAACCTTTTGAAAAATATTTCGTTTGAAACGAAAAACGCTCGTGAAATTATTGCCGACAACAGGTAATTTCATAGTTCGAGCAACAAATTCACGGATAAGGTTTAGTCCGTGAAGCTGGGCGCTCCATGCTGTCTTGCATGATCCTCCGCTGAGGACTACACGCTGAATCGCGCAAGGAACTGTTTCACGCAAGCTATCGAATGTCATTGTGGATATTTAGGTGTAATAAAACACATTGAAATGATACTCACCCGTCCCAATTTCCGAAGTCTAATAAACAAAATTCATGTAAAAATCCGTGGATGCGAAAAAAGATTGTTCGGATGTCAAGTGTGGAAGGGTCGGATAGGGCCTGTATACGAAGCATTGGTTGCGCGAGGAATCAGAGATGGTGCTGTCTTCGATTACATCTGCAAAGGAAGCCAGATCTTCGAGACTGTAAGGGAAAAGCATGACAGGGATAGAGTCGTTAGATTGTCCGTAGCATTCAATAGAGGTGGAGAGGGATTTGGGCCAGGACGTTATGCGAGGCTTCTGAGGACATAAAGACAAGTAGGCCATGTGAGCGGATGCTGTCTGTAAAGGAAAAAATGAAAGCACTGAAAGCCGACAACGACTAAATAGTTTGAGATGATGAATCAGAAGAAAGCAGGTGAACAAACATATCCTTTGTTTGTTTGTCCAAATCGCACAGTCGCGCCAGTTCATGTCTGAGGTCTTCTCGAATGCGGCTGAAGATACGATGAGGAGGGAACCATCTTAGGATGCCAAGCTTCGAGAATCCTTTTGCGCGCGACAACATGACATACCCATTCTGTACGCCTCTTGCGCTCGCGAGATCAACGACGACGCGTGTTAGCGTTTTGCCCTGAACCTTGTAATCTGTAAAAGCCCACGCAGGATGTAAAGGTAGCTGTGTGCGAGAAATACGAATCGTCTGCCCGGAAGAATGCAATTTATGAGAAAAGGAAGTTGTCTGTGGAAAGACAGGAACAAGGTCAGGATTGTCGGATCGCACGTTACATAATGTTACAGTTTGCAACCTCAACGTAAGCACAAACGGCTTCTTTCCCTTCATTCGTATTCTGATAATGAACTTCTCTCAGAATGCCTTCTGTACCATTTACAACCATCCGCCGCATGGACAGATTCTCAGATATCATTACAGGCATTCCTGGAATAAGCGGGAGGAATCCTAGTAGGTCTTTCGAACTATATTTACATCGTACTTTGCACATCCGCAACCGCTTGTTTCCAGTCAATCGCATCCTTTTCACTTTATCTGCGGATAAAAACATATTGAACTCTTGATGCGTTTTCTGTGCAAACTGACGGGCGTGCGCCTCATTAAATTGATCTCGCAGGTGCCTTTCTCCAAAGACGACAGGTGCGCTGCACAATTCTTGATATTCCAACGGATTCTCCACAGCTAAGTGTTCCATCAATTTGGACTTCAATATGTCGTAATCCGAAACCGAGCTCATCCCAGCTGCAGAGCTTGTTCCGTTTCCTATTCGCATACGTTCTAGCAACCTGATGAATTCAGAATCTTCCTGCGCTCGAATGTTCGTTCGAAGCATGACGACATGTGTTAATTCTGACCATACATTCGCACCGAAGAATCCTTGTTGGCCGCTGTTGGTACCTTTCGTATATGCAGAAAGTGTTTTACGAAACACATGAGAGAATAACGGCTGTCCGATTACGGGACATAGCTGGCATAGATCTCCAGCGAATATGACCGACACGCCTCCAAATGGTTTGTCCTTACTCATAGATTGAAACCCCTTTGCCATTGAAATTCTTTCAGATATCTGACAAAGAGTTTCTGCAGATACCATTGAGATTTCATTGAGAATGAGGTGCTTCACATTAGCCCAGGTATCTTCCAATTCCTCTCAATTAGCCGTAGTCAACTTGCCCGGAAGATAAGTAAGTGCATGAATTGTGTACCCTCTTATTAAAATAGCAGCACATCCAGTGGGAGCACTTAGAAGCAAACTGTCTTGACATGCACACATCCTAAATAGTTCAATGCATCAGGAAACTGTGAGGGAGCTGCTATAACCAGACAGATATGACAAACAATTGCAAAGCTGATGCTGATAGAATAATGTCAGATATGGTACATGTAACAAGGGCAGCAGAAAGCTAGGGTATGAAAAGAGGACAGAAGAAGCATGTGTTGATAGAAATGCTATCTCAGTGCTGATACAGTTGGTGGACAGTTGTCAGCATGGATCACTGCTTCGATATAATGAGTTCAGTATTATCTGGCTTGTAGCATGCTGGCACAGAATTGGTAACAAGCAGGCATGAGTAAATGATTATTACAACTAAATACAATGCAGGTATGATATGGCAAATGGCGGATAAATGAGTATCAACAGTTGCAATGAAAACAGAAGAGGCTGGAGTACTAAGGAAACACTGACGAAAATCCATTCCCGGCGATATAGGCCGCGGTGTAGCTGGTGGTCCTTTGAATCGGACGACTCAGATTTTAGGTAACGGGGAAAACATCGTGAATGCGAATGCCATGGTAGTATATATGCATACACGGAGGCATTACTACAAGAAATCACACAATGAGAAACAGAAATATAAACGATTCAAATCATTCAACGTCTACACGTCAATGCTATCATGAGTTGGAGCGTTCAGACATTGGGCCTACTGTATCCACTGAGAAAATGCTATAGATGGCGTGCATCATCTGGATAAACCAGTCCAGTACGAAAGGTTGCAGTCGCTGACAACCAAAATGGTCCCGAAACGAGCACAAGGGTCACAATGTAAGCGCCACTTGTACCCCACGAACTCGATGGATCAAGCAGAAGGCCTGCCACAAAGGCGGAAATCATAAAAGCACCACTTTCGGATCATTCTCAACAAAACAAAAATAACGTGGTGAATGTATCGCTCACCTTATGACACAACAAATGCCCGGTAGGCCAAATATGAGCATAATTTTGTCAATGCCTTCATTCAATACAAATTCCTGTAATAGTAGTGGTCACGATCGTGTACCGACAACTAAACAAGATGGATACCACCGACATACCGAAAATGTGATAGACCTCATCTGTTCGCCAAAGCGCTGAGCCAACAACCCTATGAACAAGGAAACGGCCCCGAGAAGGAAAGATATTGCGCAGAGTGTTTTGGTAGCAGTCAGGGTACCAAGGACCGGAATGCTCATGATTGTACAATCAACTGCCATGAGGACTCCAGACTAATGACTGCTCATGAGTAAAGGTAAATTTAGTCCGTGATTATGCGACCTACTAGCGTTATCTGACTATTGACTTGATAACTCATGTTATCCACAAACGTTTTCACATCCACTGCATTGACAATATTATCAACGCAAATGGCTTTCAAACGTTCCACAATCGCCGGAAAGAGGAACATGACATTTCCAGTAATGATGCTTCATTGTGCCATCATCTGTGACACCTTCAAAGAGTGAGATCGGATAAGTCGGGCTTCTGGGAAACCATGCATATGCAAGAACTGGTGGTGACCTGTTGAGACGTGGAATAAATACCCGAAATTGTTGACATGCATTACTTACAGAGTGTGGATTTAATTCTGCCTGGCCGTTGAAGATGTCATTTAGTTTGGAAAAAAAAGTTGTTTCAAGTTGTTCCCTCACCGAACAGTGCAACAGTGAATTCGTCCGCTGGGCCCCCGCATGATTCAACTGATGAAATGTCAATGTAAGGTGGATCATGATATGCTCCGGACAAGCATACCAGCTTCGCTTAAGTATCTCAGAAGCTTTTCCGTTGTATCTGGGTTGCCAAATATTGAGGCAGCCACAGTGCCCTCCATAGTAGCAGCTTCTATCGGCGAAGGGACTGAGTGTTGTGACTCATCTTTCTCTACAAAGGAACTTACCAACACAGAGGTAGCGAAGCTCCTGGCATAGAGATTGAATTTCGGACAGAGGTAACGATTGTTCAAAAGGGAAGTATTCGACGTGTTTCCAGAATTGTGCCTCAAGTTCCCGTCCTATGAAAGAGATATCAATACACGTAGAGAAAACAATTTATCAGAAAAACTCACGCAGGTGCTCTTTGTCGTGGATATAAGCAGATTCTTGAAACAACAATTCTGCAGAGACGTTCTGTTTCCAGGTAACGAGCCGCCGCACGGAGTCAACATAATAATATTCGTACATATCACTTTGATCCGGGCTATCGGCCAGGTGGATAGGTTCCGCGTACATGAGCCATTTGGGGTTGGCTCGTGCTCGCGCCGCAGTAATCCACTCCTCGAAATCACATATCCGTTGCACTGAGTCACACCGCTGAATGTTGAATCCAGTGATAGTGTTCTGATCGCTGGATCAATAACATGTGAGTACACAACGTCTAGTTACTTACCAACACCTCATTGTAACAATAGGTTACACCACACGGATGAGGCAGTACCTTCCAGTTATCAATGCATGTAATAACTCTACTCGCCGTGATACGTAAGTTTATTTGAGCAGTTGCGTCAAAGGAACACTAACCTATCCCCAAACTGCTCAATGTCATGCTCCGTCAAAAGCCACCTGAAGGGCGAGTCAGCGCTTGGTGTCGTCGTCACCAGGCTCCGTGGCAATGTGGGTCGGTTATACCTCCTCAGCTGTGAAGGCCAAGTAGGTATTCTATGCGTCTCGTAGACATCCGTGTGACCCGTCGGAGGCGACGGATGATGCGCTGGTACCACGATTGCCTCAGGTTGCAACAGGCTTACCAAAGTGTGCATACTAGGGCTTGTAGTAGAGTAGTACGATTTCAAGTTCGGAGTCGTCGGAGTCACGGACGGTCACGATCATGGGTCACGCTAATGTCACACACTCGGACCGCCAACTCGGACATTCAGCTTCAATTGAGAGCACCAGTAGTGGGCTAACTACGTTTAGTACTACGAGACAAAGAACTCAGGCAGGCGGCAGAAAGCCCTCCACAATCAAGATACGAATAGTATACATGGACAGGCCAGCCAAAATGCACTCAGGTCAGGGGAGAAAATGAGTCTAGATAGATAATAATCATGGCTTACAGGGAACAGTCGATAGAGCTGGGAATGTGTGTGGGCGTGAGCGCCGATTTATGGCAATGGATTAGCGAGACACGAAGGCTGCCAGCAAGGAAGATTGAGTGACAGTACTCGCCTCGTTTAATAACTGTACTAGAGTCACTCGTGATGAATCCGATCCGGGAATACGAACACGCACGTACCTGAGCCACCCAATCTACTCCGAACCAATCCCAGACAGCCTCTGCATCACCTGAACCCGCCGCGTCGTTGAGGACGAATCAGAATGGATGCTACAAGAGAGAATAGTTAGTTAGTCCCAAGAATGCAGACGTCAAACGATCACGTCAAGACCACTTCGGACGTATTGAACACGCTGTGTACAATCTATAAGAGACGAGGGGATAGTAAGTACCAACTCGACAGAGGTCGAGCAGAGAGAACTGCACGCAGATATATGGCAACCTGTGACTTCTGGTATTCTGTATGGTGGTTTACCGAGTGGTGCTTGGCCCCTTCGTGTCCCTAACTCGCCCCGGATAAATCTCTTGCCAAAGGTACATACCATCATCAAGTGGATGGGATTGAACAGATCGGAAACGGTCGAGCATTCGTGGCCCTTTTCATTGAAGATGTTCCAGAGTGTGTACCCGGCGGTGGCGTACGCCATTAACGTGACGATCGTGCACCTGTACCCGGGGAAGGGCGATTGGAATGACCATCCTAGCATTGTAATTGACTTGGTGCCACCGCTCAGATGGGCTTGTTCTTCCTGTGGTATGTTATATCGGGGCACAGAAAACGCGGAAGAACTGGGAAAGTGAATAGAGATTAGGGCACCGTTTAGGACATGGGTGGATGTGGGTATGTACGGGATAAAGATGCACCATACCGGAGAACTCAATGACGCCCTGCCAGTAATGCGCCTGAATTCGACGTCATCTGTATAATTTGACATAAGAGACCGTAGAAGCTCGCCGATTCTGTTAAGAAGGCGGCATTCACATCGCTGGTTGAGTCGTTAATCTCAAGAGAAGTATAGACAGAGTATCATGTATCGCCCACGGTGTTGGAGGCCAAACCCCGGATATTCCGTGACTGGCCATCGACAATGGCCGCCAAGAATTTCGATGAATTTGAATTGCTAGTTCAGAGCGGTTCTGATGCGATGACTGTCGTGTTTATAATACACGAGAGGTCGCGATGAGTGGGTGTACCGAGTAAATTGTTGATGTGGCAGGAAATCGTATTTCCAGCTCGTATTCGGAATCAAATCTGAAGTAAAGGTCGTCCATAAGAACACGGGAAGCTGGGCAGAAGACTCACTGAAACTTTCCTAGCTGACACTGGTCTGTCCAACTTGAAGGGGGTAAAGACACACAGGAGTGGATATAATTCCGCTCAAGGTGTCGTGTGGCACGGTCACGGTGGAATAATTGAGGAGTACTTTCCAGATACGCCATGATAACGAATTTACCTTGGCTGTAGCTGCTAGTGATGAAGTTCCACACCCACGGCCAGAAATCAACGACTCCATTAGCGAGCGGGAATGGCATAGACTGCCAGTGGGATGTGGGATGTGGCGTTGAGAGGATCTACCGTGCCAGTTCCACAATTTTCGGGTGATACAAGGGTGACTTGGCAGAAATGGCCAAGCAAGGTAACACACGCACGTGCCAGTGAGACTAAAAGTGATCGATCGAACACTGTTATGTAATTTAGGTCTTTCGAACTTCGAGATAAAATTGAAAAATGCTCTATTTGGAAAGTCCCCTGAGCAGACACGCAAGACGATATACTAGTACTACGGTCTAGACTACCGACCCGTTGCTGCCTCCGTGCGACAAGCATCCCTTTGAGAAGCACATCAGTAAGGATGCCAGAACTCGGACTCGGATGGAATGGGTCAACGTACAAAGATTTGAAGCCACCAATCATTCATCTATGTGTGTATTAAGTACGCAATAACTGTAGTAACGATTCAACGTACCTTTTTGAACACCAGTTGAACTTGCCCTAAGTCTGGGCCATGGTCATGAGTGGGTAGTGATAGGTGTTGCATCGAGTGTGTGCGATTCTAGGAAAAACATAAACACTCTTCGAACTACATAACATGAAGCACACCTTATGTTCGAGGTGCAATCGCGTTGGCGTCTGTAGGCGAAATGTTACGTTGGATTGGTATGTGGCCATGAAGTGTGCTACTCACCATTACCACGTTGCCTCGCTGAAGGGCCCTTTGATTTCCTCTTTCGAAATTTAGCATTATTGCTGTCTGATCCGGGGTTCGAAGATGAGCAATGATTCTAATTTTGGCCTCGTCTGTGACGGCAGTGCAGTTGAAACTTTTCTCCCTAACCGTCTGGGAATTCCTGATAGCCGTCAAACACCTACCAGTAATCTGTATACCCAAGTGTGATGCACCGTCATCGTCACATCGTGACTGATTACGTTGATTCACTGTTCAGTTAATGAATATATGCGAATCACCACAAAGGCGCACAGACCCAGGTCTTGCCTACTTCTCCGTGGACTCGCGAGAACCAATAGAAGATCGACGTGGATTTCCAATCCTACAGACGGATCTCTTTACCGATTTCCGGACATCCTCAACAAACATCACTCGTCCTCGGTTTACTGAAGGCATGGCTGCGACTCGGAGTGACGATCATATCGTCTATTATAAACAATACAAATTCGGTCGAAGCCGTTACGGGCGTTGGACGCAAGTGCCTTCTTGTCTACGCAGCCTTCTCAGATGTAGGACTGCGGCCAACTGGTTCGGCTCTGCAGGTAATGAAAGTACTCTTCGTGAGCGAGCCTATACAGCGTCCGTGGCAATGATTTCGAATGGACCGAGCAGTCCATCGAAGAACTGCAAATATTTGCGAGAAGTGCGGTGAGGGAAATCAGATACAGCATACCTTCTGGATATCAGCAACGAACATTTTACCACCCAGGCCAGCAAAGCGATGGTCATCACTCTGCGTAGATGCATTACTCTGCGGTTTTATGGCACGGAACTTTTTTCTGTCTCGGTTAGGGTATGATAATTAACAAGTACCGAACATACTTACCATGCCCAGCGGTCTGCGCGAGCCATGATGTACTACGCAGCCGCTGACAGTTGGGTCGTCCCTTTGTGGCGCTTCAAAACGCGACATAGTTAGTTTGAGTTACTGTGGCGAGTCCAAGTGCTCCTAATGATGACGGTACTTGTCAGTGGCGAGTTACATCAGAACCAACGTCACCACAATAGCAAGAACGACGCGTGACAATATTTGCGATAAACAAACAACATTGTTGATGGATTCCAACACGATGCGGTAAATGTTACAGATATGTACCGGTAATACAAATAGTACAAGATCAGATGGGAGGTATGACATTGGAACTTCTTCGCCACTGGCAAACGCTTAATTACTGGCGAGTGCGTACTGCTGTGAACCGGAAGCAGCATTGCTCTCTTCCAACCCCTGCAGCTGCTGCAATGTTGGTACATAGAAGCTGGAGAACGAGGCATTGCTCAGCATGCTGCTGTTGAAGGCGTGAGAAGGGTAGCCTAGCACTGTGGGAAGTAAAACCACCAAAATTAGGTGACTGCGTCACTGATCACCCAGAAGTAAGTGACAATGTCACTCAATTCATTGCCACTGTTTATCAGCGACACAGGAGTGTCACTTTTTTTCATCGTTGAGATTTGGGTGTCATTGATTATCAGCATCGTGAGTGTCTTGTCATTGAATTTTGTCGTCTGTAGTTGTCACTTCTATTCACTACCAGCACTGGCAGTGGTAACCATGCCAGCCTGAGTGAAGTGACAGGTCCGCCTAAAACCCACACGACTCAGAGCATGCAGGCACCACCTTGCCGCGGCCTGCTCGTACTACTCACCTTACCTTGCAGTCACTCACTTCAAGTTGTCCCCTCTCGTCCTCACCCTCTTTCTGTCACCATCTCGCCCACATCCTTCACCCTACCGTATTGCTACCCTCACCACCCCGAGTCACTGGCCCTCAGGTTTGCCTTGCCTGCCTGCCCACCATCACCATCGCCCTCGTGCCTGTGTGCCTTCCTGTCTTTACCCTCTTGCTCTTGCCCTCTCACCCTCCGAGTCTCGCCATCCCCTCACTCTCGTGTGCAAATATGAATGTGAATGCTGATCATGCATCCACATTCGTGTTTGCCTACGGGTGTAGTGCTTTCACCACCTTACCGTCCCACCATCCTCACCTTCACCTTCACCCTCAGCTCATCGCGCATGCGCTTACATGCATACAGTTCCTCACCCATGTGCACCATGCACCCGCGACGAGTGATGATGACAACGAGACAGCAAGCACGTGTACACACGCAAACAGTAAGTCTGTGCATGTGGCTCGACGCTCATCTGGGGCCCTACCCGTGCAGACACCTAGGACTTGCACATAGGCAGTCTGTCCATCCCTTTCGTGATCCGCAAAATGAATGTATGAAATAGATTGTGATGAGAAACTACTGATTATTCAAGTAGTAATTCGTCATGCTCGCTTTCTATTTCTGCATCATCTGCAAAGTTCACGTTGTCTCTGAAATTGGCTGCAATTGTCCTTGGTGTCCGATCTATGATTCCCCATCTTTTGTGTGTTTCAACCAAACCCACTGCAGCCTGGAGACTGTGAACATCTGTAACAATACTTGCCCTGCGATGTGTCATGTACACATTCTCCTCTGACGCCAACTTTCCGTCGGTGTTCCATGGCATGATCAAAGCAAGTACTAGATGTTTGCCACTAAGTTCCTTGAACAATCCGTTGTGCGGCAGTGTGAGGACAAAGAGCTTTTCTAGATCGCCATAGCCAGTATATGTACTTCATTCCCAGGCCTTGTCTCAAATATGAATGTATACTGTCGATAATAGTGAGTTAGACGTATATGCTCATACTAATGAAAACGTGCATACTCTGACATAGCAGTTCTTTCGCACTGGTGCTCCTGATTTCCGAGTGACTTGCTTTGTTCGAAATGTATCACCACCTTGTTGGATTCGAAGCTTGCCTGCATAGAATGTGACCACCTGAGGTAAGTGATGTTTCACCTCTGAACTCCACACACCAAGTACTTGTGCCATATAGACTGCAATCTTCTGCCGCAGTTCTTCATTCAAGCCCTTGTTATTTCTATATGGAGGCCAAAGGACATGGTCAGGATCTAGTGAAACATGTCATCAGTGATCCAACACTGGCACGAAGACAAACTTGAAGCTTGAAGCTTGAGCTTGAAGACTCGACACCTACATCCTTCAATGACCTGCTCGAAGCCAATTGGCCCATTACCACTGCATCGCTCTCCAGCTCGGGCAAACTCATCTGAAAGGTCATAGTGAGCTTGGAGCTGCTCTTGGTATGTTAAGTATAATAGGGACTTGTCCAGATTGCTCCAAGGATGAGTGCGCGAATGAACGTTCCGTTGGAGAAGTCCACAAAACCGTTCCATATGGAATGTCCATGTTGTCCACACAGGCCCGCAATACCGAATACCTTGGGCAAGGTGTAATAAACCATGTATTGTCAACATACACGTTGACAGTTGCTCCGCATGATATTGGTAGTAGTATCTAGAATTATATCAGAATAAATGACTATGGCAACTAGTATAACATGTACCGCTCATATGCCTGAACCCACCCAATCAGGCGCTCCTCAACCTCATCTGTCTGCTGCATTGTGATTTGCAACTGGAGTGTGATCTTCATGATATTACCAAGCTTGCACATGTGGTCGTAGTACTTGCGCTTCTTGAAACGGTTTTCAAGAAGCTTGGGAGCAAGATATATGAACCAAAAGCACCATGATTCAGCTATGAAAAGAGAGCAGTCGGATGCAATGTTTTGCAGAACATGAATGAATGAGGCAGGGATATGTTCAACTGCAGCTGCCGTCTCTCGGCCAACCTCCTCCCAAATGTGTGGTTCAATTTGATATTCTTCCTTTCCCGAGTCCAGGCCTTTGAAGTGACCTGTCCAAAGATTGATGAGATTGGGTATAACATTCTCAAGGAGTAGATAAAACCATTCCCAGGGTATCCCTCGAGCATAGTCCAGAGACCGAACACGAGACAACCCAGGAAGACCCTTGATCCCAGTATCTTTGGCAATTCTCTCTTTCTCAGTCTTTGTCGTAGCAGCACTGATTTTTTCAGCAACCTCAGCGAAGTCATCATGTTTACGAAGTGGTAAACCCTGAGGGTCCCACTCAACATAATCGTCCCTAGGATTGCGAAGTTGATGTGTTGGAGGGCAAAGGGGTACATAGTATGTTTTTCCGTCACCACGTGATGCTCGAATATGACAAGACCGACAAGGAAAGATTCCATTGTGTCCCTTTATCTTCAGAAACTTTTCGATCGCAACTATGTCGCCAAGTTTGAATAACATGTATGCATGCAGCTGGAATGAAGTCTTTGTGCTCGCATTGAATGTGGTAACACCATAGGCAAGCTCAGCACATTCATCGTCTAAAGGGGAGAGGAACGAGCCTATGTCTTTGGGCTGATGAGGCCCAGGGATGACGCCAACACACATAAGGTTCTGAAGATGATTGCGACACTCAGGAGGTAGGTTGTAATTGACTAAAACAATTGGGGTTGCGCACGGACCCTTGCGATGGTGTTGATAAAGGAGATAGCTGTCGGTGCACACAGAAAGTGCAATGTCATGGATGTTGGAAAAGAAGGTGTGATTGAGTTTCTCTCCGTCCACAGTGACATGATGACGAAGGAGGCCTTGGTAATGTGCACCATCGAAGACGTCATGTATAACCCCATCACGGTGAACATATTGCGCACGGTACGACAGCGTCTTGATCTTTTCCAGGCTTTGAAATAACCCTTGTAGACGAGGGATGATGGGGAAATAAGTAAAATGGGCGAGTGGTTTGCTGTCTGGTCCATAGCGAGCTTTGTGACAAAATGGGCACGCTTGATGGTGGAGATACTTCTTTGTATACACGATACAAGACTGTGGACAGCGATCATATAAAACAGGCACAACACCGGATAACACTCCCATCCTCTGGAACAACACGAACTGCAAGGCAATATTTGCTTTGTGTCGAAAGATGAACCGAAGATTGTTGAACATCTGATGAGTCATCCTGCTTGACATGATCAAGTTAAATGCACGAACATTATCACGGTCTTCTTCAGACAGAATATAGTGGCCTATGGTATATTAGTTGAAGAATTCACATGAGGACAAATGGGCCTGGGCTTACAAGTATCAAAGAGACCTTCTTCAGCTTCAGCAAGCACACTGACGGCAAGGTCTTCAAGCAAATGCTCATTGAATATATCAGATTCACTCTCAGAACTTGCATCGTCATCTTTCGACAGTGCTCCGAGTCCCTGTGAGTCTGTTGTATCACAGCTCGATGGGGAAGTGCTAGCAGAGTTATATGACTTCTCCGAGTTGTGAGAATGAGCGATGAGGTCGATCTCCAAGTCTGACTCCTCAGACTGATGGGCAGATACACATAGATTTGAGTCAGATTCTGTATCAATCAGATCAGACTTGGATGATTCTTCAAACTAAAAATCATAATGATTCAGACTCACCGTAAGTGATGAGGTTGATTGCTGATTGCGAGTCAGGTTGGAAGGCAGAGGTGGGTGAATCCGACTCATCCTCTGAATGAGGTGGAACTTAGATGACTGAATTCACTCTGAAAAATGACTCACCAGACATTGAACTCTCACAACTTTCCGAGGACATGATCAGGTGTCCATCACCACGCATGATAACCAACTTGTAATGTCTCTGGCATGCTGCATACTTGAGTACCTTCCCACAGGCAGGTGTGCACCAACAATGTCGACGTTGCTTGGACCTGGGTTTTCTTTGGGACTTAGATTTCTGTCGCAAACGAGCCATTGAGTAGGACAGAGAGTTGTGTGCAGCATCTCATGTGAGATTCAGAGTCACGGGACTAACTGTACAGTTTTTGCCTTACATAATGCTTTTGACCACAGACACACTCAACGCGTCACATTTGCACGTCTAACTTTCGTGTCTCTTGTGTCTTATCTTGCACCTCGTGTCAAAGCTTTATGTTGCATTACTCTTTGAATCTTCACAATGGCTAGATTGAAGGAGCCCAAGATCTCACGAACTGACAGACTTGGCCAGTCACTAACACGGGTCCAGAATGATGTCGACGCATATACCCGTAAGTGGCTGTTTTTATCCATAGTCAGTTCATGTGTCATGAAATTCTCAGAGCGAGAACGTGCCAGGAAACACCGCAAAATGGTATTCTACCATCATCATGAACGTCGTCGGCTCATTCCGAAACCCAAGGGGCGCTCTGGACGCAGAGGTCCAAGCACATATAGTCTCTTCGAGGAGATGAAACTAAAGAAGCCAGTCTACAATGATATCTGTGTAAGTTTCTTCTCGTGCTCACTATAGGAAATTATCTAACGTGTCATGAGTATCTTGTCTGAGGCCTTGTCACCAAGTACCTCGACTGTACACTACCACTAAGTCGCCAGCCCAATAAACTGAGGGTTGAAAAAGTTATTCTCAAGGTATGTTTCTGTTTTAATGGTGCACATACAAATGAAAATGTTTGGTTTATTATAGGCTCAATTTGATTGTCGCATCCTACAGCGATATGAGAATGGCTGGGCCGTCCATGACATCATGGCACAGTACCTTCGAAACACATCCACAAGACTCTGAAACCTGAAGGCCAACAACATAGAGATGGACCATGAGGTATTCAAGTCGTGCATGCTATGGTATCTTTTTAGTCGATTTGTACAATTTTAACACAGGGAGATGCCACGACAAACAAGGACTCCGACTTGGACGTTGATGCTTCGGATGATGACAATCTGGATGATGCAAGAGGACGGTCAAAACATCTTGAAAGGAGAACTGACACTGGGGGATCTGAGTCCATGGCTGACTCAGATGACAACTTTGACATGGATGAATTTGATCCTGGTTCTGATTTAGAGCTCGATATGGACAAGGACGAGTGGGGGTTGGAGATGGAGGATAGAAACCCTCAGTCGTCAAGAAAAGTATGTGTTGATAGTTTTTGCTTGCAAGTCTAACTACGTGTTTTCCTGGATTAGAATTACTCGGATCGAAAGCAAACCAGTAACTCGAACTCATCCAATGTCAGACATCCTACCCAAAAACGGTCAGGATTGCCTAATTCAACTTCAAAGGCGAGGAGTTTCTTCAATCTATTCCACTACATTAAAAATTTGAAACCATGCATAGAAATCCAAAACGAAGAGTAACAAGTTGATTCCAGAGCAATCCAGGTCGATCAGAGTCAATGATCGCGCAAAAAAAACTATGAAAGAGAGAGCAGCTTCGAGGACTCGGAAGGATGTTGAAGCCAATAACTCAAGTGGTGTGGACCGCAATGGAAAGCATGCGAAGGCTCTGCGTCTGATCAGTTCAGAAAAGGACGCTGTCACGGCTATAGTAGGATTCTGTTTCATTTTTTGGCTTGCGATATACTTATGGGTTGCGGACCAAATGAAGCGAGAGACCTTTGGGACCAGAGAAGACCTGAACAAGGATGGCACTGCTGATGAAGAGGCACTTGTTGCTGAACTGGAAGATATTACATTGGATCGCCCAGCTGTGGTATTTATTACTGAACTCAGAGAGTATAGGCTGACGTGATTCGCATTTATTTGGCAGGAGTTTGACTATGACGAATATGGCATGGGATTTGAAGATCCAGTGTCCGAAGATGACGCCAGATGGGACCATGACTCTGTCTTTTCAAAGGAGAGCGCTGATGAAGTCCCTGAAGAAGATCAGCTCAAGCGGTGCCCCAGTTGCAAGGCAGGTATCCTGCCCAATATCCTGTCCGAACTTACCGCTCTTTTGAAGCGGTATTATACCCTCTGCCGAACAAAAGGACAATATGCCACATGAGTCATGCGCATGGAACTGGAAATCTGTGGCCTCATTCGGCGAGAGGAGAGGAAGGAAGCTGAACATACCAAAGCAATCGAGAACGGATGGCCAGTGATGAAAATCGACTTCAAGGCGCTTCCCGATCGAATCTGGGTGATGTCAGATGACCTTCAGCGGCTCACCAGGAACAAAGAGTACCTCGAAGATTCCTTTGCCTGGCATGCATTCAAACAAGCAGTCGAAGTGGACGGACTCTCTTTACTTCAGTTCTCACGACTTCTACCCAGCAAGATTGGACCATCGTCAAGTGTCGTGAAGCAAGCTAGGTCAGGATAGTGAGTATTATGATCAACTGGAAATGCCAGTATTATGGCTTATACCACTGCTAGTTATGGGACGAAAGGAACTGCGATTATAATGCAGACACTACTCGGCATGTTTCCGCCAACAACAACTCCATGGGACGCATTCGATCCACTCCCATACATATATTTCTTTGACTATGTCCTTGTTCCATATACTGCGGCGAGACTGATTTGTCAAGATCTTCTTAGCGACAACCCGGCTGCTGGCTATCTAGCTATGGTGGATAGCAGTGATGTTGGTGATGCTATTCATCGTGAACATGATGATGATAAGGAACTCCAGGCCATTTGCGATCGGATCATGACATTTTCTCATGCGAACAGGAACCAAATTTCAGCCAATGTCAGCAACGCAGGCAATAGTGCGAAGGCTGCAGGAAATGCGCTTTTGGCATTTAAACAGGTTTACGTTTCTGTTACTCTCTGTTCAGTAAAACTAAAAATCAAGTTGAATTATAGCCTGAACCACGTCATGGTATTGCTACCAGTGTCCCAGGCAACAACGAAAGTGCAAACCTCGTCATTGCTGGTCTAAGTGGTGGAAAAGACGCACAAAAAAAGGGCCGACAGTGTAAAGTTAAGGTATGTGTCATTTGATACTCAGGATCTGTGACTCAGCCCGCACTGTTTGCTATGCCCAGGTCCATGTTCAAAGTAAAGAACACCAGACACGTGCTCGTTCAAAAGCTCAACCTCAGGCTCAGCCAAATGAACACCAAGACCCAGTGGAGAGCCGTTTGCCACTCTGTTTTGAATGCCATGATGCAGGCAAATAATCATCAGAACTACTTGCTACTTATTTTCCCATCCTGCTTCACTCGTGTGTTTCTACTTATCATTGTTTTAGATGCACTTATACTACTGCCTACTTCTCACCCAGTTGTTCAAGATCGTTTGCCGCTTGCCTGCACATCTTTCTGCTTTCACATTTGTGTTTGAAATTCTCCTCGGTCAGAATCCACTTCTTTCATCTCAGTTTTCATGTTTACAGTTTCTCGGACATTGACACCAACGTCGCCATATAACTCTTATGTAGCATTTCATTAGACCTGGACGGTTGGACCGTGACTTTGGCACACACATTCATCTGTAGTATTCACATGTTTTTAGAGTTTGTTGAACATGTATTCTTGCTCCTCGTGATGGTAATGACTTATGCATTCAACTATTCAATGAGAGAAAGTGATGACGGTCTAGTATACTGTTGTGACTCGTAATATTAGCTGCAGAAACATCGAATATCACTGCCAATGTGCATATATATCAGCTGCAGAAACGTCAGATGTCATTGCCATAGGCTTGTAATATTAGTTGCAAAAGCATTAAATACTGCTGCCCCGGACACGAGTCATCAGTGACATGTTCACTTAATTTCATTGACAAAGTCTCGCAATAACAGTGGAGTTGGCACTGATTTTAATTAGACCGAAATAGAACTTAGTGACATAGGTGACACTGATATAAGTGGCCATAAGCGCCGTTTTGTAGCTACACTGACAATTATTAGAGGTGAACTGCACGCGGATTATCATCTACCTTACTTCCCACAGTGCTAGGTGGATTCCGATATGCTGACTCACCACCCTTCCCTGTGATATTTGTCCAATATTTCTCTGAATCCGAGTCGGATGGCATCGACTCGGTGGCCATGCACGATCTCCATCCCCTCAAAGATCTGTTTTTCTATGGGGTTATACTCTTCCTGGCTATAACACACAATCCTCGACGGCCATGTGGTTGATCCCACAGATTGTGCCACATGACGTAGACAACACGCAAGCTAAGAGACAATGAGTGATAAAAGGTGCAGTATGAAGTCACTTACCGCAGCTGTGGATGTTGATAGGAGGTGAATGGGTGTGGTCTCCCACATTCTCCAGTTTTCATTTCAACGGAAAGGCGACAGAGAAGACTTGTACCAAAAAGCTAAATGATAATCCTTGAGAATTTGATTCCCGAACAGGGTACATGTATTCTAGAGGGATGGACTTGTTAGTGGGAAAAAAAATATGAGTGCGAAAATAAGGGCTTATGGTCACTGGGTCGAAGCGATGGAGATAATAAGTTTTCCAGTGAGTGTTCCTCAGCATTTGCTCGCAGCGTGCCACGGCTGCGGCCCTCCTTTCAAAAAGAGGGAGTGAATTTGTTGGATCAACAGCGGTAGACAGATCATAATTTTTTGCAAACACCTCTGCTTTGGTAGCCATCTTACCCCGAAGCGTTTGTACATGTTCCATGTACTAAATTATGCAGGTTTAAAACATGGATGGTCGAAAACTGAGGTCGACTTACCGTCTTATGTACCCTCTCATCCCACTCGGTGACTGAAAATGTGAGAATCAGTCATGCTCGGTTGGAAAATATAACGAACAACGAACTATGGCTAGACTCGGCAGATGCCTGGCTCAGGCACTCCGTCTCAGCGTCACTAAACTCCGTTGCAGTTGAACCCCACCCAATGTTCTCGATGATTTCCATGATGAGAAGATTGCAAGCGCGTCACATGTTAGCCTTATGTTCAATGGAAAACTTCTGGTATTCAGGACCAGCTCCCCCGACTATGCTCAGGGCTGATGAGGCCAGGGAATATGAGTGACTACTGTAGTTCTGCTGGGCGAGCTCAATGTCGGTAACTTGAAGTGGGACACCGAGCTGAGCTGACCCATCGGTGGCAAGTGTCATTTGTGTGAATTCCTGAAAACGATGGAATTTCATACCTGATCAAATTCAAAAGCCTGTGAGTGGTGTCCAGGATACACTGAGGCGTGCATGCCCCCAGATTCTTCGAAAATAAAATCTGGTGGCGGTAGAAAGTGAGACATGAGAGTACGATGGAGAAAGACCGCTGGCGGGGGTGACTCCGAGTACTAACCAATTGTCGACAGTCCTTGTTTTATCATTCACGAATGGTCAGGTGTGATACTGAGCCTCAATGGGGATATCCGAGTCAAATAGAATGGGCAGGGAATACTAAGTAGTATGATCGAGTTCAATGTAGCGGAAATTATCATTACTCACTGTCCTTCAACTTGTGCCATTACGTGGCAGTAACAGCCAATTTCATCATACCATACAATAAGTACTGATGTGGAAGTCATGGGAGAACTTGAGGCAGAGAGAAACCACAGGCAGTCGCGTTGATAAGTTGAAGCCGTGTAAGTGAGGAAATATAACAGGAGGAGTGATTGCCACTGCGGAGCTTACATAAGTTAGAGTTTCGACCAATACAATGGTTCGTAAATTCAGGCATCATTCAGTCATCAGAATGGCGGATGCATGGGGCTTACTTGGAGTTCTTTCGGGGTTGTGGGCGCCGTATCATAAGATGTGGGATCCAGCTGCTAAATTCCTGGACCCTTTAGGGGACAGGTTTGGGAGGGCGTCGGATGTTCGCAATCGCTGACGGATGCATGGGAGTTGGATGGCGTGGGAAAGCTGGCGAGTGGGGATGCGGCTCTCCTCAGCATCTCTGTCACGACGCCTATGAATGTGAATGGTGTGTTACTTTTTCTGTTTTCCAGAGTTGTCGTTAATTTCTGCTGCATGCTAGGGACAAGACGGGCGGTGTTTGAGCGTACTGCTGGTTTAGCGTGATGCTGTAACGTATTCAGAGTTACGACAAGATTTTGAGTTTGTAGGTTTGCTTTCGGCGCTGGTGAATGATGCACATTGATTCCTGTGTGGTGTTTATCATGATCTTGCAGTTGTTCTGCATGATGTCTCTGTCTTTGTGGAGCAGTTTCGGTATCTCACTTGCATGCATTTGCGTCTCCTTTGCGATGATCACACTTTGCTTGCTTCCCCTGCGGACCGTCGTCCAGCCTTGGTGACAAGGCGAGTCCCATCGATCATGCTTGTGCCCTGATTGGGCCTATCTCTTTCGCATACTTGCTAGGTCACATATACACCCCGATGAGGGTACGACAGCGCCATTGGGCCATGTTCAAGTGCCTTGTCGCCGTGAGGAGCATTGTGAGATGTCGAGTCTGAGCGTTGAATCTGTGGCAGAGGTGCGGGCCATGACGAGTGTAGACGACAATTTCCCCTTTCCTTATGTCTGTTCGTGGGAGCACAAGGTGGAAAGGGGAGTTAGTGATTATGCTTGTGCTGTATCCTTCACTCCTTATTGTAATACTTTCTCCTTTGTATTCTGACTCTATATTTCACTCCGAGTCAGCATTGTTCGGGTCCAGGGTTGCCCGGAGGGCCGTTGAATTCAAACTCCCATGGTGTATGTTCGAATTCTGCCAGGGTCACCCTCACAGTCACAGATTACATAAAGAGGCCTAGGTAAATTTCGTAGAAGTAACAAGTTCGTTGTGGTTTTGGTGCGATAAGCACTACAGTAATACAATTTACACCTGTACATATTGATTGACCTTAACGGACACTGGTGAAGGAGGGATGCTACCGGAAATACTGACAGAAGAACACAAGGCGGAACTGGAAAATTCATTGAAACCACAAGCTCGAGAGGTTGAACTATTAAAGAGGGAGGACCATGGACCTGTTTCCCCGCAGGCGGTTATACCGCCGCTGTTGTACAATTGTCTGCGGATTTCACCAATCTGGCGATGTGTCTGGTTGAGAGAAAACTGAGTATCTTCATACTGGTTCTCTACAACCTCCTTCATCATCTCCAATTCCTGCATACGAAGATGTTGATAATGCATCTTCGCCGTGCAGATGCTTCGACTCAGCTGAGCCAGACTGAGCATCTTTTGGTTCATGTACGTATTAACCTCTTGGGTTCGATCAGTGTTGGACTTTGGACACACATAGCTCAGTACGGTGACTGGGTTTGCATTGACTTGAAGAACTTACAGGTGTATTCAACACTTGAGTAGCGTGGGGAGCATCTTTTCCACCGTCTACCGATACAATTGGCTCGGCTGCAGCACTGAAAATAAGAGGGATCTCTGGATCGTGTGAATCGCTGTGGGGGATGGCACATGGCAGTTCAAAGACTGGCCGAGGGGAGAGGATGGAAGAAGGCGACTGAGGTGTTGAAGAGAAATTGTTAGAGTACATGATGTGACGGTCAGTGGAAAAGCAAATAAAGCGAGTCACTGAGCAGTGACACTGCCGATGCCGTGCGTTCAACTTGAAGTTCGTTCCCAAGGGTTGTGGTGCCAGTCCGTTTGCAGCCCGTAATCATATACTTCAATGCGACATGAATTTAATCACAGCCGAGGCCCGGCCCGTCCAAGTAAGCATGATTACTAGTAGAGTCACTGCTGTGAATTTTATTCATCTGAAGTACGTGATGGCCTGCTCTTACTTGTCACTGTGTTGTAGTCTAACTCGGACTGCCAGTATCTGAGGGTGCTGATGGCTCCTTCCAAAAAGAACTTGAAGTCGGAAAAAGGAATTCTGGCATTCAATAAGCCAATGAAAACCCCCACTTCGCAGCTTCCCCATTCCATGGAAACTCAAAGAAAGTTTCATTTAAGCTGTGGCCCTGCCACTGGCAGTGGGCGCTGCCACTCACTACTCCGATCTGCCTGATCTTCACACTCCACCCGCGCTACTTGTTTTGCCCTTTCCCACTGATCGGCCGGCCGGCCATCAATAACACAACCGTGATGACCTAACTTGAAGGCAACTGCGACAGAGCAACTTGAAGGTTGACATATGTTTCACACCGCATTAGATTTAACTGATCCCTACCTAGATCATGATTTTGTACGTGAGGCATGCCCACCGCGACTGCAAAATTCGGAATCATCCGGGTTGATAGTACCAATCTGTCCAACATCAGCAAACTGACCATCATCTGGACAGTTTCTGACAGAAAGGTTCCCAACTGTCTAGAACTGGACAGATTTTCGAAAAAAAATCCTGCCTCTAAACTTCTTCTCAAAATTTCACAAGGTAAAATTTCCATCAAATGAAGCCAATTGAGATAGTTTTTGTGAGCCTAGATATTGATTTGCTCATGTGGCAAGCCCAGACTTTCAACAGTGTGAAGGCTGTTCCACTGATGAAGTCATTATTGGTACCTTCATCCCCAATTCATCCCGGTCCACAGTAAGGCGAAGCCACAGTTACAGTCCTGACTCTAATGAATGCAGATCTGCCTCGGACATTCCTTGCCACATGCATCTGCAATAAGACATTTACTGATTTGGCCCACTTAAGCCAGCATCAGAAAGCTTGCACGAAGGGCAAAAAACGGTTGGCTGGCGCTCTCACTATGGCCAAGGAGGTTTATTGTCGTAAGAAGATGCGCACTCAGGTTGTCGATTCATCAGTTGGCTCGGAAGAGGCCCCAGGTCACATTAACACAAGTGACCCAGACGAGGTAAGCAACATTACTGGCAGCTAGCCACTAGCAATAGCTAATAGGACTTGGAATGTGCTCAGCCACAAACATCACTTGATACTACCCCTCTGACCAATGATACAACCGATGTTCACCCTGGGATAGAGCCCGATGCCCCAGACTTGTCTCTGGCCCAACGACGACCCCGGCGAGTACATCGACAGCTCCCTGCACGGTTCAGGGATGTCCTTCCCGAGCCCCCACCCCTCGTTCTACCTCGTGAATCCGACGTGAATCCAGACTGTCCACCATGTTCCACTGTGCCTAGATCCACGACCTGAGATGCACCGGTCCCACCTTCGTGTCAGACGTTCAGAACTCAGCAAAATGGATTTGGAATATTCCGTGTTTATAATCGTCAAACTCTCCCATCTCATGATCTCACTTCTTCCGTTTCCTATGCAACCCCGTGCTTGGATGAGGTGATTCCGAAGACCCATGTGGATAATCCATTCCACCCTTATCCGAATGAGAACTCATTTTTGCTCGGCAACTGGTACTGGAACCATGGGAGTCAGAAGTCGAGAAAGAGCTTCAAGGAGTTGGTGAAAATCATTGGGAGTCCAAATTTCTGCCCAGAAGACGTGCGGGATACTAGGTGGATTGCAATTGATCACGAACTGGGGAACCCGTGCCAAGAGCAGCCAGACGACGCTTCTGGGTAGAATCACACCACCATCACCATTTCCGTCCCCTTTCACAATCGTTGCCAGCACCCCAGTCCCAAGATTTACTCTGTCCCCGGTTTTCATTCCCATTCTTTGTTATCCATCATACGTGACAACCTTTCACATCCAAACCACCATTCTCAGTTCCATTACGAACCGTACAAGTTACGTTGGCAGCCCCTGCACAAGACCACTGCAGTCTGGGTATATGGTGAGCTGTTCACATCACAAATCTTTCTCGAAGCGCATGAACAGCTCCAGGCATTGCCTGGAGAGCCCAGATGCGATCTACCTCGCCGTATCGTGGGATTAATGTTCTGGTCCGACTCGACCCAGCTTACGTCCTTCGGAGATGCCAAACTGTGGCCGCTTTATATGTATTTCGGGAACGAGTCCAAATATATGAGAGGCCAACCATCCTCCGGCCTTAGCATGCACGTTGCATACTTCCAGGTTGTAAGTACCATTAGATTATTACCTGGAAATGGGACTGACTGCAAATATTTCTCATAGTTACTGGACGAATTCAAGGATTTTGTGACAGAGCATGCGGGAAACAAGGTTCCAGGTGATCCACTGTTTATGCATTGTCACAGAGAGTTGTTCCACATACAATGGCAGAAGCTACTTGATGAACATTTTATATCTGCATATGAACATGGATTCGTTGTAACCTGTTGTGATGGTGTGGACAGGCAGTTATATCCCCGCATATTCACCTATTCTGCTGACTATCCCAAGAAGTATGCATAGCTTCCTTCCTTAACTCTAACTCACACCAGTCAAACAGAGTGCTTATAGCCAACATACAAAATCTAGGACAATATCCATGTCCACGCTGTTTGATCCTGAAATCACAGATTGAGCTGGTCGCCACTTGTCATGACATGCTGCAATGCAATCTACTCTCACGAAGTGACTCGCAGGAACAAAAGGACAAAATATCCTTGGCCCGTGACTTGATTTATCAGCAGAATTACGCTGTTGATAGTGCCAAGGTGCAAAACATCCTGAAAGCTGAATCTCTCGTTCCAACAATTGTATGCTCCAACCTAGTGACTGGTGCTTCCGAGGCTAAAGTTTCTCGTCTTCACAGAATGCGTTTTCTGCGCGACTTGGTCATACAGGTTTTGACTTCTTTCGGATGCTTGTTGTTGACTTACTGCACGAATTCGAGCTTGGGATCTGGAAAGCTTTGTTTACTCACTTGCTTAGGATGCTGGATAGTCAGGCGGGGACTAGCCTCGCAAAGCTAGACCAACGGTGAGATTGCTGCAGCCCCAGTTACCATGTGGTTCTAGCCTAAAGTTTTCGCTACTCAGCTACTGCCAAGTGCCGAAATTTGGTCATGACACCGTTCAACGCTTTAGGAAAAACGTTTCAGAGATGAAACAAACAACCGCATGCGATTTTGAAGACCTTTTGCAGGTGAGTATTGCAACCTAGTTTGAATTATCTGATTGCTGAGAATCATTTGGTTCAGTGTGCGATACCTGTCTTTGAAGGACTTTTACCAGAGCCCCATAATCATAGTGTATTGCGGCTCCTGTTCATATTATGCCATTGGCATGGACTTGCGAAGCTCCGGTTGCATACTGA
Source organism: Chiua virens (assembly GCA_019787685.1). Classification (NCBI taxonomy): domain Eukaryota; kingdom Fungi; phylum Basidiomycota; class Agaricomycetes; order Boletales; family Boletaceae; genus Chiua; species Chiua virens. The sequence goes on from JAHNUO010000021.1 coordinate 215,356, forward strand.
CGATACTTTGGACATCATGGAGACCATTACCCCACAATTGGCAAACTTTCTTCGCGAATTTCAGTCATGAACATGCTCTGCATTTCAAACGAAGGAACTTCGAAAGGAGGCAGTGAATCGTGCAAGACAGGGGGCCAAGCAAGCTTCCAATGGGGCCAGCCGCCCTAGTTCACAAGCCTGCGGCACACGTCGCCAGAAGGTATTCAACCTTCAGATGTACAAAGTACATGCTCTTTCAGATTATCCTGCGCAGATCAGGACATATGGTATGACAGACTCGTTTTCCACACAGATAGTATGTCGGTTTTACAGGTCAGATCCAATTACTGAAATGTTTCAGGGCGAGCTGGAGCATTGAACTAGCAAAGGCCATTATATCAGGACAAGTCGCAAAAAATACATACCTCAGCTGACTGCCATCGAGCATCACCAAGACCGCATTCGACGCATTCACTCGCAAATTCCATCTGCGCCTCCAGCCGGAGCATCACCCGATGATATCCCAGAGTTCCACCACTACATTGGTAGTTCACATAATGACCCTGAGGCCTTGATGCTTCTTGTGCGTCGTAATTATGACAATCCAGCTGTTGCGGTATGTTACTTCGTGTGTCGAGCCTCAGGACAAAGTGCATGATAACGACACTCTTATTATCCAGAATTTCATCCCAGACCTCAAAGCACACTTGTGTTATGATAGCTCTGGGTAGCAACTAGCGTAGCCGCAAAAGCGCCAAGAATCAAGTGGCTGCGATAACTCGAACAACCACCACTTGATACGTGGTGCGCTGAAAGAGTTCAAGGATAGACTGCAGTTAGCGTATTGCTGATGGCAGAATCAAGGATAGAACTCAGGCATTGCTGAGAGTGTCCTGTCGGGAATCTATACCCTAGGGACCAAGGGGCTTCCTCTTGTAATCGAGGTGGAACCTAGGCATTGGCTGTAGGTGTCGAGGGTCAAGGATCAAGGAGGTCACAGGGGGGGGTTCCCGAGTGGAGGCAGAGATACTCAGCTAGATTGCGGAGATCAAGACTAGAGTACATGGGTATCTCTGCGAGGTATTTATACTACGAGAATCGTGCACGGACCAAGTGACTAAAAGGGGTAGGCCAGAAGAGCGGAACGGAATGAAAGGCCAAAAGGAGAATCGTACGATGCGAAGGCAACGGACGATGACGAAGATGAAATCAGTAAGTGCGATGCCATCGGATGATGACGAGAAAGAAAAGAGTAAGCAGCGGGTAAAGCCGATGCTTAGTTACGTAAGGTGAAACGCGTACGGATGAGCGTATGAAGATACCTAGGTATCGAGTGAAGCAAAGTAGTACAAGTGAAACAAAGAAAAGAAAGAAATCGTAACAACTTGCTGCCACGCATAGCAGAGATGCATAGAAGACTCCTGGGTCATAACGAGACTGCTCAGTCGTTCCCGGTCGCTGGTGATCCTGGTCATGTGATTATCCAAAACAACCGCATTTATCGTCATAGAACCTTCCATGTGAATTGTACCACCTATGACTTGCACAGGGAAGCTGATGTCATCAAACCGAAGTCAGATCAGTGTGACATCCTCATGTTATCACCCGGAGGGTCTGAAGAACATCCTTTCTATTATGCACGTGTCATCGGGATTTTCCATGCCAATGTCATCTACACTGGTGAGGGTTCTAGGGATTATTGGGCACGTCACATGGAGTTCCTGTGGGTACATTGGTTTGAAAAACTGGAACAGCCCTCGGGGTGGCAGCAGAGCAGCCTGGATATCCTCAAGTTTGCACCAATGGCAGCTCCAGGTGCTTTTGGATTTGTCAATCCAGATGATGTCCTGAGAGGGTGCCACATCATTCCCAGATTTTGTACAGGTCAATCGCGTTCGGATGGTATTTCGGTATCACAGATTGTGGGGGATGCAGATGATTGGAAGAACTACTACGTCAACAGGTGAGTGTTAATAATTCTTAACAGAGGTCACGAAATAACTTGTTCAATGTCAACGACAGATTTGTTGATCAAGACATACTTCTTTGTTATCACTGGGGCCTCGCAGTGGGTCATGCATACACACACAGCCGCCAGAATGGTGAGGCTGGGGTGAACTTTAGCCATGGCCGCGGCTGGAGCAACCCGATAGCATACAGCGATGAGGCATTGGGTGATGAAACATCTCATGTAGAATATTGTGTGGGGCACACTGACGGTGAGGAGCAGGACAAAGATTGGCAAAGTGATACAGAGGAAGAGGAAACTGCCAGTGGGAGCTCACCTAGCTGTGGCTCTGACGACTCTTTGTCTGATGGTGGTTGTGACTCCGAGTTTGACGATTTTTAGGTTACCTTCGATGTCACAAAGGTTGGGTTTTGCCAGTATATATATATATATCGCATCTCTTTATCCACCAGCCTATAGTACTATGCAGGCGTTGATTACAACCCACTGGCAGTTTGAACAGATATTAGTATACCATTTGTTGCAAGTCACCTCTCTCAGTACTCATCGATCATCAATCATTCTTCTGACCGAAGACTTTTACCCTCTGTGGTGTCTCCTTCCACAATGACCATCCGCATGGACCACACCCCAGACGCCTCCACGCCGTGTCTCCCGCTGGCCTTTGGAACTTCACACCTCCTCTGCCGAGGTCTTTGACCTTTCTGACGTCGATCCAACTGATACCAGGAGCAATCCACACTCTGCCTACCCCCATCTGAACATGCTAATTATCCAACATGACACGAACGACACTGATAGCATTCATGATAAGTTACTATGTCATTGTCGACAATGATAATTCACTCAAATGTCCCCAGTAAACTCTTTGTGCAACCAGGTCTGTTCTCTCAGCCTCCTTGCCCTCACTGGCACATTGCTCATAGTATGCCAACAATAGGCTTCGCCGTGGCACGAATCTGTGCCAAAGGATTTATCAGACCCTCATTCATTACAACACTTTCATCTCTCGAGGCGCTGTCTCACCTCTTCCGTCCACCCTGACCTCTCGCAGTCCTAGGGTATATGTGTTCCCTCAACCATCCTGTGGCGATCTCACCTTACCTTCAGGTGGTCCACCTTGTCATTCACGAAGCACAAGTCTCCAAGCTTCCCTACCATGAGAAATTTCCCAGTTCTTTTGTACCTCATGCTTCTCTTTGTGACAGTCTCTGCATCTATCTCAGACGTCGATGTACCGTAGGTTCCGGCAGTTTTCTCACTGACCGCTCACTGAAGAATGTGTCTTCTTACATGAAGAGCTCAACAATTCGCGCCCGTATGTCTTATTTGCTGGGAGGCATGGCAGCTATTGACTCGCTGTCTTCGTTGGGCGGTCAAGGAACGCAGACGAGGAAAAGCTTGTCATCAGTGGTATCGCACAGGAGTTTAGCATAAGCAGTGCCGACAAATGAATGTAGACATTAATTGATGCAATAGATCACATGCAGTTAGATCGTGTATTACGCATTCAAGTAACGATTGCTTGACTGAAAGGGTTCTTGACATACTAGGCTATGGGCTATCACCATGTTGTTCACATAGAAAATAATTCGACTTAGCAGAGGTACAGGGATTGCTAGTATGCCATAGTAGTATCACACTGCATTAACTTTTGGAGGGATGGAGGAAGTCAGGAATCTGTGACTCCTCCTTGAGAGAATCCAGATCATATTGCCATTTATCAATAGACTCCAACTTACGGTCGTCTCTGAATTCCTGGTTGACACAGCAATGCCTACAGTTATGGTCCTCCATAGTGCAAGCGAGGCCACCAACTGATCCTGCTGCAATATCTCCCAACAGTGTCACTACATGTCCTTTTAGCCCTCTGATTTCCGCCGCGAGCTCAGAGATGATGGCGTTCAAGCCAGGCACTGAAGAGCTTTCCTCTGGCACAGGCTGTACCTCAGTGCCCGCACTACTCTTGTTGTAACCGCGCACCACTTTCGATGGTGGGCTTTCGACATCGCCCAGGTCCTGGTCATGGCCACATTTGACGCTATGTGCCAGCAGTGGTATATAAACTAGTTTTGATGTTAGTCCAAGTTCCTGTCGGTGACAACACAACTAGGTAGTTACCTTCTTGTAGTGCCCTGGCACCTGTTTGCAACATGGTGGTGCCACCAATAATAAGAGTAACTGTTTGTGGTGCTACAATTTGAACTGAGTCAACATCGATTGATCTGCAGCGGTAGTCAACTTACCGATTTGGACGCTGTCTGATGATGTACATGCTGACATGGCTTGCAAACCAACCGATGCTAGGATGAAACCTTGGGTTTGCTACAACATATGTGCTGACCCGGCTGAGTGTTTATAACCACCCGGGCCGGCTACTCCAAGTCGGAATTTGCGGTCTCAACGGGCTGTGGCTCGCTAGAAAACATCAGTAAGGTAATACTGATGGGCTCACACCTGATGCGGTGAGGGCATGCGTAGCACTACATTGGTAGTGTGGCGACTGACGTGGAAGCGACAGCAGTGCCAGAAGTGGAGAGATTTCAATCATTTCATATGCCATGACCCTGATTGATGCTGAGCTTCTCGGATAAGCTGCCACTGACACTGACTCGGATACTACCTGTCAAGTGGCAGAAACAACATAATGTTTTTACGAAATTCCAAGGTTATCACCGGCGCTGGCCAAGGTTGATGATATTACCACACGGAAGGGCTTGAGAGTGTGCAGGCCAGTGAGGTAGTACTACTATTAGTAATTGTCAATGTGCCAAAAACAGCATATTATCACCGTTTGCTGGGACTGCATTGCGAGTGGTAACGAGTCGGATAGCAGTGCTTGAGGTATTTCGATTATTTTATGACATGGAGTATCCTAACCCTGATCACAGTAACAGGCCACTTTCAATTCAGCTTGTCACTGCTAGTGGCATGGTTTCAAGTAGCATTGGCAGTACCAAAAGTGGCGATCTCTGTCTGCAGGAACAGGAAGACCCAAAGATCTGGCGAAACCAAGTCCAAACGTGACAGAACCAGAGGTAGGAATAAGTTCACAGGAGCATGAGGAAGACTAGGAAGACTCAGCAGTGGGGTTTAGTGAAAGCCATTCGGTACTGGTGATTCAAGTTGAGTCCCTGACTGTCTTGACTTGTTGGGAGATAAAACTGTCATGGAATGACTCACGCACCTCTCATATCCTCCCTTGGGCTCCAGTAAATGGGCCTCCCCTTTCGATTCACTACTACTGTCTCATGCCAATCATGCAGAATGATCGCCACAACCGCTCATCATCCGATGTGGCGACTGGTCAGAAGTGCGCACACTCTAGCGCTTTGCAGCTTGGGCCCAGGAAAAAACCGTGAGGGTCCTTTGCATTGTTAGTATCGGTGCTGAACTTGTCCAAGAACAACTCAAGACCCGCTTGTTCATCATGGATGACACTTTGGGCGGTCAGTGCATGCATTTTGCAACATTCAAACTCTTGTCACCAATGGGCTCTTGCTCATGTGTGAGGATGAAGAACAGGAATCTATGACGGCTGCGTGAGTAAATGTGTACATCACTTTTCATCGCCTTGATCCACACTCACTCTCCAGGGAAAGACAAGAGTACATGGTTTTTCGTGAACTCCTTCACTTGGCGCCTGGGCTTGAGGCTCGATTGATGGGATCTTCAGAGGGAGAGGTAGTTACCACTGCCGAGCTGGTAATTTGATCACACAATTTTGTCTTGTCCGCTGTTGACTTACAAGGTCACTTCATCTCTAGATTCAGAGGGGTGCTAGTGGTGCAAGAGCCAACGACACAAAGGGAATGAAGAGCACAATCATTGACTGGATCACCCCTAAGGGCCAGTCTTTGAATCCCCACATCCCCAGAAATAACAAGTCTGGGCATGGATTCAACCATGAACGTACTGGCGCTCTTTTGTGTCCTGTGGGACTTGACTGGAGCAACGCTGAGTGAGTGACATTGTAGATTTCTGCTGGTCATCCACCCATCTCAGGGCTTGCATTCACAGGACAAGAAACAAGCTTGTGAATGGCCAAATTCAGGTAGCCGGCGACAAATGGCCGGTTTTCTTGTATGCAAACTACTCGTACAACCCTGAGGACCCATGGAATGGACTGCTTCGCAGTGGGCTGCTGATCTCTGTGCATATTCTCCGTCCCTTTAATTTTGCGATCCTTGGTTTGAGCCCTTCAGATAGGCATTCAAACATATTTTTACTTCCCCAAGCTCTGTTGATCAAGAACCAAAGGCAACACGATCAGGAAATGCACGTATTCACGGTATGCGGTCTGTCACTAAGGCATCGATCGCCTATGTTGCTACCCAGGTAAGTTCAAGTTAGACGTCTCTGGTAACTATGTATTTCTCAACACATCAATCGCAGGCTCGCTTCGCACTTACATTCTGAGTGTTTCTACAACAGTATACTGGAGCTGCTATTTGATCCTGATGAGAAAGAGGAGGTAGACCAACTTCTGTTGTGGTGGAATTGGTATGTCCCTTCGATCTCAGCTGACACAGTACTTAAGGAATGAATAGGCAAGTATTCCCTCTTTATGCGGACATTGAACACGTGCCATCAAAGAATAGTGCTCTGGCGCGGATCCGCCAAAAGTGTGTGGAAAATAGGGACCGAGACAATATCTCGGACATGGTAGAATAGACACTCTATTTGCACCTTAGTGCCATCAATGTTAGTTATATACAAAATCAGATGTTCCTAACTCTGAACGATGCGAAACGGGTGAGAACGTGCACTGGATAGTCCAATGCCACTGGCGGTCAGACGCGTCTGTCTGCAAGGGGCGTCAATACAACGTAGTGATTGCCAACATGGACCAAACTAGCACCAATGATGTTGATGGTCGAAAGCACCAGTCTGTGAAGGGTGTCAATGCGAGTAAAGATGGACCATATGGACCATACTGGCCTACATGGTATGGCTTGGCAATGCTCCGCTAATGGTGTCCATGGTCGAGAGTGCCAGTCTGTGGGGGGTGTCAATACAGAGCGAGAGTTGCTGACGTGCCCCATGCCAGTCTGGATTGGGTTTGTTAGCAACGCTCCGCCAATGGTGTCAGTGGTCGAGAGCGCTAGTCTGCGAGGGGTGTCAATACAGAGCGAGGGTTCCTGACATGGGCCATGCTGAGCTGCATTGTATGGCTTGGCGACATTCCACCAATGGTCCCAGTGATCAAGAGTGCCAGTCTGCGAGGGGTGTCAATACAGAGCGAGAGTTGCTGATGTGCCCCATACCAGTCTGGATTGGGTTTGTTAGCAACACTCCGCCAATGGTGTTAGTGGTCGAGAGCGCTAGTCTGCGAGGGGTGTCAATACAGAGCGAGGGTTCCTGACATGGGCCATACTGAGCTGCATTGTATGGCTTGGCGACATTCCACCAATGGTCCCAGTGATCAAGAGCGCCAGTCTGCGAGGGGTGTCAATACAGAGTGAGAGTTGCTGACGCGCCCCATACCAGTCTGGATTGGGTTTGTTAGCAACACTCCGCCAATGGTGTTAGTGGTCGAGAGTACCAGTCTGTGGGGGGTGTCAATACAGAGCGGGAGTTGCTGACATGGTCCATTTCAGTCTGGATTGAGTTTGTTAGCAATGCTCCGCCAATGGTGTTAGTGGTCAAAAGCGCCAGTCTGCGAAGGGTGTCAATACGAGTAAAGATGGTCTATATGGTCCATACTGGCCTACATTGTATGGCTTGGCAACATTCCACCAATGATGCTAGTGGTCGAGAGTGCCAGTCCGCAAGGAGTGTCAATACAAAGTGAAAGTTGCTGACATGGCCCGCACCAGTCTGGATTGGGTCTGTTAGCAACATTCTACTGATGTGTATCGGTTGTTGAGAGCGCCAGTCCACAAGGCTGTGTCAATACAGAGTAAGAGTTACTCACATGGCCCATGCAAGTCTGGATTGGGTTCATTAGCAAGACTCTACCAATACGGTGTCGGTGGTCGAGAGCACCCGTCTGGGAGGCATTGTTATGAGTAGCCACAAGGGCACATGGATCAACACTCGACAACCCCCTCAGAGATTACATAAGCTGACCAGAGCATGTATCATTCTGGCATAAATTGTGTTGTTGATAGACATGATAAGCCCAGCTAATTGTTGATCTAACTGTCATCGATTTCCTGATGTGATTGCGCTGATGATGTGACTTTCCCTGAACCTCCCATTCCGGTAATAAAAAACAACATCTGCTCTTTACAATCACCAATAAAGTGCTGAGTAGCAATTGAAAACGTGCATGACTGTTCTTTGTTGCTATCCAAACTGAAATCGGTGAGAACCTTGTCCATAATTTGAATTCGGTTGACAGTGCGTAAATCGTCAAACTTGATGCAAGAATTACTTAGACCATCCAAGATGTGATCAATGCTCACAGTCAGATCTTGAACCTGTAATTGCACATGTTTCAGTGGTAGTAGGTCTTTATGATCAACAGCAGACAGGCGTTTCAAACGTTTCTCAACATTCATCATTTCCTTGTGTTTCAATCTTATCTTGGAAGATTGATCATCAGAACATGTAACAGCATCCTCTGAAAGAAACACATTATTGTACGAACATGCTTGAGAATACTTGTGAGCACAATCACAAACATATACTTCATCATCGTTTAGCAAAGACTGCATCATCATCTCATTTGACTCCCCACATACATCTTCAGTTCAATCATTTGCTTCATCAATCATACAAAGATCATTGGCCAACAGATCAATTAGTTCTTCGGGGTCACCGGATTCCAAGTCAGCTGGCATTTGAGCACTTTCTGTCTGGGTGCGCATGAAGTGTAGTTGGTCAGATCTGGAGATCTTCTCTTCTTGGCACTCTGTCCACAGTACATCATGAGACTCCAGATTTCATGATAAGGCCTTATAATACATTAGTAAAAAATCAAACTCATGTAATAAAAGAAATGCAAGATTAGCATTATAATGGCTTGTAAGCCCTTTGTAACAGTAGATCTCCTGGAAAACGACAGTTGGATGGTCAGCAATGACAAAGGTCATGCCACCTGGTGAGGATGGTCAAGCTTTATCTATAAAGTTAAACTTTATGTACCCCTTACAAGTATAGGTCTTCTGGAAAATAAATGCAGAATCGTCAGTAAATACACACATTATGCATCTCAATGAGTGTGACCACAGTTTATCAATTTGATTGGCTTGATACAACCCTTATGATGGTAGATCTTGTTGAGAATGAACATTGCACAGTCAGCCAGGGCATATATCACCCAGATTGCTTCAAGGGCACAAGTAGAGCCATACCGGAGCTTGTAGGGCAGAGTGGTAAATGATATTGCGTCCTGCAAGTGGTTCATCCAAGTCCAGCCAGCTATAATACAGCTAGCTAGATATCTGCATTACATAAGGGCCAGAAAGAGGTATTTGTGCAAACACATACATATGTGTGTGGATAGACTTTCAAATTGCTACCACTAAATTACTGTAGGAATATTATTGTGCAGTACTACAGTTACAGACAATGTTGCTGTTATGGCAAGCAATTCTAAACTGCATGAATACAAAGGAGAAAGTCTATCACACCAAGAGAAGAGATACATTTGTATGCACTGGATAACACTGCCATGATGGTGACTTGTTGGTGTAGGCAACCATACTGAAAGCAAAAGTTTCATGAAAATCACTCAGTTGAATCATTGCTTGCCATCTCAATGGATGCTCAAATGGATATAATTTAAACTCCTTAGTATCGATTCATAAACTACACAGCAGCAGTAATACAGTGCGACTTCAATGACTTGGCCACAGACTTCTGAGTGAAATGGTCTTGCTCAATCTGAAAGGAAAAAGTTGGTCCAAACTTGAATACTCTCCTGCACTTTCCAGTTGGCACTGTTTCAAGTCATGGTTATAATGTGAAACAGCCATACCTATTCCACCACAACCAAAGGTCATCCACTAAGTTCTTGTCTTCCTCAGTCTTTGTTTCTTCAAACCATTCCACTATAGCCTTGTAGAACTTGTGGTTGTTGAACACACTGTCAATGATTGCCCAGGAACCAATGGAGGACAGGGCAAAATGAACCTAATAGATAGCAATCTGGACCGTATGGTTACCAGTTGGCATGCATGAAATGACTAAAACTTACCTGGCAAGCAACATATGCTATGGCACATGATTTGACTGTCTTCATACCTACCAGTTTTGTGATGTGACTGTGTGTCTGTCTTTCACCGTGATGATGTCTTGTAGAAAAGGAACCCCTGGAACTTTCGTTCTCCATGATTTCTGTGGTGCTAGAAGAGACAAAAATAGCTTTGAAAGCCTTGGAATGGAGAATCAATAACAAGATATGTTCATGATGCAGGACTCACCTTCTCTAATAGTTCACCCTTGAAGAGTCCATTGTCCAGGCAGTTGGGATCAAACTGGCTGCCAGGATACAAAATGTTGGCCAACACTGAGCAGTGATGAGATAGTTTGGATGGAATTTGCATATCATTTGTTGTTGGCTGTATCATCACAATAGTTAGTTGTGTACAGTGGATACTATCGCCTACTAGGCATCATTCCAGTCATAGTTGACTGGATACACAAGTTGTCCAGTCACATCATTGTAGAAGCCCCTCCCACTCTTGTCTTCTTTGTTGAGAGGAGGATCTGGTCTCAGTGTATCTCTCATAAACCAGTTGACAACTTGAACTTTCAACCTGTGGGTATCATCAGCACAACCACTGTCAGCACCTTGGCCAAGCTACCAATTGATCCTCTTGAGTCATATTGTATAAAGCCAAACTGATGGGGTTTCTTACCTGTTGTAAAGCATCTTGCAGGTCAGTTACTGGGATGTCATGCACAGAAGGAATCCACTGTAGCAATTCCTTGTAGGACTTGTATAAATGATTCTCCCTTGTTGGAAGCATTGTCAGCGACAATCCAATGAACAACTTAATGCAAAACAAAACATAATGCACCTGTCAGTATGGTTGACTATGATACCTGTATTAGCAGTAGTGTTGTCACAGTTTGGTTAACCAGGAACTGGTTCCAGTTTTACTCAGTTTACATACAGTTTGGTTTACATAAGCAGACTGAACCAGGTACAAAACTGGTTTCCGGTTTTACCTGGTTCAGTTCCAGTTTGGGACCAACAAAAACTACATTATCAGTCCTAATTGGTTTCGGACCAGTTCAGACCAGTTCGAAACAATTCAGAGTGTTACAAACAACAAAGAGATGCAGATACAGGCATATAGCAAGCAACATTATGTATATATTACCAACATCATCATCCTGCATGACTATGCAGATGACTGTGGTCTTTTGACTTTTGTATGCTGCAATGTTGGCTGTGCAATGGCAAGTGGAGGGATATTGAGCTGGATAAGTACACAATCAGCTTATTTGATGTAGATGTAATAAATACTTAATGCACCTTTTTTTGCTGCCACAGGGGTCAGACCTCAATCATTAACAGATCTTTCACCTGGGGTTTGCAGGGGACATCACAGACGAGTGTAGTAGCACAGTGGGCACGATGAAACTGTGGGTAAGGTCTTGTGTTTGCCAGTCAAATTGTGTATTGTTGCTGTCTGAACCACCTCATAGTTCCTGAAACCATGACTTGAAATGTGAGTAAGTGGGCATGCTTCAAGAACTCTGAAAATACCACAGGCAAGGTCTTGGATAGGTCGTCATATGAGATGTTCAGTTTCATGTTTGTAATGGTGCTTCTGTGCACTGGTTTCTGATTGAACCAAGGGAGCAATCTGCAAAAGAGATATATGAGAACGTAGGCAAGAGATTTTATGTTGTCTCTATGGCTCAATTCCCTAGGTGACTGTTCATGGCAGCAAAGGCAGGCATGCCAATGAATGCCATGCCTTGTCAAAACAGAATATGGATGTGCATGGAAGCATCTCTGTATTGATGTGCAGAACTGAAATCAGCGAGATACAGCATATTGTGGCATGTAGTATTCCCAACAAGGATGTTAGCTGGTTTGATATCACAGTGGATAAAATTACGCACATGGATGGCCTTGAGACATGTAAGCTGCAAGACAGGAAAGGTCCAGAAAAAGTCAGCACTGAAGAGATATAGTGGGATGAAGGAGACATACCATATGCTCTGCGATCAGAGCCATGGTACTATAAGAGAATTCATGCCCACACATATTGAAAATGACTTCCAGTGAAGGCCCAAGTGATCCAAGCATGAGCATGTTGTAGGAGTTAGATACTCCCTACGGTTGTAGGATACCCTTTCCTCGCTCTTCATCATGTCCTATCACCTCCCATCTCACCCACCATCAACTTCGTGCCAGCCCGGGTTCATTCCTAGTGTTTACAGATCATCTGAATCCATCTGAATCCAATCTGAGTCCAATCTGAGTCAATGCAATGCAATCCAGTTTTATCATACATATTGACTTGTTCTATTCGATTTGGCCTTATTAATGTTGTTACTATCCTAACACCTTTCCTTTCTTTGTCATCTACAAGGTTTGACACTCCTTCTTAGCATACTCACCCTATGTCGATCCTGTACACTTACTTAGGGTCGGATTACCTTTAACAGTCCTGGGTTATGCCCAGGACTATAAAACCATGTTTCTAACATAAAAAATTATCTTTCTGTGTTCAGGAGATCTCCTGTTTTACTCTCTCATGTGTGAGTGAGCTGGATAGCTTTCCTTTTACCTCGTCCTATCGTTCCTCTGCATTTCATCTACTCAAATCAATCCTCTCATTGCCTCAACTCCACCCGGATACTTTTTCATCAGCTGCTTTTCATTCTGGATCGTTCAGCAGCCTCTAGGACTCTTAGACAAACCCAAATCCTTCATTCCTTCAAATATAACCCCCCTTGGGATGAACTTATCGCCCCACCTTTCTTCATTCACCTATTATTTGTTTTCTTCAATGTTGTGCCCAGATGCTGCTCCAGACCAGACAGATTGAGGGATACCAGGAACACCACGCAAGTATGAGAGAATGTGGTGTTTGTGTTTGAGGGAATAATGGTTAGGTCCAGCTTTACTTAGCTTGACGACAAGCTCACGACTGCTGTCAATAAGGTCAGAGGCTTGAAAAACTGTGCCTATGCCACATAAGCCAGCCTTCTGGTAACCAATTGTAAGTGTATCCACTCACCTGATGACCCAGAACCACATTTTGCTCCCAACTTGAAATGAGAGTCACCACAAGAAAGAATCATTAAGAGAAAGTACAATAAAGTAAATACAGTGTGAGGAAGTTTGGACAAGTAAGTTGATTGACTGTAGGTTTGAGAGGTGATTTCAACCTTCAATTCAGATGCAGTGGCATTCAATGGTGGTAGTCGTGAGAAACATAGCATGTAGTTTGATGCGGTAGTCTAGGGATCAACAGTGGTGAAGTTCTACAGTTCTACAGAAGTTCCATGAGCAAACCCTCTTCACATTCAGGATCATACACGAGATCCCACTGGTTGACTGAGGCACATTCCATGAAATTCAGTCATTTTTTCTTGAAGTCATACTTGAGCATTTGAAGAGCCTCCATGAGGCAAGGGCTGATTCTATTTCTCTTCTTCGTGTTAGTCTCTGCACTGGATGAGAAAACACGCTCACAAGGGACAGCTGATGCTTGTACATATTGCCTTTCATTCCCTCAGCCAATTCATTGACACCCATCCTCCCTAGTTGGCCCACATGTATCCTATGTTTTGCCTCTTTGCCAGCCACTCAATGTGTATTGGTATTCATTCCCTTGGCCAGGCTGTGGACACCCAGTCCTTGGTCCTTGGCCCACCTGGCTCCTATGTATCCACTCTTCACTGGCCACTCAATGTCTATCAGCTGTCATTCCCTCAGCCCACCCACACTGTCCCCCTGCATCTATACCAGCCACTTACTGCATGTCAGTGGCCATTACCTTAGCCCATTCATTTCTTCTTTCTGTATACTGGCTGGCCATTGACTATCAGCAATGCCTCCTTCGGCCTAGACCCATGGACCGCCTCTTCTCCTGTCAGCCCACCTTTCTCCAGTATCCCACACATCAGCCTGCCCATGCATATTGATGTGTCTTTCACTTGGCTTACTACCACCTGACAGCTTGGATGACATCGGCCCATCAATATCTTTTGCTGTCTACTATCTTGGTCATTCTGTGTATCACTGGTGCATGTCCACTTGGCCAACCCATTTATCTCGCCTCTTAACCTTGGTCCCTCTCAGCCGCCCCTTCATTGGCTAACAGGATATCTCTATATCAATTTCCTTGGCCCCTCCATCTCAATTGCTGTTCCATTCATTAGCCCACCCATTACTCTTGGTATTCTCTTGTTGGCCATACTCATTGGCCCAGACAACATTACAGTGTTGCATCATTGTTGTGTGTTAACATCTTTGGCAAGAAAAAGTGGGAGAGGGAGGAAGAGGGAGAGAGAAGAGGGAGAGAGGACTAGGAGAGGAGAGGATGGAGAGTTGATGTCATGTCAGCACACATGGCGTCATCATTGTCAGTCCAGATGGCACAAAGGGTGAGGCCTTGAAGTGGAGGAAGGTGGGTGAGGTGGCGAGATAGAAAGGGAGGCAAACACAATGCATGGACAATGCAACAACATGTCATATTGTCGTCACATTGTGTCACTCTCTTATTCTTGTCGGTACATGTTGTTGTCAGGTTGGTGGAGCAAAAGGAGAGGGACAGGGCAAGGTGCAAGGTGTAGGGTTCATCATCATAGTCATCACCAAGAAAGGGGTGAGAGGGGTGGGCCTGAAGGAAGGATGTGATGAGGTGAGGTGAGGCAAGGTTGCTGGAGGTGGGGTGCAAGGAAGAGGCGGTCATAAATGGAGATGCACATGATGCACATTGTGGATGTGTCATTGTCATCACAGCACGTTGTGCCATGTCACAGTGTCATCCATCCACATTAGTGAGGTCAGGTGAGTGTGAGGGTGAGGTGGTGGTGAGGTTTTGAGGTTTCCTGATATGGCCTACCCATTATCCCATGTAGTATCCTGTCCAAACTGCATCAGCATCCATCCCACTGCCTGTTATCATTGTGGCCATTGCAGAGTTCATGGTCACCTTACTTGGTGAGCCTTGGCATTATCAGTTTGACTTTGCACTCGTTTCTGACATTGTCTGGACACCCCTCAGTGCTGCAGACGTCAGTGGTGTTGCTCCCCTGCCACTTGGTTTGACTGGGCCAAAGTTTGGTGGTGAACACTTCTTCTGCACTTGCTCTACTTGGCCCAGTGTTCTGACATTCTCCATAGGTTTTTTGGCGTATTTCTTGGGTCCTCTTTATGTCTCAACACTTTCCTCAACAACAGATGAGTCAATATGTATCAGTACTACATACCTAGTTCACCATGCCACGGTTGCTCTCAGCTCGCTTCTGACCTCAGGGCCCAACATGTGCTGTTTGCCAACCTGCCCCTCCAATTAATTTCATTCCAGGATCACCCCAAAGCAATAGAAAAGCAAGCCATTGGAAAATTCACTTGTTACCCTTCCTCATTACTCTCTGCTGGTAAGTACACTCTCATGACATGACAAGTCATGCTGTTCCTGCACCCACGGCTACCTAACAGGGAGGTCATGCTAGACAAGCAACAGAGAAAGCACCCACAACTCATGTGCCCACTGCTGTTCCACACACCCATCCTGCACACATCATGGCTGACAGGAAAGAGATCAATATTGACAGGGAGCTTGCTAGGCAGAACCTCGACTTGGAGACTGATGATGAAAATCTACCTCCCAAGGACCCAGTATCATCACAAACTGGGGTCTATGATCCCTTTGTTGACCCTTCTCATGATCAATCCTCAAAAAATGTGAGTATGGCTGATATTCAATACTTTTCAATCAAACTGAGGAGAGCTCGACTTGCAAGCTGTGCAGGTAGTTCCTATTGTTTTGACTCAAGCTGAAATCGGCTGAAATCCATCATTTCAGAAGGAAGATTCATGACGCTGATCTACTCGCATGGGAAGTGAAATATGTGAAGTGGCATACATATGTCTATGTAGCAGAATCTGGGAACTCTATGCTTCATGGCCATATTGATTGCTGGCACCTGCACAAGTATCTAGAACTTGTGGAAGTGCGCAGCTGGCCCACTTGGGTAGAAAGTCTAAAGAAGGCCAAGGGGGTTAAAGTACACACTTAGTGAAATGTGGCAGGCAGCTGCTGAAAGTGGTATGCTGGACAGCCTTTATGCATGAGTGAGACTGATGCTTCAAACCCTGAGGACCAAGAGGCTTTACCCGCATTCTCAAAGAAAGAATTTCGCAAATGCCTCATGGCATTCATTGTAGCTGATGACCAGGTACATTCTATAAGCTCATTCTAAGGTGTGAAGTCTGGCTTACCTCATGTAGTCCATCAATGTTGTAGAACACAGAGAATTCCAGAAGCTTCTCCTGTTCCTATGGGAAGGTTTTTGCGATTCTGACATTCCCTGTCACATGATTGTCCAAAACCAGATCTTAGAGTCATGGAATAGGTACTTGGTAACTCTTGCCCATGAATTTGAGGTGAGTATGGATTATTGATCTGAGTTGTACTATCACTAACCCACTACGTAGCATGTGCTTGGTCAAATCTCATTTATGACCAATACTTGGTCAGCAGGTATTGAGCAGGCTTCCTTGCCCTCACGGCTCACTGGATTACTGAAGATTCTCAACATCATCTAGAGTTGAGATCTGCATTGGTTGGATTCACAAGAATGAAAGGGAAATACGATGGTTGTCTCCTAGCACGAACAATAATCGACCTCTTTGATTGTGTGAAAGTAACATCCACGGTCTGTTTATACAATTCTGTTGAAAATTGACTGAGCATCACCAAACTACCAGGTTGGGTATTTCACAATGGACAATGCCTCAAACAATGACAGTTGCATGCAACACTTGGAGCACTTGTTGGAATCTCAGGATATCCACTTTGATGTGCGTGACCGCCAAATAAGATGCTTCCCACACATAATCAACATCTGCATAAGACACGTCTTGGACAGGTTCATGTGTTCTGTGGTTGAAGAGATTGTAGAAGCTTGGGTTGATTCGTTTCCAGATAGTGCTGACTGCACATGCTATGCAACCACTGTCCAGAACAAGCCTATCAAGAAGGGTCACTCTATTGCTATAGCAATTTGCTCATTAGGTCTTTGTTGTGATGAGTTTGCAGAAACCATCAAACATGGAAATGCAAGGAATTGGTTTCGGGCACCGGAAGTGGAGTCCAGATTGTTCCTAATCATGAACTGAAACTTGACACTGATACAAGGTGGGATTCTATGTACAGTATATCCATCGCCTGATTGAGTTATGCCTGGTATGTCACCAAAAACATTTAATGGCTATGAGGCTAACCTAATTAGGCTATTATGAGTCCTTCCGAAGGAAGGCAAGTTTTGCTCAAACGGTTGCAGTGTGCCTGAATTCATGATAATTGAGCTGTTGAAGGTAATAAATCCCAGCTGAAGTGCAGTACTCAGGGGGATTGAAAGCAAGAAAAGGGTGAAGAAATGCAATTCCATTCGACCCAGGGACAATGCTCAGTTGGTGAATGACGAGAAATGGTTTTTTAGTAGTCCAAGATGAATCCGGGGTGAATCTGGATTAAAATGGATGGAAAAGCGGACATGGCAGTCTGAATCCGGATCAATAAAACACAAGGAGAGTGAGAGAAAACGAACGTCGATGGAAAACAATGTGAGACAGATGCACACAGGCAAAAGCTACTATATTTTTTTTAATACAGTGAATTTTATAGTCCTCGGGAATACCCTCAGACTTGTCCTAAGTAAGGATAATGATAAAAAGAAGGTTTTCATATGGTATAAAGTTCAAGGGGCACCCGAACGTCCCTGCAAGGGCTGTGTGACATGGTCTAGCCAATGCTAAGTACAAATAAGGAGCATTAAAAATAGAATAAAAGAGTCCAAGGTAAAACAAGTGCAGATACAGCAATCTGGATGAGTTCGTGCATGTGATCGAGCAAGTAACAATGGATTCAAGTGGACAGATGGTTTGGATGATGATTTGAATGATGATGGTGAGTGATGAGAACATGCTTTACGAGCACAAGGAATATCTATTCCTTACACCGTGAGAAAAAAAAAAACCTTATCTGCACTGTCTGATCCAATCATTGTATATATTTAGATTTCGAGTGACTGTCTACTGGAGTTTGCACAAAATTCAGATAGTTGTATTGCACTATGTACTTTTGTATCTCATATCACTCTGCCATATTCATCCTTTTCAGACTTTCCGTGGGGATGAGCAGTGTCTCTTCATCATAGAACACTCTTTTGCAGCCGATGACAAAGGGTTTCTTGTTCGAATTGTTCATCCTTTGGTGGGCTTCTTGACATCTCTGTTCAGCAACCTGTAGAGTTCGTTGGTCATTTAGTTGTTGCTTGATTATACTTGCTCACCATCGCAAGTCCACCATCCATCAATGTGAGTGAGCGTAAAACGAGCCGCATGCAAGTGGTCTGGTCATCGATGGTGTAAGCGACTATTGTGAAGTTTACCTCCACAAAGTCCCCCAATTGAAAGACCACTGGATCACAAGTTTTGATGCTGTTGAACATTTAAGAATGAGTTGCTTGTCAATTGAATGAACTGACCTTTTAAAATCAGAGCTCATCTTATAGTATTCCACTTTGTTTTCCTCAGTATGCACATACTGATCGCTTGTGAGTCAGGCAAGTATGTTGTTGGGGTCCACCCCATGTTGGAACGGTATGGTGGTCAAGATATCTTGGTGTTTGCGTGAAGTCAGATAGCGGTTGTTGATATCAAGCAACAGATGACCTCTGAAAACGTCAGGATGCCATGGTTCGAGTTTGGCGTCCGTGTAGATGCGGGATAGGTGAGAATTCGTGCCTTGTATGGTGGTGATAGCATTGGCAAATTTGGACGTCCTGATTCCTGTAATTGATACGGCTTGTCTTAAGTGTTTCGCAGCATTTCTGTGTCTGTAAGTGTTGACTTTTCAATGCATGAATGGTTATCTGTAAAAGTTTCACTCACCGGGGCATGGTCTGTATGGGCAGTAAGTCTTTCTTGATGAGGAATCCTTGGATGTTGAGAGTGACTTTTTCCAATTCGCCATTGTCGTTTTTGTATGCCATTTGTGATTCTCCATTAGCATCAGTTGGTGTAGCGACCCAGCCTTTGAAGATGTTGGAATCCTTTCAAGTATTGATTATGATTTGTCTCACATAAGTTTGGTAATGTACCAAGTTGTAAGTGAGATGAGGAAGCATTGTCTTGTTCCCTCGTCTTATCGTGACCAATTCGCTGTACTGAAATTCTGTTATCGTTAAGCACCAAAACTTAAGAATGTACTTGATGAGAGTAGTATCTTACTTGCTCGATCTCAGTCAAAGTAATCATTCATTTGCTGTGTAACCGTTGTTGTACTTGTCGCAGGGATGCTAGTTCAGAACAATATGTATTGCTCACACAAGTCATCTGATTTATCTGTTGACACCCATCAGACTTTGTCATTTCGTTTATAGTTACCTTAGATCAGTTTTGAAACATAATTTCATACGATGCTCTCGTTTCATTTCAGATGACAGAGAAAAAACTTTGATGCCATGAGTGTGTCTGTTTTTTGAATCAGATCTTCGCTTGAAGCATTTGAACATCTTTTTGACAGTCTAAACAGATGTTTGGCGTATATCGTGTGGTGGCTTTCAAGTTGCTACATGTCAATGTTCACTGGCATATGTAGGTGGCATGGTTGAGGTCATGTGATTTGTATTTGTGCCACCATTTTCGGTCATTATCCCTTGTTTTGTTTGTTGTCGTTCATTTAGATCTATTCGTGATTACTTCAAGATTCATTGTCATTTATATCTCATAATGTTTCAATTAAGTGTGAGTTCTTTCTCTATCACTTTTTGCCGCATCAGACTTAATGCTTGCACTAGCATGCATTGCATTCAGTCGATTTCGGGTTCGTTGAACGGTTCTACAACAATGTGTAACCTGGTTGTTTTCTTGTTGGAATTTCAACATAATTTCAAACGAGATGGTCTGTGATTAGTTGTATTCAAATACTCATTAACACGTTCTTTTCGAAACATATAGCTAGTAGGCTAACTCTGACTCGTCATCATTTCCAAGTAGAAATTCGTTCGATGCCCACTTCTAAATATTGTTTAGCTTTCATCTACAATAAGTTTATCGTGTCTTGTAATCTGAATGGTTTCATTTACAGGTGTCATATTTAGTTGTTGGAATACCAGGACAGTTGCCGATTTTTTGCATGGACTCCATTGCAACACAAAGTCTCTTCTGTTGCAGAAGGTACTATAATTTTTGAAAATGAGCCTAACAACAGACCATCAACAGCTCATATCTTGAGTTTGTTTGTTTAATTTCTAGTAGCTTTCGTTTGACAGATTTTTTTAATAGGTCTTGGTCATTACTCAAGAGTGAAAAGAATCTATTTTTCATGTTATCGTACCACATGTTTGGTTTTGTATTGATTGTCTGCAGTCACACAGACGATACAGCTCTGTCCATTTGTCTTCTACTTTCTTTCATTGATGTCTCACTCATTGGAAATTGTAGATGGAAATTGATGTTGAAATTTTATGAAATAATGTTGTCTTACAATTATTTTTTTTGTTTGCAAATTCATATAGTTGAAATCAATCTCAGTCACGATGATTTATCCGCACCTCCTAACTTCACCGTTTGCATGTTATTTAGCCATGTCGCGTGTTGATGAGTCTGATGGTGGTCTTTCTTTTTTAGTCTATCCTCCATTGTTGTTTCATCCATGTTGGGTCACAAGTACATGCCACCTTTTTAATACAGTTTTTCTGTTCTGACAGACTTCGTGGATCATTCCATTAGGTTGACAAACAGGAAAAGAATCTTGAAGGAGGCCAGCAAGTAAGCATTGTTGTATGTGTCTCATTAGAATTCTCAACTAAGTACGACCCTCTCATTTGTGAAGAAGTGTCAGTATTATCTGTTGTCTCATCGGTCATGTCCTCAACCTTTTTTTTTTTTATAGATCATCCACAACATTGATGAATCTCCAACAGTGATCAATACCGAAGGGCAACGAAAATGTAAACCCTTGCAATGGTCCGTCACTCTTTATTCTGCATGATGATCGGTTCACTGGATTCCTTTTAGATTATTAGATTCCAACAAATTGTCGATCCATCCATCCTCATGTTCACGTTTATCACAACATCGAGTTGTTGAAGACACCAAATCATCCAACGAGAATTTGTACATGGACGTCTTTGTATACTTTTGAGCCCCTAGCTTGATGTTATCTTATAGCAGTCTCAAGGATGATGATTTGAAGGGTTCTTTATGCTCATTTATCATTTCGGATGATTCTGAAAATTTGCCAAATGATGTATGCGAAAATCGTCATGATAGCAGGAAGAATTCCAACAAGCGTTGCAAAGTCAAGCCTTGGACACATAGTCCTGATTGGGTGGATATTCAGAATGAGTCGATGAGCGGACAACTTACTATTGAATCTGATGACAATATTCCAACCGATCTGGAACTTGCTCCATGTCAGACTATCATGTACGCATTCTATCATGTTGTCTTTTTGTTTATTGACTTTATTCAGAACAGGGAAATCAACAACCAACTTGAATACTACTACCTCATCGACAATGGTATATTTAGAAGATCTCAGTAGATCAACGTAAGTTGGGATACCATCTTCATTTAACTCTTTCTTATAATCTACTGATTTATTTGGTTTGAAGATATGAAC
Organism: Chiua virens; assembly: GCA_019787685.1. NCBI lineage: Eukaryota > Fungi > Basidiomycota > Agaricomycetes > Boletales > Boletaceae > Chiua > Chiua virens. The sequence continues at coordinate 237,085 of JAHNUO010000021.1, forward strand.
CACCCGATGTGGACGGTTCCAAGGTTGATAATCAGGATTGAATTTTTGGTAAGCATTATGACAATTTGATGAATCTTCCGTATGTAGTTCCTTTTGTGATTCTCACATTACGTTGAAGTGTGTCTTTCATCAGATTGGTTACTTTAGTTAACATGCATGCTGGAAAAGCGGCACAAACTGCATTGCTCGATTTATGGTACTGTAATGGTGGAATCGTAAACACCAAGTACATTTATTTTTGCATCTGCTGGAGCCCATTCATAGGTTTTTCCAAGGATTGTATATGTTCTCGAACTATGGCAGTTTTGTCAACCTTTCTCAGGTCGATCCTTGCCAACTTACAACTCATCGAACTTCATCTAATTCAAATAACTTTGCCGTAACCTTCATGACAGTCAATCGTTGGGAGACCCAATACACTTTGTGTGTCTCCCTCATTTATGTGACCAACTGCTTCAAGAGTTCGAACAGTTGATCAGTTGCCTTGGAGTGGTATACCAAACCTCAACTCTGGCCGTAGATCTATACACAGATCACTTTCAATTTCAAACATTCACTGACCAAAACCAAAAGAACAAAGTCTATTTGCATAAAGGTTAGATAATTTTTACTATACTATAATTGACTATCACTGACGTTAATTTTGCTGTAGTAGACAAGAAACCTGGCTCACCATCTATGCCGAAGTCAAAAAAGAATAAGTTTGTCATATCTGCTCCTAGTCCCAGATCAATTTCGGGCGGATCACAAGTGAGACTTGTACTTTCCGCGTCAGAAAAAGGTTGGATTGACTTTCGTGTATTTTCTTTACTCACTTATCTTCCTTGTAGTTCCTATTTATGACTATAGGCACAAGACTACAAGATTTGATCCAAGCATCGACCTTAGTCCAGATCAACACAATGTGAAGCAATTTGACAAGGAACTCCCTGTCGGATCGTTGGCGATGGTTGTTTATATGGTCAATACCTATAAACGTAAAGTTGACAATTTCTTGGCTCATCTTGGATTGAACATCCACTGGGTCACGCTTGTAGGGATGCCACCGTCGAATGATTAGAACGACTTTGTAATCCGTCTTGTTACGTCTCTTTTTTTTTAAAAAAAAACTATGTGATTGATCAGATTCTTTTCAACGTGATTGATAAAATTTGAAATTCACTTTTTACTTGTTGTAGGTAATGAATCCTGGCTGAAGTGCAGTACTCAGGGGGATTGAAAGCAAGAAAAGGGTGAAGGAATGCAATTCCGTTCGACCCAGGGACAACGCTGAGTTGGTGAACGACGAGAAATGGTTTTAGAGTAGTCTGAGATAAATCCGGGGCAAATCCAGATTAAAACAGATAGAAAAGTGGACACGGCAGTCCAAATCTGGATCGATAAAACATGAGGAGAGCGAGAGAAAGCGAACGTTGAGTGAAAACGATGTGAGACAGATGCGCACAGGCAAAAGCTACTGTATTTTGTCAATACAGTGAATTTTATAGTCCTCGGGAATACCCTCAGACTCGTCCTAAGTAAGGATAATAATAATAAAAGAAGGTTTTCATACGGTATAAAGTTTGAGAGGCACCTGAATGTCCCTGCAAGGGCTGCGTGACATGGTCTAGCCAATGCTAAGTACAAATAAGGAGCATCAAAAATAAAATAAAAGAGTCCGAGGCAAAATGAGCACAGATACAGCAATCCAGATGAATTTGCACAAGCAGACAGATCAGGATTGGGATCGGGTGATGACGGGGTGCGGAAACGTGCTATGCGAGCACAGGGAATACCTATTCCCTACATCGTGTTTAAACAGCATCTTGTCTGTCATCGACTCCTTTCGCTTTTGTGACCATCAATGTTTTGCTTCTGTCAATTGTTTCTATTCTAATGTCCAATGTTTATTATATTTTACTTGGTGAGTCAAAATGTACAATGTGTGCTTTACTTAATACATTGTCATGCAGTTGAAAAGGGGTCTGGACAATACAATGTCCGATTCTCTATGCTAATGGTACACGACATTCCTCGTACGGCTTTAAACAGTGTACTTAAGGAATGAAGTGAGTTCTTTCTGTTAAATGAAATATTTCTAGACACTCATTCTGTTTTGAATACCATAGACAACATTGCTTTGTCCTTACCATCGGAGTTTGAGCTACGTTCTAGTTTAGATGAACAAGAAATCCATTCTACTCTACTTGACATACACCAACATCAGTTTTTGGCACAACATAACCGGTGTGTCGTCAATTACATCATATGTATGATTTGTGATATAACTATTCCCTCAGTTTTCCATCCATTGATGAACATTTTGAAACTGTATGTATGCACTCCATTGAATATGGTGACATTTCTCTCAAAGACGCAGTTAATCATGTCATTGCATTGCATTTACATTTGCACTAGGTTAATTTTAATCCATTACTGTACATTGTATAGATACTTAGGTATTTGTACTTAATTGAAAGTTCTGTTTGATTCCTTTCCGTTCCAATCTGAGTCAGGCATGATAATGCTTGATTTGCCTTCTTCCTTGACATCGTACTACAACATACAAAATCCTTACTCGTCTTCTCATCGACATGCTCAACAACTTCAAGATTTTCAATAAAATCTGCTTGCCATATATGTGGATATGAGTAGTGACTTCAATTCGTGACGGCAAAGTATCAAGTTCTATCCGGTGTCAATGTGGTCGTAACTTTTCATCTTCGACTCACTTTGTTTTTATGCTGATCTTCATTCTCTTTATTTTCTATCTAAATTGTCGCATCCTGAGTTTTGACCATAACTCTTCAAGACTGTTTAACAAGGATTCATTTCAATGTGGAATATGTCTGTATGACGGTGCACGCTCTCAATTGTCACGTGATACCAACCAAATCGTAGCTCAGTGGCAGCACAGAAATAGTATGCCACTCGACTATGCTACAACTTGTGATTTACAAGCTATTGATTGGGAAACCTTGTCTCTACTTTCTAATTCTGTGACAGGAACATATCCCTCTTGCTGTATCCGTAACAGTCAGTCACAATATGGCCCAGGTGTATTGTTACTATCCATGAAGGAGACAACTTCACTGGTGTCTTCAGAACATTTGTTGTGTCTGCCATCTCCACATGGTGTAATGTTATGCTTGCCATCACAAAACGGTGTGTTGTTATTATGCTTGTGCTTGCTGTGTCAATGCGGTGTAATGTTATGCTTGCTGTCACAAAACAGTGTATTGTTATTATGCTTGCCATTATTACACGGAGTTTTGTTATACTCATCATTGGTTTTTACTTTTCTGTTATCAACCGAACCTTCTGTGTCAATTACAATAAGAACTATCTGTCTTTCCTTTTTACAATTGATTGTTCGTTGTCATGACTTTTGTGTACTGAATTATATGGTTACAAAACACATGGCTCATTTTGGTCATCATCTCACATGTTGCATCAACTATATTCAATATCAAAATTACATGCAAAAGCTTAGTCTTAATATTCTACAGGAAGAACAAAAGGAAACACTTCATAATGATTATTTCGACAATTGTCATATAGGTGGTGGTCATGGCAGACAAAGTATTGCTGTCTTTATGTATGAGGAACTTAAACGATACTTATATTTGCCTCTAAGTCACAGACATGCCTCAATTGTTGATGAAGATAATGTTTCTTTTGAATATATGCATCATATTGTTCAGATAGACTCAATTGAGTTGATTAAAGCTGATGATTTGCTCTTTGCTTGTCCTCCATTGAGATTTCTTGCACAAGGATTACATAATAAACAAATGCATGAAATCATTGAGGAATATGGCTTATTTGTTCCTAAACATACAGTATCATCTGAACTACTGACTATAATTGATCAAATTGATAGTATGAACATGTCTTCTCTTAATGACAACAATCATAGAGTTTCTATATTCAAAGTTGTTCATAATAAAAGTAAAAAATGCAAATTACCCAGTTCCAATAAAGAAAAACCTAATCTTAACTCATCTCTCAATACTTCTCATTTTCCTCCCTCACCTCCTTCAAAAAACTTGAGAGATAAAATTATCCATCGCTTTTGTAAAGATACATCTACAGACTTCTTAACAGAATATGGTTGTGCTGTATGTGCTCAGCTTACTCCATCCTTGCATCTGAATACAAAGATAACTCATTTCTCAAAACAACATCTCAATTGTTTGTGGCCCAGTAATCAAGATGTCACTAGAAGTGAGCGTAAACATCACACTGATCCCTGTGTTCAAATATCTGGACCTGTCTTAGCAAGAGACTGTGATTTCATTTGCGACAACTGTTCATCTTCACTAAACAAAGGTCATTGTCCTAAATTATCTATGGCTAACAACATGTGGTATGGAAATATTCCTAAAGAGCTGCAGAATCTAACCTATACATATTGAAAAACTGCTCATATCTAGGGTATGAATCAATAGATGTGTTATCAAAGTTCAAAGCTCTGGTTCAAGAAAGATGATTGCAAATGCTATTTCTTTCAAACATCCTTCACAAAAGATTTACACAGCTTTACCTCCACCTCCTACTGATCTGGATGATATGATTGCTTTTATTTTTAGCGGACCTTCTCCTCCAACAGATGAAAAACTGAAGTGGACACCACTCTTAGTTTGTCGTAGAACAGTATATAATGCTTTATCTTGGCTTAAGTTAAATCACAGAGACTATACTGAGCTTGAAATCTCTACTGACAACCTTATGCTCTATCCAGAAGATAGACCTCCACTTGTTATAGAATACCGAATGTCTTCTGGAGAACATCCTTACAAGGCTCAGGCTCTACACGAAACTGGAGATGATGATGGAACTTTAATGGGAACTTGTCCAATGACAATACATGGTGTAACAGGTCAAGATTATATATCATTGCCCTTACATGCTTTAAAAGCTTTGGCATTACAATATCTTCATCAAGGTAGTAAGATACTAGCAGTAGGCAGAGATGATAACCCTGAAACTTTATGGAACAATCCTCAGTTATATCCTATGATGTTTCCATGGTTGTTCCCTTATGGTTTAGGAGGAATAGGTCAAGATATACACAAAGGAAAAATATCAGATGTTCTATGTAAACAACACATGCTAATGTACTATGATAAATGATTTCAATTAGATGACTTGTTTACTTTGATTGCTTTTAATCATGAACAAATTAAACAAGCAACCACAAGTGGTTTTCTCATGACTAAATGTGCACAATTTGAAACTGTAACTCAACGACTTTTCTCCATGGATCCAATTGTGCTTTCTGATATCACACATAGACTTCAATTGGGTGAATGTGTAATTCCTACATCTGATGAGGAGAAGAGATGTTTCAAGTTAATGAATGACTTGGAGTTAATAGGCAAAGATGTAAGTGGTTCATTCACTTCCAAACAACATATATGTAATGAAATATGGTCTCTCATAGCTTTTAAAGGTGCTCCTAGTTGGTACATTACTCTGTCGCCTGCAGATGAACAACATCCTATTTGTCTTTACTACGCTGACAGTCAGGAAAAATTTACTTCAACCATTTTAGATCAATCTAGATAAAGAAATTTAATTTCAAGTAATCCTGTAGCTGGTGCTCGCTTCTTCCATTTAATGGCTTCTATGTTCATTAAACATGTTCTAGGATGTCCTATTGGTTCTGATGAGTCCTTGTTTCAAGACTCATTAGATTGCTCATATACTTGTGGTTTTTATGGTACAACTGATGCTTTTTATGGCACTGTCGAACAACAAGGTAGATTAACACTTCACTTACATATGCTTATATGGATCAAAGGTAGTGTGGCTCCTACAGAGTTACATAAACGAATACTTGATTCTTCTTCAGATTTTCAAAAACATCTTGTACATTACCTAGAATCATGTCATCAGGGTGAATTGAATGGTTATACTATATCTACCATGAAGGATATATTAAAAGAAGATGAGATCCAGTTGGATTATCAAACTCCTATAGAGACCTTACCTATACCTCCTCATACATGTGGAGCTAAATCTACAGAGAAGTGTAAGTGCAATCAATGTTTAGCATATAGTGAATGGGAAGTTGATTATATTAAAGCAACAAATGATATTCTGTTTCGAACAAATGTTCATACTTGTTCTTCTTCTCCTTCTATATCAGGTTCATCTACTGGTCAACCAATTACAAGCTGTCTCTCAAACAAACTTGGAGTTTGCAAAGCATGTTTTCCTCATCCTACTTTCAATCAAACTTTTGTAGATACTGAGAGTGGTTCTCTTAACCTTAAAAAGGGCGAGCCCATGATGAATACATTTACTAATATTGTCTCATATCTTTTTCGTTGTAATACGGATGTAACTAGTTTATTATCTGGTACTGCAATAAAAGCTGTGGTTGCATATATCTCAGATTATATAAGCAAATCTCCACTCAAAACTTATGTAATATTTGACACAATACAAAGTGTATTTAATCATAATCTTATGTTTATTGGTGGAACTTTAGATTGTCAGGAAAAAGCAAGAAAAATCATGACTCAGGTTGTGAATGCTTTAACATCCAAACTTGAGGTAGGAGCTCCAATGGCTTCATTATATCTATTGCAACATCCTGATCATTATACAGATCATAAATTTATTAACTTTTATTGGATGTCTTTTGTTCTTCAAGCTAGGCAGGTTTGGCATTCAGATGATGCTTATGATCTGGATGTTAATGAACCTTTGTATCTGAATAGAGACCACAATAAAATAATTGGAACCAATCCTGTTTTTGACTATATATATATAGACCTATGGTTTGTACTTCAATTTGTTTATATGATTGGATTTGTTCTTATACACATGTTCCTTTGTCACAAAAAGTAAAAAGAAGACTTGCAAGTGGAGATCAAGTTTTGCTTCCTGAAGGTGTTCTGCTCTATACAAATTATCATCCTTTACATTTAACACATGGTGTTCGTCTTTTGTCTGCTCAGTTTAAATGGGTTCCTAACTTCATCAGATCTTCATTACCTCGTGATGACAAAGGTGATCAGGCTTTCTATTGTTTAGTGATGTTATCATTTTTTAAACCATGGCATACAGGTTATGATTTATGATCAATACATTGTGACTGGATAAATTCATTCAATGAATTTCCCTTTAATTCTTCACAGACACAGATTATGCAGAATCTGAAGGTGAAGTTTGAATGTATGGATGCAAGAGGTGATTTTTCCTTACAACAGAAAAAAATGCTAAACTATCATCTTTCCTTCCATCTGATTTTAACTTGATGCACAATGAGACTGAAGATGAGCCCTATCTTGAATATAATGATGTTACAAATACATATCATATTCTATTCACAGATGATATCATAGGACGAAAGACAGCTAAATGGGAATATGAAAAAGGGATCATACAAGATGTCATGAACACATCAGGATGGTTAAATCCTCTCCATCAAGATAATCAAACTCCTTCATGTTCCCAAGCTATTGTTCCTTCAATCACATTAACTGCTTCTGAATGGAAAGCAAAAGTTCAAGAGACAAAAAAAATGTTCTTACAGAAAAACTCCAAGTATGTAAACCTGCTTTATCATCCTCTTCATTATCTTCGTTCAATAAGTTAACTGAAATCTTTTCAAAATCTCAAAATAGTGTAAAATTAATTGATAAAAATTACTTCATACAATTTCTACAGAATATATCTGAAGATATTCATGAGATTCCTATATTCATAATTCAACACTTTGCTTTAAATGAAGAGCAACAATGTGCTTTCATGATTGTAGTAAAACATATGTTATCTAACTCAAATGAGCAACTTAAAATGTATCTAGGTGGTATGGGTGGAATGGGTAAGTCACAAGTAATAAAAGCATTGAAAGATTTTCTACTACTTGTTAACAGGAGTTCAGATTTTTTAATTTTGGCACCTACAGGTTCTGCTGCAGCTCAACTTGGAGGTTATACCTATCATTCTATTCTTGGTATTAATGACAAATCTTTTGGCACTTCAACTAAGATTAATCTTATGAAAGAAAGATTAGTTGGGATTAAATATATATTTTTTGGATGAGGTTTCTATGTTGTCATGCCATGATTTATATAAGATTTCATCACAACTTGCAAAGGCCTTTAACAAATGTGACATGCCATTTGGAGGTATTAATATGATTTTCACAGGAGACTTTGCTCAACTTCCACCTGTACTTGGAAATAAATCACGTGCATTATACAGTGGTATAATTGGATCTTCTCCTCATTCTAGTCTTACACATTATGATCAGGAATCAGCCATTGGAAAAGCCTTATGGCATCAAGTGACTACAGTGATCATACTGAGAAAAAACATGAGACAGACTTCTGTTTCTTCTAATGATCACAAGTTCAGAACTGCACTAACAAACATGAGATATAAGAGTTGTACCTCAAAAGATATTCAATTTTTGCAAAGTCGTGTAATTTCACCCTTATGTGCTGAATTATCTCTAACATCTAAAGAGTTTCATAATGTATCTATCATAACAGCTTGGAATACACAAAAGGACCATATAAATGAGTTAGGTTGTGTATGTTTTGCTGAAGATTCAAATCAGACATTGACTAACTTCTACTCTGAAGACTTAAGAGTAAATGAGGTTTATAAGAATAAGTTGAATTTCAAAAGAAAAGGACATGATTCTAAAAATGTCATTCCCTTGTTATTATCTGAACAAGAAATTTTATGGAAGAGTTCTCCACACACCTCTGATCACTTTGCAGGTTGTTTGCAATTGTGTATTGGTTTACCAGTGATTATAAAGCATAATGATGCTACTGAACTTTGTATAACAAATGGACAAGAAGGAACTGTGGCTGGTTGGACTACTTGTACAGGTTCACATAAGCAACAGACTTTGGATACTTTGTTTGTAAAATTGATGTATCCTCCTAATGATGTCTCAATTGAAGGTCTACCTTTAAATGTTGTTCCAATTCCATCAACTACTAAAGAAATCACTTGTGTTTTACCTAGTGATGTCACAATTCATGTTAAACATAGACAAGTCCATGTTTTACCTAACTTTGCAATGACTGATTATGCATCTCAAGGAAAGACTAGAACCTTCAATGTTGTTGATTTACAATGATGCCATTCTCATCAGTCAATTTATACTGCTCTGTCATGTGGTACCACTGCAGATGGTACAATTATTCTACAAGGCTTTGATGCTAATAAAATTACAGGTAGTATTTCAGGATGGCAATGCAATGAGTTTAGAGAACTTGAGCTACTTGATGAAATCACTATACTTCGTTTCTTAAATGAGTTGCCTCATACTGTAATAGGTCACAGACGAAATACACTTATATCTAACTTTAGACAATGGAAAGGTTCAAATTATATGCCTTTTGGATTACATAAGACACTTTATTGGTCTTCTAATGACCCTTTAATTTCAACTGATGCTACTGTAGATTGGAAAAATAGTTAACAGAGCTAAAAATTCTTTGGATGCAAATGTTATAACACAAAATCATACTGTAGCTGCTGGAAGTACCATATTGAATACAAAAATTGGCACACCTTTGACTATAGTAAATGATCTACATAACTATAATTTTAAATGGGGTTGTAACAATTGGAGTTGTGCATATGACTCATTATTTTCCATTTTTTTTTTGCAATATGGTGTGAAAAACCATCTTATTGGAACAAGCATTTTTCAAATGCAAGTGTTTACATGCAAGAACTTGTTCTTAGTTTCCAGAAGTTTCGTAAAAAGGAATTGTTATCTACTACAATGTGTAATAATGTGCAGAAACTTATTCATTCTGCAAATCCTCAAAGCTTTCCTAATGGGAATAATTGCACTAGTGTTAATGATTTACTTCAAACCATGTTAGGTGACATGTTTCCTATAGGTTGGTTATTATGTCCTTCTTGTAATTGTCGTCATCCTTATAATTGGGAGTTTTCAATACATCTTGATGTTTTGCCTGGTGATGGTCGTTCAACTGCAGAACAAATCAATGATTTATTAACCATTGATGATGATATGATTTGTGCAAACTGTGGTTGTATATTAAATAAACCTATTCATTTCCCTAAAATACCTCATCTTATTTCATTTGATGTATTTAACATGCCTCAATCTTTTGTCTTGTCTCACACTGTTAAGATTCTAAAGAATTCTCATAATACTATTCTCAAGATCAAAGGAATTATTTACTATGGTGATCATCATTTTACCTGTCAAATTTTTCAACCTGATGGCACCATACTCTTTCATGATGGTATGAATAACAATGGTGATTTAATTAACACCAATGAGACTTTGACTTCTAATACCAATATTAATATTTGTCACAACAGATATGCTTCAGTGGTTTTATATGGTTACTAATTTAGAACTTCAGATGGACTTGCTTGTGGCCGTATGGCCCTCTTCTACTAGTTGACTACTTCCTTGCCTTGCTGAACCACCATGACCTTGAGAAACTGAAGCTCTCCAAGTGGGGGTGGAATGTACTTGAAGATTACTACAAGATTCTCAGCATAAGTGTCAAATACCTTCAGAGTCATAACTGACATATCTGCTCTACAGATCCCTCACATTGTTCAAGATTGCATCTCAACCGAAAGGCTATCCCATCTCGGACTGTCCATACCATATTTTGAACTTTTTATGTCTGGATGGGAACAGCTTTGAGAGGATTGACCCTGACTCAAGCCATGGGTGGATATCAGCCTAGACTGGGCCACCAAATATTACAAGCGAATGGATGATACTACTGCCTACATTATTGCAATGCATATGTGTAATTCATAAATGCATTAACACAAAAACTAATTCTCATATAGTCATTGAGCCCTCTGTTCGAATGAGTTGGATCAAATACCACTGGGATGAAGACTATGTCATGAAGGCTAAATAAAAAAGTTGTTTTAGATTTGGTAAGTACCAAACTTCTATATGACCTTATCCTGACTAAATAATTTGGGTCAGATGCATCAGTATTATGACGAGCAAGTCCCTGAGGAGGTGCCTAGGGACAGCTGGCCTCATACTTTCGAAGATTTTGGTTTCATTGCCACAAAGTTGTGCATCAGGGACATGGCTGGTTGAAAGAAATCCCACCATATTGGCCATTCTGTTGAAGATAAATACCATTTGTACACCAATGGCACATTGACAACACAAGGAGAGGATCCTCTCAGATTCTGGGATGTATGTCCTTATACACTGTAGCTCAAAACACTAACGTAAACAAAATACAGGCAAATCAGAAGACATACCCAATCCTTTCTAGTATCATGATGGACTACCTCCCAATACAAGCATTAGCTGTCCCTTGTGAGCGTGTTTTCTCATCCAGTGCAGAGACTAACACGAAGAAGAGAAATAGAATCAGCCCTTGCCTCATGGAGGCTCTTCAAATGCTCAAGTATGACTTCAAGAAAAAATGACTGAATTTCATGGAATGTGCCTCAGTCAACCAGTGGGATCTCGTGTATGATCCTGAATGTGAAGAGGGTTTGCTCATGGAACTTCTGTAGAACTGTAGAACTTCACCACTGTTGATCCCTAGACTACCGCATCAAACTACATGCTATGTTTCTCACGACTACCACCATTGAATGCCACTGCATCTGAATTGAAGGTTGAAATCACCTCTCAAACCTACAGTCAATCAACTTACTTGTCCAAACTTCCTCACACTGTATTTACTTTATTGTACTTTCTCTTAATGATTCTTTCTTGTGGTGACTCTCATTTCAAGTTGGGAGCAAAATGTGGTTCTGGGTCATCAGGTGAGTGGATACACTTACAATTGGTTACCAGAAGGCTGGCTTATGTGGCATAGGCACAGTTTTTCAAGCCTCTGACCTTATTGACAGCAGTCGTGAGCTTGTCGTCAAGCTAAGTAAAGCTGGACCTAACCATTATTCCCTCAAACACAAACACCACATTCTCTCATACTTGCGTGGTGTTCCTGGTATCCCTCAATCTGTCTGGTCTGGAGCAGCATCTGGGCACAACATTGAAGAAAACAAATAATAGGTGAATGAAGAAAGGTGGGGCGATAAGTTCATCCCAAGGGGGGTTATATTTGAAGGAATGAAGGATTTGGGTTTGTCTAAGAGTCCTAGAGGCTGCTGAACGATCCAGAATGAAAAGCAGCTGATGAAAAAGTATCCGGGTGGAGTTGAGGCAATGAGAGGATTGATTTGAGTAGATGAAATGCAGAGGAACGATAGGACGAGGTAAAAGGAAAGCTATCCAGCTCACTCACACATGAGAGAGTAAAACAGGAGATCTCCTGAACACAGAAAGATAATTTTTTATGTTAGAAACATGGTTTTATAGTCCTGGGCATAACCCAGGACTGTTAAAGGTAATCCGACCCTAAGTAAGTGTACAGGATCGACATAGGGTGAGTATGCTAAGAAGGAGTGTCAAACCTTGTAGATGACAAAGAAAGGAAAGGTGTTAGGATAGTAACAACATTAATAAGGCCAAATCGAATAGAACAAGTCAATATGTATGATAAAACTGGATTGCATTGCATTGACTCAGATTGGACTCAGATTGGATTCAGATGGATTCAGATGATCTGTAAACACTAGGAATGAACCCGGGCTGGCACGAAGTTGATGGTGGGTGAGATGGGAGGTGATAGGACATGATGAAGAGCGAGGAAAGGGTATCCTACAACCGTAGGGAGTATCTAACTCCTACAACATGCTCATGCTTGGATCACTTGGGCCTTCACTGGAAGTCATTTTCAATATGTGTGGGCATGAATTCTCTTATAGTACCATGGCTCTGATCGCAGAGCATATGGTATGTCTCCTTCATCCCACTATATCTCTTCAGTGCTGACTTTTTCTGGACCTTTCCTGTCTTGCAGCTTACATGTCTCAAGGCCATCCATGTGCGTAATTTTATCCACTGTGATATCAAACCAGCTAACATCCTTGTTGGGAATACTACATGCCACAATATGCTGTATCTCGCTGATTTCAGTTCTGCACATCAATACAGAGATGCTTCCATGCACATCCATATTCTGTTTTGACAAGGCATGGCATTCATTGGCATGCCTGCCTTTGCTGCCATGAACAGTCACCTAGGGAATTGAGCCATAGAGACAACATAAAATCTCTTGCCTACGTTCTCATATATCTCTTTTGCAGATTGCTCCCTTGGTTCAATCAGAAACCAGTGCACAGAAGCACCATTACAAACATGAAACTGAACATCTCATATGACGACCTATCCAAGACCTTGCCTGTGGTATTTTCAGAGTTCTTGAAGCATGCCCACTTACTCACATTTCAAGTCATGGTTTCAGGAACTATGAGGTGGTTCAGACAGCAACAATACACAATTTGACTGGCAAACACAAGACCTTACCCACAGTTTCATCGTGCCCACTGTGCTACTACACTCGTCTGTGATGTCCCCTGCAAACCCCAGGTGAAAGATCTGTTAATGATTGAGGTCTGACCCCTGTGGCAGCAAAAAAAGGTGCATTAAGTATTTATTACATCTACATCAAATAAGCTGATTGTGTACTTATCCAGCTCAATATCCCTCCACTTGCCATTGCACAGCCAACATTGCAGCATACAAAAGTCAAAAGACCACAGTCATCTGCATAGTCATGCAGGATGATGATGTTGGTAATATATACATAATGTTGCTTGCTATATGCCTGTATCTGCATCTCTTTGTTGTTTGTAACACTCTGAATTGTTTCGAACTGGTCTGAACTGGTCCGAAACCAATTAGGACTGATAATGTAGTTTTTGTTGGTCCCAAACTGGAACTGAACCAGGTAAAACCGGAAACCAGTTTTGTACCTGGTTCAGTCTGCTTATGTAAACCAAACTGTATGTAAACTGAGTAAAACTGGAACCAGTTCCTGGTTAACCAAACTGTGACAACACTACTGCTAATACAGGTATCATAGTCAACCATACTGACAGGTGCATTATGTTTTGTTTTGCATTAAGTTGTTCATTGGATTGTCGCTGACAATGCTTCCAACAAGGGAGAATCATTTATACAAGTCCTACAAGGAATTGCTACAGTGGATTCCTTCTGTGCATGACATCCCAGTAACTGACCTGCAAGATGCTTTACAACAGGTAAGAAACCCCATCAGTTTGGCTTTATACAATATGACTCAAGAGGATCAATTGGTAGCTTGGCCAAGGTGCTGACAGTGGTTGTGCTGATGATACCCACAGGTTGAAAGTTCAAGTTGTCAACTGGTTTATGAGAGATACACTGAGACCAGATCCTCCTCTCAACAAAGAAGACAAGAGTGGGAGGGGCTTCTACAATGATGTGACTGGACAACTTGTGTATCCAGTCAACTATGACTGGAATGATGCCTAGTAGGCGATAGTATCCACTGTACACAACTAACTATTGTGATGATACAGCCAACAACAAATGATATGCAAATTCCATCCAAACTATCTCATCACTGCTCAGTGTTGGCCAACATTTTGTATCCTGGCAGCCAGTTTGATCCCAACTGCCTGGACAATGGACTCTTCAAGGGTGAACTATTAGAGAAGGTGAGTCCTGCATCATGAACATATCTTGTTATTGATTCTCCATTCCAAGGCTTTCAAAGCTATTTTTGTCTCTTCTAGCACCACAGAAATCATGGAGAACGAAAGTTCCAGGGGTTCCTTTTCTACAAGACATCATCACGGTGAAAGACAGACACACAGTCACATCACAAAACTGGTAGGTATGAAGACAGTCAAATCATGTGCCATAGCATATGTTGCTTGCCAGGTAAGTTTTAGTCATTTCATGCATGCCAACTGGTAACCATACGGTCCAGATTGCTATCTATTAGGTTCATTTTGCCCTGTCCTCCATTGGTTCCTGGGCAATCATTGACAGTGTGTTCAACAACCACAAGTTCTACAAGGCTATAGTGGAATGGTTTGAAGAAACAAAGACTGAGGAAGACAAGAACTTAGTGGATGACCTTTGGTTGTGGTGGAATAGGTATGGCTGTTTCACATTATAACCATGACTTGAAACAGTGCCAACTGGAAAGTGCAGGAGAGTATTCAAGTTTGGACCAACTTTTTCCTTTCAGATTGAGCAAGACCATTTCACTCAGAAGTCTGTGGCCAAGTCATTGAAGTCGCACTGTATTACTGCTGCTGTGTAGTTTATGAATCGATACTAAGGAGTTTAAATTATATCCATTTGAGCATCCATTGAGATGGCAAGCAATGATTCAACTGAGTGATTTTCATGAAACTTTTGCTTTCAGTATGGTTGCCTACACCAACAAGTCACCATCATGGCAGTGTTATCCAGTGCATACAAATGTATCTCTTCTCTTGGTGTGATAGACTTTCTCCTTTGTATTCATGCAGTTTAGAATTGCTTGCCATAACAGCAACATTGTCTGTAACTGTAGTACTGCACAATAATATTCCTACAGTAATTTAGTGGTAGCAATTTGAAAGTCTATCCACACACATATGTATGTGTTTGCACAAATACCTCTTTCTGGCCCTTATGTAATGCAGATATCTAGCTAGCTGTATTATAGCTGGCTGGACTTGGATGAACCACTTGCAGGACGCAATATCATTTACCACTCTGCCCTACAAGCTCCGGTATGGCTCTACTTGTGCCCTTGAAGCAATCTGGGTGATATATGCCCTGGCTGACTGTGCAATGTTCATTCTCAACAAGATCTACCATCATAAGGGTTGTATCAAGCCAATCAAATTGATAAACTGTGGTCACACTCATTGAGATGCATAATGTGTGTATTTACTGACGATTCTGCATTTATTTTCCAGAAGACCTATACTTGTAAGGGGTACATAAAGTTTAACTTTATAGATAAAGCTTGACCATCCTCACCAGGTGGCATGACCTTTGTCATTGCTGACCATCCAACTGTCGTTTTCCAGGAGATCTACTGTTACAAAGGGCTTACAAGCCATTATAATGCTAATCTTGCATTTCTTTTATTACATGAGTTTGATTTTTTACTAATGTATTATAAGGCCTTATCATGAAATCTGGAGTCTCATGATGTACTGTGGACAGAGTGCCAAGAAGAGAAGATCTCCAGATCTGACCAACTACACTTCATGCGCACCCAGACAGAAAGTGCTCAAATGCCAGCTGACTTGGAATCCGGTGACCCCGAAGAACTAATTGATCTGTTGGCCAATGATCTTTGTATGATTGATGAAGCAAATGATTGAACTGAAGATGTATGTGGGGAGTCAAATGAGATGATGATGCAGTCTTTGCTAAACGATGATGAAGTATATGTTTGTGATTGTGCTCACAAGTATTCTCAAGCATGTTCGTACAATAATGTGTTTCTTTCAGAGGATGCTGTTACATGTTCTGATGATCAATCTTCCAAGATAAGATTGAAACACAAGGAAATGATGAATGTTGAGAAACGTTTGAAACGCCTGTCTGCTGTTGATCATAAAGACCTACTACCACTGAAACATGTGCAATTACAGGTTCAAGATCTGACTGTGAGCATTGATCACATCTTGGATGGTCTAAGTAATTCTTGCATCAAGTTTGACGATTTACGCACTGTCAACCGAATTCAAATTATGGACAAGGTTCTCACCGATTTCAGTTTGGATAGCAACAAAGAACAGTCATGCACGTTTTCAATTGCTACTCAGCACTTTATTGGTGATTGTAAAGAGCAGATGTTGTTTTTTATTACCGGAATGGGAGGTTCAGGGAAAGTCACATCATCAGCGCAATCACATCAGGAAATCGATGACAGTTAGATCAACAATTAGCTGGGCTTATCATGTCTATCAACAACACAATTTATGCCAGAATGATACATGCTCTGGTCAGCTTATGTAATCTCTGAGGGGGTTGTCGAGTGTTGATCCATGTGCCCTTGTGGCTACTCATAACAATGCCTCCCAGACGGGTGCTCTCGACCACCGACACCGTATTGGTAGAGTCTTGCTAATGAACCCAATCCAGACTTGCATGGGCCATGTGAGTAACTCTTACTCTGTATTGACACAGCCTTGTGGACTGGCGCTCTCAACAACCGATACACATCAGTAGAATGTTGCTAACAGACCCAATCCAGACTGGTGCGGGCCATGTCAGCAACTTTCACTTTGTATTGACACTCCTTGCGGACTGGCACTCTCGACCACTAGCATCATTGGTGGAATGTTGCCAAGCCATACAATGTAGGCCAGTATGGACCATATAGACCATCTTTACTCGTATTGACACCCTTCGCAGACTGGCGCTTTTGACCACTAACACCATTGGCGGAGCATTGCTAACAAACTCAATCCAGACTGAAATGGACCATGTCAGCAACTCCCGCTCTGTATTGACACCCCCCACAGACTGGTACTCTCGACCACTAACACCATTGGCGGAGTGTTGCTAACAAACCCAATCCAGACTGGTATGGGGCGCGTCAGCAACTCTCACTCTGTATTGACACCCCTCGCAGACTGGCGCTCTTGATCACTGGGACCATTGGTGGAATGTCGCCAAGCCATACAATGCAGCTCAGTATGGCCCATGTCAGGAACCCTTGCTCTGTATTGACACCCCTCGCAGACTAGCGCTCTCGACCACTAACACCATTGGCGGAGTGTTGCTAACAAACCCAATCCAGACTGGTATGGGGCACATCAGCAACTCTCGCTCTGTATTGACACCCCTCGCAGACTGGCACTCTTGATCACTGGGACCATTGGTGGAATGTCGCCAAGCCATACAATGCAGCTCAGCATGGCCCATGTCAGGAACCCTCGCTCTGTATTGACACCCCTCGCAGACTAGCGCTCTCGACCACTGACACCATTGGCGGAGCGTTGCTAACAAACCCAATCCAGACTGGCATGGGGCACGTCAGCAACTCTCGCTCTGTATTGACACCCCCCACAGACTGGCACTCTCGACCATGGACACCATTAGCGGAGCATTGCCAAGCCATACCATGTAGGCCAGTATGGTCCATATGGTCCATCTTTACTCGCATTGACACCCTTCACAGACTGGTGCTTTCGACCATCAACATCATTGGTGCTAGTTTGGTCCATGTTGGCAATCACTACGTTGTATTGACGCCCCTTGCAGACAGACGCGTCTGACCGCCAGTGGCATTGGACTATCCAGTGCACGTTCTCACCCGTTTCGCATCGTTCAGAGTTAGGAACATCTGATTTTGTATATAACTAACATTGATGGCACTAAGGTGCAAATAGAGTGTCTATTCTACCATGTCCGAGATATTGTCTCGGTCCCTATTTTCCACACACTTTTGGCGGATCCGCGCCAGAGCACTATTCTTTGATGGCACGTGTTCAATGTCCGCATAAAGAGGGAATACTTGCCTATTCATTCCTTAAGTACTGTGTCAGCTGAGATCGAAGGGACATACCAATTCCACCACAACAGAAGTTGGTCTACCTCCTCTTTCTCATCAGGATCAAATAGCAGCTCCAGTATACTGTTGTAGAAACACTCAGAATGTAAGTGCGAAGCGAGCCTGCGATTGATGTGTTGAGAAATACATAGTTACCAGAGACGTCTAACTTGAACTTACCTGGGTAGCAACATAGGCGATCGATGCCTTAGTGACAGACCGCATACCGTGAATACGTGCATTTCCTGATCGTGTTGCCTTTGGTTCTTGATCAACAGAGCTTGGGGAAGTAAAAATATGTTTGAATGCCTATCTGAAGGGCTCAAACCAAGGATCGCAAAATTAAAGGGACGGAGAATATGCACAGAGATCAGCAGCCCACTGCGAAGCAGTCCATTCCATGGGTCCTCAGGGTTGTACGAGTAGTTTGCATACAAGAAAACCGGCCATTTGTCGCCGGCTACCTGAATTTGGCCATTCACAAGCTTGTTTCTTGTCCTGTGAATGCAAGCCCTGAGATGGGTGGATGACCAGCAGAAATCTACAATGTCACTCACTCAGCGTTGCTCCAGTCAAGTCCCACAGGACACAAAAGAGCGCCAGTACGTTCATGGTTGAATCCATGCCCAGACTTGTTATTTCTGGGGATGTGGGGATTCAAAGACTGGCCCTTAGGGGTGATCCAGTCAATGATTGTGCTCTTCATTCCCTTTGTGTCGTTGGCTCTTGCACCACTAGCACCCCTCTGAATCTAGAGATGAAGTGACCTTGTAAGTCAACAGCGGACAAGACAAAATTGTGTGATCAAATTACCAGCTCGGCAGTGGTAACTACCTCTCCCTCTGAAGATCCCATCAATCGAGCCTCAAGCCCAGGCGCCAAGTGAAGGAGTTCACGAAAAACCATGTACTCTTGTCTTTCCCTGGAGAGTGAGTGTGGATCAAGGCGATGAAAAGTGATGTACACATTTACTCACGCAGCCGTCATAGATTCCTGTTCTTCATCCTCACACATGAGCAAGAGCCCATTGGTGACAAGAGTTTGAATGTTGCAAAATGCATGCACTGACCGCCCAAAGTGTCATCCATGATGAACAAGCGGGTCTTGAGTTGTTCTTGGACAAGTTCAGCACCGATACTAACAATGCAAAGGACCCTCACGGTTTTTTCCTGGGCCCAAGCTGCAAAGCGCTAGAGTGTGCGCACTTCTGACCAGTCGCCACATCGGATGATGAGCGGTTGTGGCGATCATTCTGCATGATTGGCATGAGACAGTAGTAGTGAATCGAAAGGGGAGGCCCATTTACTGGAGCCCAAGGGAGGATATGAGAGGTGCGTGAGTCATTCCATGACAGTTTTATCTCCCAACAAGTCAAGACAGTCAGGGACTCAACTTGAATCACCAGTACCGAATGGCTTTCACTAAACCCCACTGCTGAGTCTTCCTAGTCTTCCTCATGCTCCTGTGAACTTATTCCTACCTCTGGTTCTGTCACGTTTGGACTTGGTTTCGCCAGATCTTTGGGTCTTCCTGTTCCTGCAGACAGAGATCGCCACTTTTGGTACTGCCAATGCTACTTGAAACCATGCCACTAGCAGTGACAAGCTGAATTGAAAGTGGCCTGTTACTGTGATCAGGGTTAGGATACTCCATGTCATAAAATAATCGAAATACCTCAAGCACTGCTATCCGACTCGTTACCACTCGCAATGCAGTCCCAGCAAACGGTGATAATATGCTGTTTTTGGCACATTGACAATTACTAATAGTAGTACTACCTCACTGGCCTGCACACTCTCAAGCCCTTCCGTGTGGTAATATCATCAACCTTGGCCAGCGCCGGTGATAACCTTGGAATTTCGTAAAAACATTATGTTGTTTCTGCCACTCGACAGGTAGTATCTGTTACGATTTCTTTCTTTTCCTTTGTTTCACTTGTACTACTTGCTTTACTCGATACTTAGGTATCTTTGTATGCTCATCCGTACGTGTTTCACCTTTACGTAACAAGCATCGGCTTTACCCGAACGCTTACTCTTTTCTTTCTCGTCATCATCCGATGGCATCGCACCTAGTCATTTCTTCTTCGTCCGCTGCCTTCGCATTGTACGATTCTCCTTTTGGCCCTTCTTCCATTCCGCTCTTCTTGGCCACCCCTTTTGGATATCGTGCACCTCCCTTTTGGCCCTTCGCTCTTCCGCTCTTCTGGCCTACCCCTTTTAGTTACTTGGTCCGTGCACGATTCTCGTAGTATAAATACCTTGCAGCAATACTCATGTACACTAGTCTTGATCTCCGCAATCTAGCTGAGTATCTCTGCCTCCACTCAGGAACCCCCCTGTGACCTTCTTGACCCTTGACCCTCGACACCTACGGCCAACGCCTAGGTTCCACCTCAATTACAAGAGGAAGACCCTTGGTCCTTCGGGTATAGATTCCCAACAGGACGCTCTCAGCAACGCCTGAGTTCTATCCCTGATTCCACTGCTAGCACTACGCTAACAGCAGACTCCCTTGAACTCCAACAGCGCGCCACGTATCAAGTGGTGGTTGTTTGAGTTATCACAGCCACTTGATCCTTAGCGCTTTTGCGGCTATGCTAGTTCCTACCCGGAGCTATCGTAACAGTATCCAAGTCAGTGTCGGTGGCAGCTTATCTGAGAAGCTCGGCATCAATCAGGGTCATGGCATATGAAATGATTGAAATCTCTCCACTTCTGGTGCTGCTGTCGCTTCCATGTCAGTCGCCACACTACCAATGTAGTGCTACGCATGCCCTCACCGCATCAGGTGTGAGCCCATCAGTATTACCTTACTGATGTTTTCTAGCGAGCCACAGCCCGTTGAGACCGCAAATTCCGACTTGGAGTAGCCGGCCCGGGTGGTTATAAACACTCAGCCGGGTCAGCACATATGTTGTAGCAAACCCAAGGTTTCATCCTAGCATCGGTTGGTTTGCAAGCCATGTCAGCATGTACATCATCAGACAGCGTCCAAATCGGTAAGTTGACTACCGCTGCAGATCAATCGATGTTGACTCAGTTCAAATTGTAGCACCACAAACAGTTACTCTTATTATTGGTGGCACCACCGTGTTGCAAACAGGTGCCAGGGCACCACAAGAAGGTAACTACCTAGTTGTGTTGTCACCGACAGGAACTTGGACTGACATCAAAACTAGTTTATATACCACCGCTGGCACGTAGCGTCAAATGTGGCCATGACCAGGACCTGGGCGATGTCGAAAGCCCACCATCGAAAGTGGTGCATGGTTGCAACAAGAGTAGTGCGGGCACTGAGGTACAGCCTGTGCCAGAGGAAAGCTCTTCAGTGCCTGGCTTGAACACCATTGTCTCTGAGCTCACAGCGGAAATCAGAGGGCTAAAAGGACATGTAGTGATGCTGTTGGGAGATATTGCAGCAGGATCAGTTGGTGGCCTCGCTTGCACTATGGAGGACCATAACTGTAGGCATTGCTGTGTCAGCCAGGAATTCAGAGATGACCATAAGTCGGAGTCTATCGATAAATGGCGATATGATCTGGATTCTCTCAAGGAGGAGTCACAGATTCCTGACTTCCTCCGCCCCTCCAAAAGTTAATGCAGTGTGATACTACTATGGCATACTAGCAATCCCTGTACCTCTGCTGAGTCGAATTATTTTCTATGTGAACAACATGGTAATAGCCCGTAGCCTAGTATGTCAAGAACCCTTTCAGTCAAGCAATCATTACTTGAATGCGTAATACACGATCTAACTGCATGTGATCTATTGCATCAATTAATGTCTACATTCATTTGTCAGCACTGCTTATGCTAAACTCCTGCGCGATACCACTGATGACAAGCTTCTCCTCGTCTGCGTTCCTTGACCGCCCAACGAAGACAGCGAGTCGATAGCCGCCATGCCTCCCAGCGAATAAGACATACGGGTGCGAATTGTTGAGCTCTTCAATGAAAATATGATTGAGATCACCTACCTGATTCGGACAAGGGAGTCATTCCACCCTTTACTGCCGACAAGCTTGGTTGCTGTGAGAGATGGGGCGAAGTAGGGTACAGTGAGGGCATTGACGGAGATGATGTGGTACCATGGATATTTCGAAACATCGTTCCCACAGCACGTGAATGAAGACGCCACACACTGAACCGGGACTCGGATGATGCCTTGGATGGCAGAATTGATGGCACGAGGGATTCACCATCCTCGTAGAATAGCCCATGATGGTAGGGTGTTGATAGAGGAACAGGTGTAGTAAGAAGACACATTCTACAGTGAGCGGTCAGTGAGAAAACTGCCAGAACCTACGGTACATCGACGTCTGAGATAGATGCAGAGACCGCCACAAAAAGAAGCATGAGGTACAAAAGAACTGGGAAATTTCTCATGGTAGGGAAGCTTGGAGACTTGTGCTTTGTGAATGACAAGGTGGACCACCTGAAGGTAAGGTGAGATCGCCACAGGATGGTCGAGGGAACACGTATACCCTAGGACTGTGAGAGGTCAGGGTGGACGGAAGAGGTGAGACAGCGCCTCAAGAGATGAAAGTGTTGTAATGAATGAGGGTCTGATAAATCCTTTGGCACAGATTCATGCCACAGCAAAGCCTATTGTTGGCATACTATGAGCAATGTGCCAGTGAGGGTGAGGAGGCCGAGAGAACAGACCTGGTTGCACAAAGAGTTTACCGGGGACATTTGAGTGAATTATCATTGTCGACAATGACATAGTAACTTATCATGAATGCTATCAGCGTCGTTCGTGTCATGTTGGATAATTAGCATGTTCAGATGGGGGTAGGCAGAGTGTGGATTGCTCCTGGTATCAGTTGGATCGACATCAGAAAGGTCAAAGACCTCAGCAGAGGAGGTGTGAAGTTCCAAAGGCCAGCGGGAGACACGGCGTGGAGGTGTCTGGGGTGTGGTCCGTGCGGATGGTCATTGTGGAAGGAGACACCACAGAGGGTAAAAGTCTTCGGTCAGAAGAATGATTGATGATCGATGAGTACTGAGAGAGGTGACTTGCAACAAATGGTATACTAATATCTGTTCAAACTGCCAGTGGGTCGTAATCAACGCCTGCATAGTACTATAGGCTGGTGGATAAAGAGATGCGATATATATATATATACTGGCAAAACCCAACCTTTGTGACATCGAAGGTAACCTAAAAATCGTCAAACTCGGAGTCACAACCACCATCAGACAAAGAGTCGTCAGAGCCACAGCTAGGTGAGCTCCCACTGGCAGTTTCCTCTTCCTCTGTATCACTTTGCCAATCTTTGTCCTGCTCCTCACCGTCAGTGTGCCCCACACAATATTCTACATGAGATGTTTCATCACCCAATGCCTCATCGCTGTATGCTATCGGGTTGCTCCAGCCGCGGCCATGGCTAAAGTTCACCCCAGCCTCACTGTTCTGGCGGCTGTGCGTGTATGCATGACCCACTGCGAGGCCCCAGTATAACGAAGAAGTATGTCTCGATCAACAAATCTGTCATTGACGTTGAACAAGTTATTTCGTGACCTCTGTTAAGAATTATTAACACTCACCTGTTGACATAGTAGTTCTTCCAATCATCTGCGTCCCCCGCAATCCGTGATCCCAATGTAGGAGTTAGATACTCCCTACGGTTGTAGGATACATTTTCCTCGCTCTTCATCATGTCATATCATCTCCCGTCTCATCCGCCATTGACTTCGTGCCAGCCCGGTTTCATTCCTAGCGTTTACAGATCATCTGAATCCAATCCAAGTCCAATCCGAGTCAATGCAATCCAATCCGGTTCTTTCATACATATTCTGCTTCATCCAATTTGACTTGTTCTACTCGATTTGGCCTTATTAAGGTCATTACTATCCTAACACCTTTCCTTTCTTTGTCATCTACAAGGTTTGACACTCCTTCTTTCCATACTCACCCTACGTCAATCCTGTACACTTACTTAGGGTCGGATTACCTTTAACAGTCCTGGGTTATGCCCAGGACTATAAAACCATGTTTCTAACAAAAAAAAGAGGGTCTTTCTGCGTTCAGGAGATCTCCTGTTTACTCTCCTGTGTGTGAGTGAGCTGGATAGTTTCTCTTTTACCTCGTCCTATCGTTCCTCTGCATCTCATCTACTCAGATCAATACTCTCATCACCTCTCCTCCACCCGGATACTTTTACATCGACCGCTTTTCATTCCGGATTGTCCAGCAGCCTCTAGGACTCTTAGACAAACCTGAATCCATCATTCCTTCAAACATAACCCCCCTTGGGACGAATCTATCACCCCACCTTTCTTCTTATCACCTATTATTACTTTTCTACACCAAAATACCATCCGAACGCAATTGACCTGTACAAAATCTGGGAATGATGTGGCACCCTCTCAGGACATCATCTGGATTGACAAATCCAAAAGCACCTGGAGCTGCCATTGGTGTGAACTTGAGGATATCCAGGCTGCTCTGCTGCCACCCCGAGGGCTGTTCCAGTTTTTCAAACCAATGTACCCACAGGAACTCCATGCGACATGCCCAATAATCCCTAGAACCCTCACCAGTGTAGATTACATTGGCATGGAAAATCCTGATGACATGTGCATAATAGAAAGGATGTTCTTCAGACCCTCCGGGTGATAACATGAGGATGTCACACTGATCTGACTTCGGTTTGATGACATCAGCTTCCCTGCGCAAGTTGTAGGTGGTACAATTCACGCGGAAGGTTCTATGACGATAAATGCGGTTGTTTTGGATAATCACATGACCAGGATCACCAGCGACCGGGAGCGACTGAGCAGTCTCGTTATGACCCAGGAGTCTTCTATGCATCTCTGCTATGCATGGCAGCAAGTGTGCTTTGAGGTCCGGGATGAAATTCTGGATAATAAGAGTGTCGTTATCATGCACTTTGTCCTGAGGCTCGACACACGAAGTAACATACCGCAACAGCTGGATTGTCACAATTACGATGCACAAGAAGCATCAAGTCCTCAGGGTCATTATGTGAACTACCAATGTAGTGGTGGAACTCTGGGATATCATCGGGCGATGCTCTGGCTGGAGGTGCAGATGGAATTTGCGAGTGAATGCGTCAAATGCGGTCTTGGCGATGCTTGATGGCAGTCAGCTGAGGTATGTATTTTTTGCAACTTGTCCTGATATAACGGCCTTTGCTAGTTCAATGCTCCAGCTCGCCCTGAAACATTTCAGTAATTGAATCTGACCTGTAAAACCGACATACTATCTGTGTGGAAAACGAGTCTGTCATACCATATGTCCTGATCTGTGCAGGATAATCTGCAAGAGCATGTACTTTGTACGTCTGAAGGTTGAATACCTTCTGGCGACGTGTGCCGCAGGCTTGTGAACTAGGGCGGCTGGCCCTGTTGGAAGCTTGCTTGGCCCCCCGTCTCGCACGATTCACTGCCTCCTTTCGAAGTTCCTTCATTTGAAATGCAGAGCATGTTCATGACTGAAATTCGCGAAGAAAGTTTGCCAATTGTGGGGTAATGGTCTCCATGATGTCCAAA
Organism: Chiua virens; assembly: GCA_019787685.1. NCBI lineage: Eukaryota > Fungi > Basidiomycota > Agaricomycetes > Boletales > Boletaceae > Chiua > Chiua virens. The sequence goes on from JAHNUO010000021.1 coordinate 263,000, forward strand.
GTATCATCAGTATGCAACCGGAGCTTCACAAGTCCATGCCAATGGCATAATATGAACAGGAGCCGCAATACACTATGATTATGGGGCTCTGGTAAAAGTCCTTCAAAGACAGGTATCGCACACTGAACCAAATGATTCTCAGCAATTGGATAATTCAAACTGGGTTGCAATACTCACCTGCAAAAGGTCTTCAAAATCGTGTGTGGTTGTTCGTTTCATCTCTGAAACGTTTTTCCTAAAGTGTTGAACGGTGTCATGACCAAATTTCGGCACTTGGCAGTAGCTGAGTAGCGAAAACTTTAGGCTAGAACCACATGGTAACTGGGGCTGCAGCAATCTCACCGTTGGTCTAGCTTTGCGAGGCTAGTCCCTGCCTGACTATCCAGCATCCTAAGCAAGTGAGTAAACAAAGCTTTCTAGATCCCAAGCTCGAATTCGTGCAGTAAGTCAACAACAAGCATCCGAAAGAAGTCAAAACCTGTATGACCAAGTCGTGCAGAAAATGCATTCTGTGAAGACGAGAAACTTTAGCCTCGGAAGCACCAGTCACTAGGTTGGAGCATACAATTGTTGGAACGAGAGATTCAGCTTTCAGGATGTTTTGCACCTTGGTACTATCAACAGCATAATTCTGCTGATAAATCAAGTCACGGGCCAAGGATATTTTGTCCTTTTGTTCCTGCGAGTCACTTCGTGAGAGTAGATTGCATTGCAGCATGTCATGACAAGTGGCGACCAGCTCAATCTGTGATTTCGGGATCAAACAGCGTGGACATGGATATTGTCCTAGATTTTGTATGTTGGCTATAAGCACTCTGTTTGACTGGTGTGAGTTAGAGTTAAGGAAGGAAGCTATGCGTACTTCTCGGGATAGTTGGCAGAATAGGTGAATATGCGGGGATATAACCGCCTGTCCACACCATCACAACAGGTTACAACGAATCCATGTTCATATGTGGATATAAAATGTTCATCGAGTAGCTTCTGCCATTGTATGTGGAACAACTCTCTGTGACAATGCATAAACAGTGGATCACCTGGAACCTTGTTTCCCACATGCTCTGTCACAAAATCCTTGAATTCGTCCGGTAACTATGAGAAATATTTGCAGTCAGTCCCATTTCCAGGTAATAATCTAATGGTACTTACAACCTGGAAGTATGCAACGTGCATGCTAAGGCCGGAGGATGGTTGGCCTCTCGTATATTTGGACTCGTTCCCGAAATACATATAAAGTGGCCACAGTTTGGCGTCTCCGAAGGACGTAAGCTGGGTCGAGTCGGACCAGAACATTAATCTCACGATACGGCGAGGTAGATCGCATCCGGGCTCTCCAGGCAATGCCTGGAGCTGTTCATGTGCTTCGAGAAAGATTTGTGATGTGAACAGCTCACCATATACCCGGACTGCAGTGGTCTTGTGCGGGGGCTGCCAACGTAACTCGTATGGTTCGTAATGGAACTGAGAATGGTGGTTTGGATGCGAAAGGTTGTCGCGTATGATGGATAACAAAGAATGGGAATGAAAACCGGGGACAGAGTAAATCTTGGGACTGGGGTGCTGGCAACGATTGTGAAAGGGGATGGAAACGGTGATGGTGGTGTGATTCCACCCAGAAGCGTCATCTGGCCACTCTTGGCGCGGGTTCCCCAGTTCGTGATCAATTGCAATCCACCTAGTATCCCGCACGTCTTCTGGGCGGAAATTTGGACTCCCAATGATTTTCACCAACTCCTTGAAGCTCTTTCTCGACTTCTGACTCCCATGGTTCCAGTACCAGTTGCCGAGCAAAAATGAGTTCTCATTCGGATAAGGGTGGAATGGATTATCCACATGGGTCTTCGGAATCACCTCATCCAAGCACGGGGTTGCATAGGAAACGGAAGAAGTGGGATCACGATGTAGGAGTCAATGACCCCTTGAGGTGAGAAACCCGTGTTCCCGCTGTAGGAGTCAATGACCCCTTGAGGTGAGAAACCCATGTTCCCGCTTTGTTTACAGGATGCCCGGATGGCCCATATCGATTGTCCTACCTGTCTGTCGTGGTCCCGTGTCCATCCGAGTGGATCCAACCCATATTCGTATGTTTTGTTCTTTGTTCTTACACGTTTTCGCGTGAGGTGACCGAATCGGGTTGCTCGATCGGGATCGCATGACGTACACTAATCAACTCTCTTTTTGTCCAAGTTCTATTTTATTTCGTACCTTCTTAGATTTTTTTTAGACGGTTCCGTGTTATCGACACGTATCTGATTGGTTATAAGGAACGGATAGTCGGGTCGTACGACGTTTTAAAGGTAGTCCATTGATTCACGGATCAAACCTTATCCCATCTTGACAGAACATTGTTTTCCTTTTCACGGGTCGATCTCCATGAGAGTCGGCTCCGTATACGTACGCCTTCCTTATTTATTTGATACTTTATCTGCTGTAAAAGTCCTGGGGAATACCTGAGACTATAAAATTTGTGTTCGTAAATAAAAATTTCATCTTTGGATCCCCGTTTTCTCTTGCGTTCTAAGTCGCCTCGTCCATTTAACTATCTTTTCTATCCGCCCTTACTCGTACTCGATCACCGTTGTGCTCGAGTCCCTGCCTTGTCGCCGAACTATCCAACTGTCCGCATTTCGGCCGGTTTTGTTGACCTTTGTACGGTTTCACCCGGGAACGCGTCTGGATTGCTTTCAAAGCTCCTGTCAACGCCTTGACACTTCGTCTCCAACCTCAGAACCCCTTGGGACGAGTCATACTCACGCCCATCCCTTTTCTTTCTATCTGACAGTTCTTCTAACCCTGTTCCTGTCACACCAGCCCGTTCTCTATTTCTTCAACGAGATGGGAGAGTTTGACGATTATAAACACGGAATATTCCAAATCCATTTTGCTGAGTTCTGAACGTCCGACACGAAGGTGGGACTGGTGCATCTCGGGTCGTGGATCTGGGCACAGTGGAACATGGTGGACAGTCTGGATTCACGTCGGATTCACGAGGTAGAACGAGAGGTGGGGGCTCGGGAAGGACATCCCTGAACCGTGCAGGGAGCCGTCGATGTACTCACCGGGGTCGTTGTTGGGCCAGAGACAAGTCTGGGGCATCGGGCTCTATCCCAGGGTGAACATCGGTTGTATCATTGGTCAGAGGGGTAGTATCAAGTGATGTTTGTGGCTGAGCACATTCCAAGTCCTATTAGCTATTGCTAGTGGCTAGCTGCCAGTAATGTTGCTTACCTCGTCCAGGTCATTCGTGTTAATGTGACCTGGGGCCTCTTCTGAGCCAACTGATGAATCGACAACCTGAGTGCACATCTTCTTACGACGATAAACCTCCTTGGCCATAGTGAGAGCGCCAGCCAACTGTTTTTTGCCCTTCGTACAAGCTTTCTGATGCCGGCTTAAGTGGGCCAAATCAGTAAATGTCTTATTGCAGACGCATGTGGCAAGGAATGTCCGAGGCAGATCTGCATTCATTAGAGTCAGGACTGTAACTGCAGCTTTGCCTTACTGTGGACCGGGATGAATTGGGGATGAAGGTACCAATAACGACTTCATCAGTGGAACAGCCTTCACACTGTTGAAAGTCTGGGCTTGCCACATGAGCAAATCAATATCTAGGCTCACAAAAACTATCTCAATTGGCTTCATTTGATGGAAATTTTACCTTGTGAAATTTTGAGAAGAAGTTTAGAGGCAGGATTTTTTTTCGAAAATCTGTCCAGTTCTAGACAGTTGGGAACCTTTCTGTCAGAAACTGTCCAGAGCTGTCCAGCACTGTCCAGATGATGGTCAGTTTGCTGATGTTGGACAGATTGGTACTATCAACCCGGATGATTCCGAATTTTGCAGTCACGGTGGGCATGCCTCACATATAAAATCATGATCTAGGTAGGGATCGGTTAAATCTAATGCGGTGTGAAACATACGTTAACTTTCAAGTTGCTCTGTCGCAGTCGCCTTCAAGTTAGGTCGTCACGGTTGTGTTATTGATGGCCGGCCGGCCGATCAGTGGGAAAGGGCAAAACAAGTAGCGCGGGTGGAGTGTGAAGATCAGGCAGATCAGAGTAGTGAGTGGCAGTGCCCACTGCCAGTGGCAGGGCCACAGCTTAAATGAAACTTTCTTTGAGTTTCCATGGAATGGGGAAGCTGCGAAGTGGGGGTTTTCATTGGCTTATTGAATGCCAGAATTCCTTTTTCCGACTTCAAGTTCTTTTTGGAAGGAGCCATCAGCACCCTCAGAGACTGGCAGTCCAAGTTAGACTACAACACAGTGACAAGTAAGAGCAGGCCATCACGTACTTCAGATGAATAAAATTCACAGCAGTGACTCTACTAGTAATCATGCTTACTTGGACAGGCCGGGCCTCGGCTGTGATTAAATTCATGTCGCATTGAAGTATATGATTACGGGCTGCAAACGGACTGGCGCCACAACCCTTGGGAACAAACTTCAAGTTGAACACACGGCGTCGGCAGTGTCACTGCTCAGTGACTCGCTTTATTTGCTTTTCCACTGACCGTCACATCATGTACTCTAACAATTTCTCTTCAACACCTCGGTCGCCTTCTTCCGTCCTCTCCCCTTGGCCAGTCTTTGAACTGCCATGTGCCATCCCCCACAGCGATTCACACGATCCAGAGATCCCTCTTATTTTCAGTGCTGCAGCTGAGCCAATTGTATCAGTAGACGGTGGAAAAGATGCTCCCCACGCTACTCAAGCGTTGAATACACCTGTAAGTTCTTCAAGTCAATGCAAACCCAGTCACCGTACTGAACTATGTGTGTCCAAAGTCCAACACTGATCGAACCCAAGAGGCTAATACGTACATGAACCAAAAGATGCTCAGTCTGGCTCAACTGAGTCGAAGCATCTGCACAGTGAAGATGCATTATCAACATCTCCGTATGCAGGAATTGGAGATGATGAAGGAGGTTGTAGAGAACCAGTATGAAGATACTCAGTTTTCTCTCAACCAGACACATCGCCAGATTGGTGAAATCTGCAGACAATTGTACAACAGTGGCGGTATAACCGCCTGTGGGGAAACAGGTCCATGGTCCTCCCTCTTTAATAGTTCAACCTCTCGAGCTTGTGGTTTCGATGAATTTTCCAGTTCCGCCTCGTGTTCTTCTGTCAGTATTTCCGGTAGCGTCCCTCCTTCACCAGTGTCCGTTAAGGTTGATCAATATGTACAGGTGTAAATTGTATTACTGTAGTGCTTATCACGCCAAAACCACAACGAACTTGTTACTTCTACGAAATTTACCTAGGCCTCTTTATGTAATCTGTGACTATGAGGGTGACCCTGGCAGAATTCGAACATACACCATGGGAGTTTGAATTCAACGGCCCTCCGGGCAACCCTGGACCTGAACAATGCTGACTCGGAGTGAAATATAGAGTCGGAATACAAAGGAGAAAGTATTACAGTAAGGAGTGAAGGATACAGCACAAGCATAATCACTAACTCCCCTTTCCACCTTGTGCTCCCATGAACAGACATAAGGAAAGGGGAAATCGTCGTCTACGCTCGTCATGGCCCGCACCTCTGCCACAGATTCAATGCTCAGACTCAACATCTCACAACACTCCTCACGGCGACGAGGCGCTTGAACACGGCCCAACGGCGCTGTTGTACCCTCATCGGGGTGTATACGCGACCTAGCAAGTATGCGAAAAAGATAGGCCCGATCAGGGCACAAGCATGATCGATGGGACTCGCCTTGTCACCAAGGCTGGACGACGGTCCGCGGGGGAAGCAAGCAAAGTGTGATCATCGCAAAGGAGATGCAAATGCATGCAAGTGAGATACTGAAACTGCTCCACAAAGACAGAGACATCATGCAGAACAACTGCAAGATCATGATAAACACCACATGGGAATCGATGTGCATCATTCACCAGTGCCGAAAGCGAACCTACAAACTCAAAATCTCGTCGTAACTCTGAATACGTTACAGCATCATGCTAAACCAGCAGTACGCTCAAACACTGCCCGTCTTGTCCCTAGCATGCAGCAGAAATTAACGACAACTCTGGAAAACAGAAAAAGTAACACACCATTCATGTTCATAGGCGTCGTGACAGAGATGCTGAGGAGAGCCGCATCCCCACTCCCCAGCTTTCCCACACCATCCAACTCCCATGCATCCGTCAGTGATTGCGAACTTCCGACGCCCTCCCAAACCTGTCCCCTAAAGGGTCCAGGAATTTAGCAGCTGGATCCCACATCTTATGATACGGCGCCCACAACCCCGAAAGAACTCCGAGTAAGCCCCGTGCGTCTGCCATTCTGATGACTGAATGATACCTGAATTTACGAACCATTGTATTGGTCGAAACTCTAACTTATGTAAGCTCCACAGCGGCAATCACTCCTCCTGTTATATTTCCTCGCTTACGCGGCTTCAACTTATTGACGCAACTGCCTGTGGTTTTTCTCTGCCTCAAGTTCTCCCATGACTTCCGCATCAGTACTTATTGTATGGTATGATGAAATTGGCTGTTACTGCCACGTAATGGCACAAGTCGAAGGACAGTGAGTAATGATAATTTCCGCTACATTGAACTCGATCATACTACTTAGTATTCCCTGCCCATTCTATTTGACTCGGATATCCCCATTGAGGCTCAGTATTGCACCTGACCATTTGTGAATGATAAAACAAGGACTGTCGACAATTGGTTAGTACTCAGAGTCACCCCTGCCAGCGGTCTTTCTCCATCGTACTCTCATGTCTCACTTTCTACCGCCACCAGATTTTATTTTCGAAGAATCTGGGGGCATGCATGCCTCAGTGTATCCTGGACACCACTCACAGGCTTTTGAATTTGATCAGGTATGAAATTCCATCATTTTCAGGAATTCACACAAATGACACTTGCCGCCGATGGGTCAGCTCAGCTCGGTGTCCCACTTCAAGTTACCAACATTGAGCTCGCCCAGCAGAACTACAGTAGTCACTCATATTCCCTGGCCTCATCAGCCCTGAGCATAGTTGGGGGAGCTGGTCCTGAATACCAGAAGTTTTCCATTGAACATACAGCTAACATGCGATGCGCTTGCGATCTTCTCATCATGGAAATCATCGAGAACATTGGGTGGGGTTCAACTGCAACGGAGTTTAGTGACGCTGAGACGGAGTGCCTGAGCCAGGCATCTGCCAAGTCTAGCCATAGTTCGTTGTTCGTTATATTTTCCAACCGAGCATGACTGATTCTCACATTTTCAGTCACCGAGTGGGATGAGAGGGTACATAAGACGGTAAGTCGACCTCAGTTTTCGACCATCCATGTTTTAAACCTGCATAATTTAGTACATGGAACATGTACAAACGCTTCGGGGTAAGATGGCTACCAAAGCAGAGGTGTTTGCAAAAAATCATGATCTGTCTACCGCTGTTGATCCAACAAATTCACTCCCTCTTTTTGAAAGGAGGGCCGCAGCCATGGCACGCTGCAAGCAAATGCTGAGGAACACTCACTGGAAAACTTATTATCTCCATCGCTTCGACCCAGTGACTGTAAGCCCTTATTTTCACACTCATATTTTTTTTCCCACTAACAAGTCCATCCCTCTAGAATACATGTACCCTGTTCGGGAATCAAATTCTCAAGGATTATCATTTAGCTTTTTGGTACAAGTCTTCTCTGTCGCCTTTCCGTCGAAACGAAAACTGGAGAATGTGGGAGACCACACCCATTCACCTCCTATCAACATCCACAGCTGCGGTAAGTGACTTCATACTGCACCTTTTATCACTCATTGTCTCTTAGCTTGCGTGTGGTCTACGTCATGTGGCACAATCTGTGGGATCAACCACAAGGCCATCGAGGATTGTGCGTTATAGCCAGGAAGAGTATAACCCCATAGAAAAACAGATCTTTGAGGGGATGGAGATCGTGCATGGCCACCGAGTCGATGCCATCCGACTCGGATTCAGAGAAATATTGGACGAATATCACAGGAAAGGGTGGTGAGTCAGCATATCGGAATCCACCTAGGCTACCCTTCTCACGCCTTCAACAGCAGCATGCTGAGCAACACCTCGTTCTCCAGCTTCTACGTACCAACATTGCAGCAGCTGCAGGGGTTGGAAGAGAGCAATGCTGCTTCCAGTTCACAGCAGTACGCACTCGCCAGTAATTGAGCGTTTGCCAGTGGTGAAGAAGTTCCAATGTCATACCTCCCATCTGATCTTGTACTATTTGTATTACCGGTACATATCTGTAACATTTACCGCATCGTGTTGGAATCCATCAACAATGTTGTTTGTTTATCGCAAATATTGTCACACGTCGTTCTTGCTATTGTGGTGACGCTGGTTCTGATGTAACTCGCCACTGACAAGTACCGTCATCATTAGGAGCACTTGGACTCGCCACAGTAACTCGAACTAACTATGTCGCGTTTTGAAGCGCCACAAAGGGACGACCCAACTGTCAGCGGCTGCGTAGTACATCATGGCTCGCGCAGACCGCTGGGCATGGTAAGTATGTTCGGTACTTGTTAATTATCATACCCTAACCGAGACAGAAAAAAGTTCCGTGCCATAAAACCGCAGAGTAATGCATCTACGCAGAGTGATGACCATCACTTTGCTGGCCTGGGTGGTAAAATGTTCGTTGCTGATATCCAGAAGGTATGCTGTATCTGATTTCCCTCACCGCACTTCTCGCAAATATTTGCAGTTCTTCGACGGACTACTCGGTCCATTCGAAATCATTGCCGCGGACGCTGTATAGGCTCGCTCGCGAAGAGTACTTTCATTACCTGCAGAGCCGAACCGGTTGGCCGCAGTCCTACATCTGAGAAGGCTGCGTAGACAAGAAGGCACTTGCGTCCAACGCCCGTAACGGCTTCGACCGAATTTGTATTGTTTATAATAGACGATATGATCGTCACTCCGAGTCGCAGCCATGCCTTCAGTAAACCGAGGACGAGTGATGTTTGTCGAGGATGTCCGGAAATCGGTAAAGAGATCCGTCTGTAGGATTGGAAATCCACGTCGATCTTCTATTGGTTCTCGCGAGTCCACGGAGAAGTAGGCAAGACCTGGGTCTGTGCGCCTTTGTGGTAATTCGCATATATTCATTAACTGAACAGTGAATCAACGTAATCAGTCGCGATGTGACGATGACGGTGCATCACACTTGGGTATACAGATTACTGGTAGGTGTTTGACAGCTATCAGGAATTCCCAGACGGTTAGGGAGAAAAGTTTCAACTGCACTGCCGTCACAGACGAGGCCAAAATTAGAATCATTGCTCATCTTCGAACCCTGGATCAGACAGCGATAATGCTAAATTTCGAAAGAGGAAATCAAAGGGCCCTTCAGCGAGGCAACGTGGTAATGGTGAGTAGCACACTTCATGGCCACATACTACCAATCCAACGTAACATTTCGCCTACAGACGCCAACGCGATTGCACCTCGAACATAAGGTGTGCTTCATGTTATGTAGTTCGAAGAGTGTTTATGTTTTTCCTAGAATCGCACACACTCGATGCAACACCTATCACTACCCACTCATGACCATGGCCCAGACTTAGGGCAAGTTCAACTGGTGTTCAAAAAGGTACGTTGAATCGTTACTACAGTTATTGCGTACTTAATACACACATAGATGAATGATTGGTGGCTTCAAATCTTTGTACGTTGACCCATTCCATCCGAGTCCGAGTTCTGGCATCCTTACTGATGTGCTTCTCAAAGGGATGCTTGTCGCACGGAGGCAGCAACGGGTCGGTAGTCTAGACCGTAGTACTAGTATATCGTCTTGCGTGTCTGCTCAGGGGACTTTCCAAATAGAGCATTTTTCAATTTTATCTCGAAGTTTGAAAGACCTAAATTACATAACAGTGTTCGATCGATCACTTTTACTCTCACTGGCACGTGCGCGTGTTACCTTGCTTGGCCATTTCTGCCAAGTCACCCTTGTATCACCCGAAAATTGTGGAACTGGCACGGTAGATCCTCTCAACGCCACATCCCACATCCCACTGGCAGTCTATGCCATTCCCGCTCGCTAATGGAGTCATTGATTTCTGGCCATGGGTGTGGAACTTCATCACTAGCAGCTACAGCCAAGGTAAATTCGTTATCATGGCGTATCTGGAAAGTACTCCTCAATTATTCCACCGTGACCGTGCCACATGACACCTTGAGCGGAATTATATCCACTCCTGTGTGTCTTTACCCCCTTCAAGTTGGACAGACCAGTGTCAGCTGGGAAAGTTTCAGTGAGTCTTCTGCCCAGCTTCCCGCGTTCTTATGGACGACCTTTACTTCAGATTTGATTGCGAATACGAGCTGGAAATACGATTTCCTGCCACATCGACAATTTACTCGGTACACCCACTCATCGCGACCTCTCGTGTATTATAAACACAACAGTCATCGCATCAGAACCGCTCTGAACTAGCAATTCAAATTCATCGAAATTCTTGGCGGCCATTGTTGATGGCCAGTCACAGAATATCCGGGGTTTGGCCTCCAACACCGTGGGCGATACATGATACTCTGTCTATACTTCTCTTGAGATTAACGACTCAACCAGCGATGTGAATGCCGCCTTCTTAACAGAATCGGCAAGCTTCTACGGTCTCTTATGTCAAATTATACAGACGACGTTGAATTCAGGCGCATTACTGGCAGGGCGTCATCGAGTTCTCCGGTACGGTGCGTCTTTATCCTGTACATACCCACATCCACCCATGTCCTAAACAGTGCCCTAATCTCTATTCACTTTCCCAGTTCTTCCGATCCGCGTTTTCTGTGCCCCGATATAACATACCACAGGAAGAACAAGCCCATCTGAGCGGTGGCACCAAGTCAATTACAATGCTAGGATGGTCATTCCAATCTCCCTTCCCCGGGTACAGGTGCACGATCGTCGCGTTAATGGCGTACGCCACCGCCGGGTACACACTCTGGAACATCTTCAATGAAAAGGGCCACGAATGCTCGACCGTTTCCGATCTGTTCAATCCCATCCACTTGATGATGGTATGTACCTTTGGCGAGAGATTTATCCGGGGTGAGTTAGGGACACGAAGGGGCCAAGCACCACTCGGTAAACCACCATACAGAATACCAGAAGTCACGGGTTGCCATATATCTGCGTGCGGTTCTCTCTGCTCGACCTCTGTCGAGTTGGTACTTACTATCCCCTCATCTCTTATAGATTGTACACAGCATGTTCAATACGTCCGAAGTGGTCTTGACGTGATCGTTTGACGTCTGCATTCTTGGGACTAACTAACTATTCTCTCTTGTAGCATCCATTCTGATTCGTCCTCAACGACGCAGCAGGTTCAGGTGATGCAGAGGCTGTCTGGGATTGGTTCGGAGTAGATTGGGTGGCTCAGGTACGTGCGTGTTCGTATTCCCGGATCGGATTCATCACGAGTGACTCTAGTACAGTTATTAAACGAGGCGAGTACTGTCACTCAATCTTCCTTGCTGGCAGCCTTCGTGTCTCGCTAATCCATTGCCATAAATTGGCGCTCACACCCACACACATTCCCAGCTCTATCGACTGTTCCCTGTAAGCCATGATTATTATCTATCTAGACTCATTTTCTCCCCTGACCTGAGTGCATTTTGGCTGGCCTGTCCATGTATACTATTCGTATCTTGATTGTGGAGGGCTTTCTGCCGCCTGCCTGAGTTCTTTGTCTCGTAGTACTAAACGTAGTTAGCCCACTACTGGTGCTTTCAATTGAAGCTGAATGTCCGAGTCGGCGGTCCGAGTGTGTGACATTAGCATGACCCATGATCGTGACCGTCCGTGACTCCGACGACTCCGAACTTGAAATCGTACTACTCTACTACAAGCCCTAGTATGCACACTTTGGTAAGCCTGTTGCAACCTGAGGCAATTGTGGTACCAGCGCATCATCCGTCGCCTCCGACGGGTCACACGGATGTCTACGAGACGCATGGAATACCTACTTGGCCTTCACAGCTGAGGAGGTATAACCGACCCACATTGCCACGGAGCCTGGTGACGACGACACCGAGCGCTGACTCGCCCTTCGGGTGGCTTTTGACGGAGCATGACATTGAGCAGTTTGGGGATAGGTTAGTGTTCCTTTGACGCAACTGCTCAAATAAACTTACATATCACGGCGAGTAGAGTTATTACATGCATTGATAACTGGAAGGTACTGCCTCATCCGTGTGGTGTAACCTATTGTTACAATGAGGTGTTGGTAAGTAACTAGACGTTGTGTACTCACATGTTATTGATCCAGCGATCAGAACACTATCACTGGATTCAACATTCAGTGGTGTGACTCAGTGCAACGGATACGTGATTTCGAGGAGTGGATTACTGCGGCGCAAGCACGAGCCAACCCCAAATGGCTCATGTACGCGGAACCTATCCACCTGGCCGATAGCCCGGATCAAAGTGATATGTACGAATATTATTATGTTGACTCCGTGCGGCGGCTCGTTACCTGGAAACAGAACGTCTCTGCAGAATTGTTGTTTCAAGAATCTGCTTATATCCACGACAAAGAGCACCTGCGTGAGTTTTTCTGATAAATTGTTTTCTCTATGTGTATTGATATCTCTTTCATAGGACGGGAACTTGAGGCACAATTCTGGAAACACGTTGAATACTTCCTTTTTGAACAATCGTTACCTCTGTCCGAAATTCAATCTCTATGCCAGGAGCTTCGCTACCTCTGTGTTGGTAAGTTCCTTTGTAGAGAAAGATGAGTCACAACACTCAGTCCCTTCGCCGATAGAAGCCGCTACTATGGAGGGCACTGTGGCTGCCTCAATATTTGGCAACCCAGATACAACGGAAAAGCTTCTGAGATACTTAAGCGAAGCTGGTATGCTTGTCCGGAGCATATCATGATCCACCTTACATTGACATTTCATCAGTTGAATCATGCGGGGGCCCAGCGGACGAATTCACTGTTGCACTGTTCGGTGAGGGAACAACTTGAAACAACTTTTTTTTCCAAACTAAATGACATCTTCAACGGCCAGGCAGAATTAAATCCACACTCTGTAAGTAATGCATGTCAACAATTTCGGGTATTTATTCCACGTCTCAACAGGTCACCACCAGTTCTTGCATATGCATGGTTTCCCAGAAGCCTGACTTATCCAATCTCACTCTTTGAAGGTGTCACAGATGATGGCACAACGAAGCGTCATTACTGGAAATGTCATGTTCCTCTTTCCGGCGATTGTGGAACGTTTGAAAGCCATTTGCGTTGATAATATTGTCAATGCAGTGGACGTGAAAACGTTTGTGGATGACATGAGTTATCAAGTCAATAGTCAGATAATGCTAGTAGGTCGCATAATCACGGACTAAATTTACCTTTACTCATGAGCGGTCATTAGTCTGGAGTCCTCATGGCAGTTGATTGTACAATCATGAGCATTCCGGTCCTTGGTACCCTGACTGCTACCAAAACACTCTGCACAATATCTTTCCTTCTCGGGGCCATTTCCTTGTTCATAGGGTTGTTGGCTCAGCGCTTCGGCGAACGGATGAGGTCTATCGCATTTTCGGTATGTCGGTGGTATCCATCTTGTTTAGTTGTCGGTACACGATCGTGACCACTACTATTACAGGAATTTGTATTGAATGAAGGCATTGACAAAATTATGCTCATATTTGGCCTACCGGGCATTTGTTGTGTCATAAGGTGAGCGATACATTCACCACGTTATTTTTGTTTTGTTGAGAATGATCCGAAAGTGGTGCTTTTACGATTTCCGCCTTTGTGGCGGGCCTTCTGCTTGATCCATCGAGTTCGTGGGGTACAAGTGGCGCTTACATCGTGACCCTTGTGCTCGTTTCGGGACCATTTTGGTTGTCAGCGACTGCAACCTTTCGTACTGGACTGGTTTATCCGGATGATGCACGCCATCTATAGCATTTTCTCAGTGGATACAGTAGGCCCAATGTCCGAACACTCCAACTCGTGATAGCATTGACGCGTAGACGTTGAATGATTTGAATCGTTTATATTTCTGTTTCTCATTGTGTGATTTCTTGTAGTAATGCCTCCGTGTATGCATATATACTACCATGGCATTCACATTCACGATGTTTTCCCCGTTACCTAAAATCCGAGTCGTCCGATTCAAAGGACCACCAGCTACACCGCGGCCTATATCGCCGGGAACGGATTTTCATCAGTGTTTCCTTAGTACTCCAGCCTCTTCTGTTTTCATTGCAACTGTTGATACTCATTTATCCGCCATTTGCCATATCATACCTGCATTGTATTTAGTTGTAATAATCATTTACTCATGCCTGCTTGTTACCAATTCTGTGCCAGCATGCTACAAGCCAGATAATACTGAACTCATTATATCGAAGCAGTGATCCATGCTGACAACTGTCCACCAACTGTATCAGCACTGAGATAGCATTTCTATCAACACATGCTTCTTCTGTCCTCTTTTCATACCCTAGCTTTCTGCTGCCCTTGTTACATGTACCATATCTGACATTATTCTATCAGCATCAGCTTTGCAATTGTTTGTCATATCTGTCTGGTTATAGCAGCTCCCTCACAGTTTCCTGATGCATTGAACTATTTAGGATGTGTGCATGTCAAGACAGTTTGCTTCTAAGTGCTCCCACTGGATGTGCTGCTATTTTAATAAGAGGGTACACAATTCATGCACTTACTTATCTTCCGGGCAAGTTGACTACGGCTAATTGAGAGGAATTGGAAGATACCTGGGCTAATGTGAAGCACCTCATTCTCAATGAAATCTCAATGGTATCTGCAGAAACTCTTTGTCAGATATCTGAAAGAATTTCAATGGCAAAGGGGTTTCAATCTATGAGTAAGGACAAACCATTTGGAGGCGTGTCGGTCATATTCGCTGGAGATCTATGCCAGCTATGTCCCGTAATCGGACAGCCGTTATTCTCTCATGTGTTTCGTAAAACACTTTCTGCATATACGAAAGGTACCAACAGCGGCCAACAAGGATTCTTCGGTGCGAATGTATGGTCAGAATTAACACATGTCGTCATGCTTCGAACGAACATTCGAGCGCAGGAAGATTCTGAATTCATCAGGTTGCTAGAACGTATGCGAATAGGAAACGGAACAAGCTCTGCAGCTGGGATGAGCTCGGTTTCGGATTACGACATATTGAAGTCCAAATTGATGGAACACTTAGCTGTGGAGAATCCGTTGGAATATCAAGAATTGTGCAGCGCACCTGTCGTCTTTGGAGAAAGGCACCTGCGAGATCAATTTAATGAGGCGCACGCCCGTCAGTTTGCACAGAAAACGCATCAAGAGTTCAATATGTTTTTATCCGCAGATAAAGTGAAAAGGATGCGATTGACTGGAAACAAGCGGTTGCGGATGTGCAAAGTACGATGTAAATATAGTTCGAAAGACCTACTAGGATTCCTCCCGCTTATTCCAGGAATGCCTGTAATGATATCTGAGAATCTGTCCATGCGGCGGATGGTTGTAAATGGTACAGAAGGCATTCTGAGAGAAGTTCATTATCAGAATACGAATGAAGGGAAAGAAGCCGTTTGTGCTTACGTTGAGGTTGCAAACTGTAACATTATGTAACGTGCGATCCGACAATCCTGACCTTGTTCCTGTCTTTCCACAGACAACTTCCTTTTCTCATAAATTGCATTCTTCCGGGCAGACGATTCGTATTTCTCGCACACAGCTACCTTTACATCCTGCGTGGGCTTTTACAGATTACAAGGTTCAGGGCAAAACGCTAACACGCGTCGTCGTTGATCTCGCGAGCGCAAGAGGCGTACAGAATGGGTATGTCATGTTGTCGCGCGCAAAAGGATTCTCGAAGCTTGGCATCCTAAGATGGTTCCCTCCTCATCGTATCTTCAGCCGCATTCGAGAAGACCTCAGACATGAACTGGCGCGACTGTGCGATTTGGACAAACAAACAAAGGATATGTTTGTTCACCTGCTTTCTTCTGATTCATCATCTCAAACTATTTAGTCGTTGTCGGCTTTCAGTGCTTTCATTTTTTCCTTTACAGACAGCATCCGCTCACATGGCCTACTTGTCTTTATGTCCTCAGAAGCCTCGCATAACGTCCTGGCCCAAATCCCTCTCCACCTCTATTGAATGCTACGGACAATCTAACGACTCTATCCCTGTCATGCTTTTCCCTTACAGTCTCGAAGATCTGGCTTCCTTTGCAGATGTAATCGAAGACAGCACCATCTCTGATTCCTCGCGCAACCAATGCTTCGTATACAGGCCCTATCCGACCCTTCCACACTTGACATCCGAACAATCTTTTTTCGCATCCACGGATTTTTACATGAATTTTGTTTATTAGACTTCGGAAATTGGGACGGGTGAGTATCATTTCAATGTGTTTTATTACACCTAAATATCCACAATGACATTCGATAGCTTGCGTGAAACAGTTCCTTGCGCGATTCAGCGTGTAGTCCTCAGCGGAGGATCATGCAAGACAGCATGGAGCGCCCAGCTTCACGGACTAAACCTTATCCGTGAATTTGTTGCTCGAACTATGAAATTACCTGTTGTCGGCAATAATTTCACGAGCGTTTTTCGTTTCAAACGAAATATTTTTCAAAAGGTTTCTCTTTCTTTTTTTTTCATTTCAATGGAAAGAACTCACGTTGTTGAAGGGTCACGACAAAAACGCATTTCAACCGTCAGACCCGAAAGGCTGGTTGAAACGACTGGAAGGGCATTGGTCCTTGCACCCTAAACTTCCTATAGTCCATTTCGACGGTGCCTCCCGCATCGCACTGATTCCCGAAATCTCTCTTAGTACAGGTGACTTCGTCGAATTAGACGTCGAAGTTGAACTTGTCCGTGTTCGGAATCCACCACCTTCACGTGGAAGATCTGTTCGAGTCGGTTTCTGTTTTAATCATCTGATTCGACTTTCCAATGCTGTTTCCAACAAAGAACATGACACTGTACGCATTTCCTGCTCGTGACTGTTCTATATCTGCTAACACTTTTGACTATTAGCTGACGACTAGGAAACGAGCGCGTTCTTGTACTCCTATTGAAACCCCGGTCGTCAAGCGTCGTCATACCGCTATTTCAATCCCGTCACAGCCTGGCGAATCACACCGTTCAGAAGCTCACGACGGGACTGCTGAAGTTATGAATACCGGAAACTGATCGTGGACTCTTGCAACCTCTCCTTTTCCGTGTTTGCTTCTTGTATCCGAGTTGTCTTCCGGACAATCGTTCACTCTGCTGATCTAAATGACTGAGTATATAAGTTTAATGTATCCACTGTCTTCAAAATCTTGCTCGTGAATTGTACAATGTGTCATGGTGATCACATAATCTGTTTATTGCTTGGGGTCCAGGTCTGCCCGTAGGGCTGTTAAATGACCAAGGGTACTGTGCACGAAAGTAAAGACATTCTAATGACATGATTCATTTGCCCTTCGTCTACTTACTTTACCAATGACGGGTACTGTAATGGAGTAGTACCGCGATTCTTTGAACATACGTGTGATGCACTTCCGCTCATCGAACTCATGCTACTAGTCGTCTATGCCGAACGAACGCTCAAAAACGAAGCAGTAAAAGCACGCAAAGCTTTGCAACCTGGAAAATGTGCGAAAGTTCAAGTTAGTTTACCGAACGGTGCACAATAATTTACCGACGAGACGAAACCATCGAAATTGCCCCCACCGTTGCCGACGGGGACTGAATTGTTGCCATTGGCATATAAGGTCAAGATAAAGGACAATGTTGAACGACAGACCTAGACCAGTTCCCGGTCCAGGAATAGTATATAATATAACAACGAGGTAATAGAACAACATAAGAAAAGCATTCCCTTCATCGCCAACGTGGATTTTCTGGGTCTGTGTCAGACCTGACGCCGATCTGGAGATCATAACTTCACAGCTAGACGATATTATATTTGAGAAAAACGCACTCGTTTCAGAAAACCCCTGGCACTGGATATTCAAGTCGGCAGAAGCAGCGGAGCATTGCTCTATGGCGACCAATAGGCTTGCCAGAAATTTGTCGTAAACGTCCTGACCCAGAACGGCGATAATGTCGCTCGCATAGTCCTCATAGTCCTCCTGAACTTCCATCATGAGGTTGCTCGCATTTTGCTTCTTGATCACGGTTTTGGTCCAACGCCTCAAAATTTCGGCGTACGACAATGGTCGTCTTCGCGAGGGCAACTATCAGATAATCAAAGGTGTGGAATCCTGTCACGATTGACAGGTGGCAGAGATAAATTGTTGAGACGTACCTGCTCATATAGGATTTCACGCACACGGGGACTCAAGAGAACCCTTTCGTTGACCTCTTTCCCCGCATGCTCGAACAAGTTCATAGGTAAAGTCGCCATAGCGGAGGTAGGTCTTGTCGTGAATTGCAGTACGTTAGAATGGTGTGCTTGAATTGTTATAAATGAAACTGAGTTTCAATTCCTGTGCTGAAATTACCGAGTCATGCTTATCAGATCCTGTTTCACGTCAGAGAAGCACGGTAGCGAGAGACTGACAATCTGACACGGCGACGAATGATTACAAATCAATTACGTTACTACGTAGCCTAGGGAAAGTTCATGCCCACTTACTGATCAGGGGTTCCATCGAGGGCAGTGTATTGGTTTGCTTCGAAGATGGCAAGTAACTCGGACGTGACGCCGATCTTGTGTTTGGTGGTCAAGGGGAGGAAATCCAGGCACTGCGAACGGGAGGGAGCACTCAGCGGTCACCAGTCAGACTTGGAGTGTTCCGCTTCAAGTATAGTCACTAGTAGTACTACGGGCGTGCGGTGCCGTAACCGCGTGGTCAGGCTGGCATTGTGACAGCGTCAGAGAAGCATGTCAGTGTGAAACCGACACAGTCTGATACTCTGACTTGTGAAGCAGACACTCAGTACGTACTGACAATTAGTACGGCATTACACTGAGTGAGTGACTCAACTGTCAGTGTCTCACAGTGGTTTCTTTAGGATGAACCTAAATGTTAGCCCCGACGTGAATCCCAGTGTTGTGTCGCTTGTTACCACTCGGTGCTTTTCTCGGCTAACATGTAGAGAAGAAACACAAGTCCGAGCAATCCTGTAAAGGGAGCCCCCAAAAACCACCAAACAAAGATAAACAAAAATTAAAAGAAATCATTAATGCAGTCCATATATAAGGCCCGCCCTCGGAATAAGATTCCCCATATCCAGACGCCCAGCAGTTCTTTGTTTCAACCTTTCCTGTATCCCATCAGAGCAACTCGGTGTCGTTCGTCGCATTGACTTCATCGTTGCCTGCCATGTCGTCCTGTTGCTCTCCTACCTCCTTGATATGTACGCGCAGTGCGCTTTGCGTGAAGCTCTCGCCACAGTGGTCACACTGTTCAAAGAAATCGTCCGTCTGATGTCCGGCAAGTCCAAGTCTTGATGGGCCAGGAACTTCTGCACGTGAGTTTCTGTTGGACATACGGCGACGTGGCAACTGATAAGGTGTAGATCGATGCAATGCAATGACATTAATAGGCGATTGACCTATTGTACACTTAAAATATAGTTAATTAATAAAATTTTGTTTGACTTACTTGCGTGTCCATTATACGGGTGATAACGGCGGTGAGGTGTAGCAAGTATGAGTGGCCGCGAGAGGCCACTACGAAGCTGGTGTATCCCTGGGTACACCGAGACGTGAACACTAAAATATCCTCGGACAAACGGTGCCGGATGTTGAAGCAACGTCGGATCTCCTGTAACAAGGCGGCGCCATCTCGCAAGGATGCTGTTTATGTTTGGCACACCGACTAACAAGAAGTGAGTGCGCAAGAAACATCGAGTGAAGTAGTAAATACCTACAAGTCAACGTTGGCAGGTACTCATAGGGAGATTCATACAACGTCATCAAGTAAATCCTGGTCAAGTCAACTAAAGACGAGTTGAGTACCTTGCTTGAAATGGCGCAGGAAAACTTACGATAAAATCCACAATGATTATCGGCGTAGTGGCAGCGCACTACCGTATGTCGTGAAATGAACTCGTCAACGAATCGAGCTGGGGTTAGCTGACTTGATACGAGTGCACAGAAGCACTCGAATACAAGACCACGCCGCTCCATCCAATGGAAAACACCACTCGGGACGATGCGAGCGCCATGTGGACCAAGTGGGCTGTACTATCGCTCAGCATCACGTATTCTAGGAGCTGGGGTGACTTACTATGCAATTGTAATGATGCGACCAAGATCGCGAGTGTAAATGACAAGGTCGGTGGATGTCCGCTGAGCGACAATGCAGGGGTGGTACACCACATCGACAGAAGGAATCTCGGGGACAACGGGTACGATGGGAAGCACTGGCAACGGAGACGGTGAACGAGCAGGAAGACGAGCGGCAGGCATAGTAAAACTGATCAAAAACGATGAGGTCGCAAATAGGGCTCGAAGTGAGGAGCTCCTACCTGGCAGGGAGCCTTTATATACCCATCCAATGCCCAGCCCAATGAAATCTTGAGTCTAAACACCGATATTGATGATATGATTTTGTGCCACGGCGATCTTGACAAGCGCGCAAAGTTCTATGGGTGGGAGAGAAAATGTATAAGATCCTGTCAGAAATATACGATAGATAAATGAGAAACATTGCTCACGTACCAGTATCCATTCAAACCGGCCCTCTTGGGTCACGAACGACCGCCTACACTGTCAAAAAACCACCACACCTTCCAAAAACGAGCACGGCAATGTCTTCAAGTACTTTACGAAGCGGCCACAAGATCCGAGCAGCTTGAGAAATGGCACGATACGTGCGGCATCGTCGTGCTGAGGGGTCGTGTTGAGGTCATGGCTCTGGGTGAACGTGGTAGGTAGAGGAAAAAGCGTGGCAAAGTTAGCTATGGCTGTGCCACAACGCCACCAAAAAAGGAAGGCAGCAGCTTATCTTCGACGATGATCGTCGAGGAGACCCCCCTGGGTCACCGTCGATAAACCCAGCTATGTCGGCTCGAAGACACATATATAAATGGTGAGCACATTGGACGATCCTCCCATTGATGGCAGCCCACCTCTCCTACTCAGTAGCCCAGGCAGGTGCTCCCATGCTGCCCGAGCTTACGCCCTCACCGCCTCGACCATTTCGCTCATTACTCCAACCATCTTGCTCGTCGTCTCAGTCATCCTCCTTACTATCTCGTCCGTCTCAATCTTCAGCACTATTTGGACTTTCTCCGCCACCCGTTCCCTTGCCCTCTTCCTTGCCTTCAGGACGCTCAGGCTCTCCCTCGCTGTTGGTCCCTTCTCCTTTACCGTCACCATCGCCGTCGTCGTCGTCGTCGTCGTCGCCGTCACCACTTCCCACCTCTTCACCCGCTCCCGCCGTTCTTGCCTCACGCTATGAACCTCCGCCATCCCACCAGTTTACTGAGATTGAGCGCAGCCAAGGCCTCCACAAGGTCAATCGCGAGAAGGTCGCCAATCGCATCATTGAGCATCCATGCGATGCGATCGTTGAGTATCCGGAGACTGGCGACGGTCCAGGCATCACTGTCGCCCACATCTTCAACATCAATCCCGACTCTTTCTATGATCCTCGCTTCAACTTCCAGTATTCACTCGGAGATGGCCATGGTGGACGTGGGGAGGTCGTTTGCAAGATGCTACGGAGTGTATCAGGTCAGCCTGTCAAGTGCTCGAAGCTCCGCACAACATGTAACTCTACACCCTTTTTATGTAAATTCCCTTCGTGCTGATAAAATTTCGAACAGGTAGAGGGCTCCGATACTGCTCCTTTCGACCGCACACTGCCTCGTCGCACTCGTTCACGAGTCGCCAGGCAATCTCGCTTGATACGGTGGCATTGCATGCCGCCACTTCCTCACCAACAGACAACGCTCACGTGGAGGTTTTCCACAAAACCCTAGCATTCTTTTGCGCCCTCATCGAGAAGGGGTGTGCATTCTCATCAGCATTTGACTTCCCCGAGTCAAGCGACACGATCGAACAAGAGAACGACCCCCCATTGCGAGTGGACGCGGAGGAATTACCAACGGGTAACCGCAGGCATAGGACCTACAAGTGCCGCGGTCCGCTTGAGTTGCGGTACGACAACTATAACCAACCATATATTCAGTAAGTTTCTACTCTTTTGCTTGTGCAGCGCGCTCACGACTGAAATTCAAGGTGCTCGAAGCATTTGCCTGACTCGGCCCACTTATTTTTGCGCAATCTACAAGAGTTTGACACTCCTTATCTCCATGCGCTACTCTCGGACAACAGCGATTGGTACCTACGTGTCGAAAACCATGCCAAGTCACTGGGGATTGGCCCCCTTGCTCCCTGCACGTTCGCCGCATCCCCAAATGAGCAGAAAGCAAACTGTCGTACGTACATAGATTCAATCATGTACCAAACGTTCTAATTAAATTCACAGCACATTGGCACCGTGATGAAAACAACACGCTGCAACGTGGTGCCCTTATTCAGAGTGCTGTGAAGTGCCTGACTACGTATGATATCTATATTCCACATAACCTTCGTGACTGTCCTTTTATTCTCGTCTTATCAACCAGCCCTCACAACCATCCACCTCCACTCCCGATCAAGACACCTCCTCAAATAGCTAGTTGCCTTGAATCACTCTTATTGTGTCTTGAGTGGAAACTTGCCGATGCGACACCTCGGCGGCTTGTCCTTGACTCTGGATTTATCTACAGCCTCCGCCATGCTCTCGCATGGACCTCTCATGAACGTGATCCCTCCCCACATGATCTCCATCCATCACTTGGTAACCTCGATCATCTGCGACGGTTCATTAATGTGTTACGAACATCTAAATTTCCACAAGGCACAGGTTTCTATGGTACTTTTTTATTGTGTTTTAAATTTATAATTCTCATGTCTGTTTGCAAGGTGCAAAACAACTAGTTGGCGAGCATGAACAGCTACCTGTTGATCACCGGTATCTACGTTGTGTCGAGCAATATCAACTTCCCAATGAAGACGAGTTTCGGCTTGTCATTTGTATGACCTCTCGAATGTCATCGCTTCTTGTGCAGGCGAAGAGAATATCTATTGACACGTCATTCAAACGTGTTCGTGGATGGCAAGAATTCGAAGTAGAAGGCTGGGACAATTCACATCAAAGATGTGAGTGGTATTTATTTTTTAAATTATTTCTGTCGTAAATCTAACTTGATGACAGCTATGGTGTTAGCACGTGCATTTACAACGTCGCAATCATCTGATGCCCATGTCATTCTCTTTCGCCGCATCAGTAACATCGCAGAACAAGATACTGGCATCCCCATAAAATTTTTCCATATCCATGGTACTGGTATTGAGTCCGTCATTGCAGATAACCATCGTGGCCAAGCATTAGGTATATTTTTCTTGTATTAAATATCTCCAGATCTAATGGTTTACAGGGTTGGGTAAATTCTGTGTAGAACTTTGCAAAAACAACCAGCAACATTGTACCTATGAGCCACACCGTCGCATTTGTGAACTTGATCCTTATGATCATTTGCGACGGTTCTTTCGTGTCTGCGTAGTTCATTTCAAACGGAACATCCAACCTTTAAAACACGAGGTTTCATCCGATGTCCTTCAAGCAATGTACAGCATTGCTTCCTCGGAACCACACACAGATTTTGAAATGACACTAATAAAGATTCGCCGAGGTGGTGCAAAAGCCAGAGGTATGTTAAATACAGAGCTTTAGAAACCAGACTGACAAAAATATAGCATGGCTAAAAGACAAAGAAACCTCCAAATTCGCTATACCTGCATTGTATCAACCTTGTAGCCTCATTCCTTTGTGCATATGGAAGGCTTCGCCATCAACAACAAACGGTAACGAACAAGCACATCGAAACGTCAATCGAGATGGCATTGGTCTCAATCTGATTGCTGGTATCATGCGAGGACAACAACACGACATGCGAGCAACATCTAGCATAGATCTTCACATCAGCCATGGAGTAAATCCAAGAGACACATTGGCTACACATACCTTCCGCGCAATCCGAAGTATAACCCGAGCAGGTGAGCAACTCTAGCACGAGTTGAACAAGATACTAAAACCTACATAGGTCACATTCAACAGCGCCAATGTGACACAAGAAAAACAAACCACAAAGAGACTCCGAGTCAGAGAGACAACACAACACTACACTCGACAGTAGCAACAATAAATACTAATGAAGTCAGGATCTCGACATACAGTACACTTACAGATGCACTAGACATTAATATCCATGGTAAACCAGAGGTAATAATGAGCCTAGACACAACAACATCACAAAGACTTACTCTATACAATCCGGGATCTCACTACTCTACCTACAGCGCACTTGCAGGGGCACTGGGTTGAGGGCATGGATAGGTGGTAGCAATACAAGAGAGATACGAGAGAGTAATGCGCTGTGCCCAAGTTGGCGTGGGGATATGGGGATGTGAAGACATAGAGACACAGGGACACAGGAGGGCGATGGTGGTCGAAGGGAAAGAGTGGGTCAGTATATAAAGGAAAAAGTTACGTTGGAAAACAAACAACAATAAATATAATGACGTACCTAATTTCAGTTGCCGCGGGTGTTGGGGGTCACTTGGAGGTCGTAATGCTGGTACCTGGGAATTGTTAGCCGAGAAAAGCACCGAGTGGTAACAAGCGACACACAACTCCGTGAATCCCGAATATAGAGTTTAGTTTACTGTTCGGGCTTCCAAACGTGAACAATAAACTCCAAGTTTGGGAATGGGCGGCCCGGTCTTTAAAGTTTATTACTCGGTATTCACGTTCAGACCTATCCTAAGCTTAGAGAGTTTATTATTCACATTTGTAACTAGTTGAAGCTTCAAGTTTAGGACGCATAAGTGTTCGCCCCAACTTGATATTCGTGATTCACATTGGGGCTAACATTTAGGGCCGACGGTGACTATCGTATTCTTGTAAATTTCATTGATTCATTCAAGTTCTATTCAAGTCTGCCCGTGAATAACTATTTAATTTAACAAATGAAAATTTAATGCAATAAGTGCGTGCGAGGTCGATCGGCGGCTCATCAACTCATGGCGAGTCTCTGCGTGGGGGGCACATGCGACAGTACATTGCGTTTGTCGTTGCCCGCCCCACTCATATCACTTCCGATGGATATGAGGAACTTCACGCCGACAAAGAACCATCCATCATCTTTGTCCGCACCGTGCATGCAGACAAGCGAGTTTAGCTCTCACGTGACATTGTTTTCGCACTCCAATGTTTCCACGCACCGATGATTGTTGCATTGGACCTCGTGATTGAAACGAGCGCACTACATTGAGATAAATAGGGCCCCTGAGGAGGCCACTTGTGAGGTCCAAGTTGAGTTGAGTTGGGCTGAAGGCAAATGGGGCGACCAGATCGATAATAGCGACGTCCACAATGTCCCAGAGCGTCCCGAACGCATTGCATCGCGACAGGTGGCCAGGAGGTGACTTGGGCGAGAGGCGACGACGGCAAATGGAGCGGTCAAATTCCCAGAAGTTCCGTCCCAAACACGTGAGGCGAGTTTAGCTCTCACGTGACATTGTTTGGTGGTCACTTTGTAGCACTGGGCAACTGCCGTCATCATGATCATCGTTACAAACAGCAGTCTCCACCCCTCCGTCAGAGAAGCATGTCAGTGTGAAACAGACAGTGAGACACTGACGCTAATATTGGGACAAGGTGCGGCATTTAAGTACACCGTTTCCATTTGCTGTTCGCTTACTAGTTATATAGAATTGACTTCTCTGAATCGATGCTATAGGTACTACGTTACCGTATTGTATAGAGATGTACTACATCTAAGATGAGCCCCTAGGCTAAGCCCATCGCATTGGACTCCTTACTAAAGCGTTGATCAAATCGTCTTCGATCTCGTACTCCCGGATGACTCCAGGGACCGATTGGCAGTTAACTTGGTGAGTCTAACATTGTCGCATTGTCCACGACATGCTTCTCAGTCGGATTTCTTCCCAATACAGACGAACTTGAGGTCGTCAACAACCCCATCGAGACACTCCACGCTGTTGATTCACTGAAAGGCCTTTCTAGTTGGGATGAGTCAGCGTCTCTCGTGTTCATGCCAGTTACTGGGCCACTGGAGATGATCATACGGTCACTTTTCTACGTATAAAAACACCCCCACGATGTCGCAAACCACTCGACCAATTCCGAGTTCGAGTCCGCCCTACGATGTCTATCCATCCTCCCGCCGTCGAAGCTTATCCTACCCACATGAACATTGTTGACCCAGATGCACTCGATCACTCGTTTTTCCTCCTAAGCCAAGGGAACGCGAACACCATGGCGGCAATGCTCAGCGAAATTATCGAGGAACTCCCCGCGTCTTATGGTACTACGCTTCAGGAGGACGAGCATGACGTCGACGAGTTCAATGATGTGATGCCCCACCCCGGAGTCGACATTGTATCGCAAGAAGACGTGAATAACAGCGCAATGGCGTTTGTAGACAATTATCCAAGTAAGTCGAATCACCCAAGTCTACTGGTTTCCGAAGTAACTACGATAAATATAGCCCCTTTGATCCTCTTGCTCCACGGATTTGAAGTGAACGGTTGGGCCCAACTCTGCAAGAGGCTTCTCCTGCGCTATGTTTCTCGTATCGGTACGGACTCCTTCCGAGCTTTCCGTCAACGGCGATCGGAAGATACTGTCGCCTTCATTCAGTTAGCATACGAAGAGATGCTCCTTGAAGGAAACGTTCTCGAGGATCGTAAGTGTTTCATTCGTTCGTCGAATAGTATGCTACATACACGCGCAGGTGTGGTTACGATACGTGATGTCGATATACGGACCCGTATCAACGTTCCGGAATTCCTTGGCGCCTTGGTTGAAATGCTAGGTAAACGAGTTTCTCCCCTTGAACTCGATGTAATGCCAACTTAGATCGCAGCTGATACCCCCCGTGTCATATATGCCGCGTGGTTGGAAGCGGCCCGCAACATTGCGGCCATAATCTGCCCCCAGGATGTTCCTGGCAATTCGGTTGTTCGAGCACGCCAGCTTACCAATCTGGTCACCCACCAAGGCATCATGACTTATAGCTTTTTTCATGACACACTCGAATCCCAGAGCTCCATGGTATGTTCGTTTGCTTGTCCGCGACAAACGCTCGACATTCGTTTTCTTAGGGCACGTTTTTCACCGGGGCTGAGGCACGGCGCACAATGACCCTCGCGCTTCGCAACATTGGACCATTGATCGACGGAATTACCGATCCTGCTTCACCGAACACTTCTTTTGGCATATACGACCGCATTCGTGCTGGCGATGGGACTTTTCAATATCGTCTCCCTGAGACGTCTTCTACCCACACGACCAATCTCGTGTGTTCGTTCGTGAGTCAATCTTTGTGTGACGTTTTCCGACTCGAGTCTTATAATCCCAGGTAATTCTGGTGTTGCAGACGTGCTACGTCCGTAACCGTCCGTTAACTATCTTGTCCGAGCGAAAGATGTCCGATCTCAAGAATATCTATGACACCAATAACGCGAGCTTTCGTGACATTCTCGCTTGTTCGCTCCCACAAGAAAATGTTCCGAGACCCATGCAGGAACTGGCTTGTCACAACTTGCTGGATATTCTTCCCGGTTCTCTCTAGTTTTGATTTGTACTGTCAGGTTCTTTGTTTCAGAAATGAGTAGTTGTAGAAAAAAATCTACTGTGTACTTAGACGAAATACTATGCTATGATTTCATGTCCTGCTGTGACTCGGATAGGGTAAACAATCGTAGCGGCGAGCAGAGTCGCCAATCCCCGACTCCGTGAACACACGAACCACAAAATTCATTCCAAAATCTTCTGACTATCTACATCTAGCTAATCGTCCAATGCATGCTTCCTACCAACTATTTCAGAGGCAGTTGGGGTAGGAATGCCCTGCCGTTTAGTCAAGAAACCATTCGAACAAAGAATTTCCGCAGTCTGATGGCCCAACCACCACACGATGGCATCGTAGCAGCCGTACATTGCGTTGTTGCGAATGTACGTTACGATGTCGTGATGTAAGGCATTGATCTGATCATTGTTGATTGCGATGACATCGCGCTTCCAGCGCGCCGAACTGAGAATGCAGGCTGTCAAAGGGCGTGCAAGTCCGAGGCGACATAGAGCAAGTAAAGTAATTCCTTTCGAACCTGCAAAGTGCTAAGGTTGCGGTAAAGGAGAACAACATGAAATGCCCACGATGCTTTTCAAGCCATGCAGAGATTCCTCGAGTGTCACTGTCCATGTTGAGTGCAATGCGAATAGGAGAATTGGGATCGAGGTACGAAATGACGAAGACAGTGACCATAACAACGAATAGCACCTTGTCCTTGCTTCCCTTTTTGTTGGGTTTGCACGCCCAGCGAAGGCTTTTCACGAATAAAGCGAGACGGTTGAGATCCGAAGGCGCCGCAGATTTGTTCTTGTCATCGACATAAACTGAAGGTGTAAGGCCTGCAAAGACAATCCCGGCGATCAACGCAAGTTGGTGAAGTGGGAGAGCACCATTGAATGCATTGATGGCATAGCTATATGCTTGTCTTGTGAGATCGTTGTCTTTCTGATTGGTGATGACGTTCGAGAGAGAGAGTTCGAGCGGCGGGGCAGTCTTGTGCAAGACGTTGTAGAAGCTGGTGAGGCGTACATCCAATGCTGACCATTCACCGGCAGGATCATTGAGAATCATGGTCTCGGAACTGCGTTGTGCCCGTGCTTGGAAGGACGCTTGAGGGGCTAGATAAGGAGCAGCCAATGAGGAGTTCGGAGGTGGAATGGAATCAATGACAAGCCAGACGTTGTGGACAATGGTCGTGACTTGGTTGTTTCCACCAACGTTGGCAGTCCACGGAATGTGACCTATCTTGTGCTCGATGCACGTCTGACCAATGGCTTGCTTGATAAACTTCTCCACGTCGGCAGCGGGTACCCTAGAACGCGACGCAATCTTCTTGATCTCCTCGATCGCAGCCATCATGACGGCACGGAAGTTACCGCCAGCAATGCATGGAGGCTTTCGGCGGGGAGATGGATCCGCACATTGGGAAAGGATTCGATTGACAAAGAATGATAGCGATTGTCTGCCAAGATCAGAGCGCGTAATTTCTACCGTTGCTCGATCATGAGGGATGAGGGCGCGCATCAACGATGAGACGGCAGTGCGCGATAAAGAGAGCGGATATTGCTGATCTTCCCAGCATTGGAGACCGGTTAATCGATCATTCGCTAGCTGGCGAGTCTCTGGATCTTCGGACGTCAGCGCTGGCTTCAGCTCTTCCATAACTGAGCGTTGGATAAGATTCTTGACATCACCAATGTAAGTGCGCATGGCGATGTCGGCGGCATAACATGCACGACGCATGGTAGGATTCAAGACGTGTCTGTAAAAATCCTCCGGGATTTGGTGGATACCGACCATAATGGTAAAGCGCGCTTCGTAAGCCTAATATGGATCGGGTCAGCTAAATAAAAGCGGCCATGCTCACACTTACTTCGTAATAAGTATTTCCGAACGTCAGCTGTTGAACCCTTCGAGATGCCGTCAATGGGCGGCGAGTTTTCTTATCAACGGGCCAACCATCGATCACAACAACGAGCTTGCCCATTGCCATGGAGCCATGACAAATGAAGTTGTCTGATATACAAGGGAATCCGTCGTTCACGATTCCCAAAGATAAGAAAGCAGGGCCCATAAGACCGCGACAAAGTACTTGAGCATTTCCGGTGTGAGCGAAATTGAGCGTGCGTTCAAGCATTGCGACCGATTCGATAACGAATGGTGGGACAGGCAATTCATCTTCGATGTGACCTTTCCACGCAGTCCAGAAATGGTCGATGAGACAAGCGATAGGGTAGCTCGTCCATTCATAGATGCGTGGGATGATCTTATGGATAAACGTGAGTGTGGATGACGGAACGATTGATGGAACGTTGCATACATTGCTTTTGATGACGACAATGCAAGGCTTGATCGCTGTGAGAACTGACGGATGGAGCCATCCTCTTGTGAGAGGTAAGAGGATGAGATCGTATATAGACCTTGTGGTAGAACAAGATTAGAAACGAAAACGATGAAGCTGTGGAAAACAAATCTCACCTGCCATTCCTATGTTCTGGTCGCATGCGCTGAACATCTACTGTGTATACGTTCTCGAAACGCAACGCGTCTGGTTGGTTATCGTCGGCCACCTTGGCAACATAGCGGTCATAAGGTAGATGATGATCGCAGGAGTCAGTGCGCTGTCTCCATCTATTGGCAGCTGCATAGGACAACGTTTTTGATCCAGAAAGCGCAGCGGTGACCATTCCTAGCTGTACTGGATGAAACTTCGCAGCATCACGGACCCTATGTGAGAGTACGTTGTAGATCTGACAGCCATGTCCGCGGAGCACAGGCGCAACGCGTGGAATATCGTCATCGCTCAAGTCATCTTCCGCAATGCGAGGTAGGATATTTTGAGGGGTAATCTGATTGTTGATCCTGCTGAGAAACTCCTGAAACTTGAAAGGAATTGAGGATGACTGAAGGTTGCCAACGTCTTTCAGGAAAGCTTGGGGGTATGGCGAAAACGAGGGACTAGGGTCGTCCACAGCGTTGACCACATCCGAAGGGGTGAAAAGTTGGTAGGCTTCACGAAGATTGAGCAAGGCCCCACAAGTCTCTGAATCGTTGGATGGCGTACGCCTTGGAACACGAAATCCGTTGGCATCGTAAACGTTGATTTCATAGTTGTCTTCATCCAAGAGGTCCAAGGTGTGAAGATCCACAGCGGAACGTTCTGGGTCATCATCTGGAGCGTTATAAAGAATGGGGCGCAAAGTGATGATGTCGTTTACGCTGCGTGGCTCCCATGACTTGACATCTGTCCAGCTATATTAACAAAACGGGCCATTAACGATCGAGCGTCTGAATGAGCTCTTCATGAATCGTGTACCTTATATGCGTTGCAATCGCAAATGTTATCTGTCGGATGTTGGTATAGTCGTGGTCGTTTTGCCAGACGTTTCGTTCTGCATCATTGGTCTGTTGACTAAGTGCGAGGTGCTGGTTCTGACCGTAGCGTATGGTGACACAGATGGGAATAACTGACGTAAGCCATCCATCGTTTTTCCATGCTTGAGGCGCCTGGGCGACCCAATCGTTCCAGTGGTTGATCATGACGTGTTGCAGGTGTCTGAGGTCAAGCAGCCTGAGGGTTATGACGCGCGAGGAATTATCGCCCAAGCGACGTCTAAAAGTAGAGAATTAGTTCAAGTACTCCTGCTGTGGAGGCACTCAAATTGTACGAATGGAGGGATGTATATACACAGCACCCAATCGGCATGTGTCCACAGATATGCGCAAGCAGGGCGCCTCCCGAAACGTAAATCCACACCAGAAATGAACTTACAAGATTTCCGTCGACAGCGACAGAGATTCTTGAGTCAGTGGTTCTGGATACTTCGTCTCACAATGGATATCCTGAAGACGAAGCTTGTGGAACGCCCATGCGAAAAACATGATAATCATCAGCGAGTGCTTTCTCGCGAGTGCTGTTGTGGATGCGTTGAGCCGAGGATAACGACCAGAGACATTGTCGAGATGATCGGGATCGGTGTAGGTCTTGGGAACAAGTGCGAGCCACATGTTCTCTTGACGGCGAGTGCCAATATACATCATACGTCCCGTTGGATCAAACGGAAGGTACGGAACATCAGCGGTGGGCCAGAGAGTATATGGACGATTGAAGTTGAGTTCGCAGTGCCATGTCGCATCTGCGCATGTAACAGGAAGTGCGGCGTGTAATCCAATACTATGGCCAACGATAAGACTGAAGTCCCAGAAATGGGGACCGATACGAGGGACTGTGTCCGGGCCATTGTGGTCGAGAATAAATTCTTCGTCGAGCTTTAAAACACGGCGACTGCGAAGCAAAGCATATGCGGTTCTCTTGTCCTTGCGCTGTGCTATGTTCCTGAGGGAGCTCAGCTTGGTCGTTTTGACGGGCATGTTGAAAAACCGAGCGGCGAAGTTGTCGTCCATGGATTCCGAGGAATAGAGGGCTGCGTGTAGCTCATCCTGAGAACACGCATCGCTTGTCTGGAGCTGCTGTGGAAGAAGAGCATGACGGAATGGCGCATCTCGGATGCCTTCGTCAACGTTTTCGAGGCCATTTTCATTGAACGCTGAAGAGCTACCTTCACTTCAATGGATATAGACGCAAATATCAAAAGAAAGCTGTACTTCTCAATAATGTTCTCGTTCGGGTCAGGCATACTAGAGACGCTTTGTGAAGCGATGCGAGCTGGATGCAAGGTGAAGCAAGGACAGGCTGGCCGTAGGGCTGAGGGAAAGGAAATACGAACCAAGAACAAATACAAATATCGATCGTGCCAAGGCGATAGGTAGACGGGCCCTCAGTGAGTCAGTGAGTCGGTGACGGTGTGACACTGCCAGTGTGAAAAGGTGGTTTAGGAACGGAAGCGACGCACGACCGTGTCAGTCAGTCAAGCTTGTTTGGCATGTATTGACATTGTATTGAATTCAGAACGACAGGTTGTGAGGCCCTGGCACGGTTCAGGACTTATTCAATAGTGGAGCAACACACCACGAATTCGGTCAATTTGATGGTCGTACACGGACTAGTATCAAGACAATCAAACAACGAGAACGGTTCAAGCAATCTCCCCCTGTGGTTGGGACGGTGTAAACGCGTCCAGCATCCTGTCATAACTGTTGGGAGGCGTCGTGGGCTGATCAACCGGAACAGTCGGTTCTTCAACACGGTTGCGCTTCGTGGGCTTGCGGCGACGACCAGCTACCGAAATAGTGACTTAACATTACGTCAGCCAAATGGTGATGAATGAGAATGGCGGACCATCTTTGCCTTTCCCTTCGGGTGATGAAAACACGTTGGAACGGGAAGAAGTGCGCTTGCGGTTATTTTTCGTTGGTTCTAAAAGTCAAGCAGCCCAAAATGTAGTTAGTGCACGGTTTGCGCATTTGGACTCACCACCATCATCAACGCCCATCGTGTAACTGTTGTCGCCTTCAAATAGATGGTAAACATTTATACAAACTACGACCTGGATTGAGATACACCTTTGATATGGTTTGTGGGGTTTTGTAACCTTCGGATAGCTGATAATGAAATTTCATGGTCTCATACGCATATCTCTTGGAACGTCGTGACCCAAATACTCACATGTATGAGGATCTGGATGAAACGAAAATGCAGTCGGGTCAATGACATGTGCATAAAATGGGAGTCGTTAGACTTGTGTGATGAAAGGGTCGGTGTCGAGAGGTGTACAAGAAGGGACGAGGCCAAAATGTGGACATGGCGAATGAAAAAAAAAAAAAAAAGATGCACGTACCTTCGCCCCGAGGGGTTGGTTTCGGAGGATCAGCAACAAGCTCCAACGATATAACATCTTCGGGATCGCAACCCACTTCACGACTGGGAATGCCAGGCTCCGGCTCAGATTGGGATGGGGTTGGCATCTGGGCATGAGAGAAAGGGTCGTCCAGACATACACTCTCATCCGACAGCTGTGCGGCAGCTAACGAGATTTTCGGCGCATTTTTCAAGAGAATTATTGAAATCATTCTCACCTGCATTGGACAAGTGTGCCTGCTCTGAGTCTGATGGTACACTGTGAAGGTCGTCGAGCGTCGCCTTATCGAGATTCTTGTTGACAGCTTCGTCCTGGTCCTCCTCGTCATGCCCATCTTCGTCATCTTCATGGTCGTGATGTTCGACGTCATCGTGTTGCTCGCTGTCTCCATCACTCTCGTCGGCAGGCTTGAGAACGAATTGAGATCTGATGTCACCAGACTTGTGATCCTTCACGTCAGCATCACGATAAGAAACCTTGAAACGTTCCTGTTCTGGAATCTTTGTTCTCAACGTCACCTTCTTTTTCCTGGTGCGCTGACGGTACGCATTGACGTCTATGGCCTAAATAAAATGCAAGCATGAAATCGGTAAATTATGCACGAATCTGAGTAACGACTGACTGTGATGAGATTCTTCAACGCATTCTGGACGTCGAGATCCAAGCTTGGTTTGTCTCGCAGTTCGATTGCCCCCGTTTGATCTGCCCATGCAAAGCGTGTATCTTGAATCAAGTTGATTGCACGTTGCAGCACGTTGGTCTGCTTGAGGTGCGTTTGGATTTCTTTGTGCAGCGCCAGCCAGTGAGGGAGAATGTTATTGCCGCAGGTTGCAGAGAGGCGTGATCGAGATGGTCTGGCCACTCAAATGGAGGAGGATCGAGGGGAACAACAGGCTTTGGTGGTTGTTTGGTCAAGTGGGACTGACGAGACAGAGGCGTGGTGCGGCGATAGGGAACAGTGACTTGTTCGATTGCGGCACGAAGAAAAGCAGCTGACTGAGATTCAAGAAGGAGAGGTTTGCGATAAAACTGAACGATCTCGTGTTCAAGAATAGTGAGCTGCGCGAGCTGGCCGTGGACACGGGGACGACTCCCTGGAGCTTTCCAACCCCATTCGAATGTATGAAAATTGAGCATGTGTTGACCGCGGAAGGAGTTTGGATTGATGTCGGTCGGAATAACGGATTGACGCCTCCAGCTGTCGTGAAGGTCGGATACGGCCGCGTACTTCACGAGGCTTTTGTTGACGACGCTGAGAATGATCGTTTTCGCAATATCGGCCTCGGCAGTGAGTTTCTTCAGCTGTTCTGGCGTGAGTTTGTCGACCTGTTCAAGCTCGTCAGATAACGGTCCGTCTTCTTCCTCTTCGCCCTCGGTCTCATTGTCCATCGATTTCGCCTTGCGTTTTACGTTCGGCCTCTTCTTCTCAGCGAGAGAGAAGTAGCTTGCAATGTCCTTAACGCTTTCAGGACGAGGAGGGATTGTTCGAGATGTCAATTCGATTTCAAGAGCAAGGAACACCTCAAAAACTTCGAGGAAGACCTTGCAAATCTGTATGTGGATGAGATCGATCCTGGTACCAGGGATCTCAAGGTGTATGAACATACTGCGTGGACGGCGAGGTCGCGATTCTCGGTATTAAGGGATGGGTGTCCGAGTATGGCACGGATCATGTCCGCACTGGCTGAACCGGGTAACCATTCGCGTCCATGAGCTTTGACGAGGTAGACGTAAGGGGTGAACCAAGATGATACCTGAAATCAAGTCAGCAAACGACACAATCACCATTTTCTCATCCAAGGACAAACTGAGATCTGAGCTGTCATCGTCAAGGACGCCGGTCGTGCGAAGATCATCGATGTATTCTTTAACGCCAAAAATGACATGTTTGGTGTACTCGGGCCAGGCTTCAGCTAACGTTGCATCATGTTCAGGATTTCGACCTATCGTGTAAGACGCAATGTGGGAGATATTAAATGCCTTATCAAAGGCAATGTCGAGCTTCTCGCGCAGGCCTTCCTTGATTGCACCGGGGAGAGGCGTTGCATCCTTGAATGAACGGTAAAGACTTGTTGCGTCAGATGTGATCTTCGCGAGTGTGGCATGCATCTCCAACCTTCACAAGCTTCTGCAGAGTCTTAATGTCGTTCACGGCGTTGTCGGAAACGTCAACGTTATTGAAGCAGCGATGGAGGCGTGATTCGCCTTGGATGATGAAGTGTGCAAGAATCTAGCTCCATACGTCAGTAATATTCCAAGCACCACAAACGATTGATATCGGACACACCCCACCAATGGAGGAAAACATGTCATCGTAGAATTGTGAGAGTTTGAAGTGACGAGATGCAACGTAATAGCGACCAGCCGGCACGGACATTACTAACACAACGGCTAGATCAATATTTAGCATAGGCCTAAATGTTGAGATATATGTATTACCGAATATCAAGATTAGTTTCCAGTTCTGTCGATGGCTGAATTTGATGTTTCGCCCGCGGTAGTGTTGCCGCGAACTGAACTGAAGTGAACTCGAAGTGGCACTTCGTTATAGTTCGTTTTTTCGAAGTGAGACGAAGTGCACTTCGAAGTGGGTTCGAAGTGGGCAAGAACTGAGCCGGCATTTCCCAGCCAATAGTATTAAGAATAAATAACTAGATCTGCTGGTTGTCGCTACTACTAGTACAGTTGCAAATCAAATCATTTAGTTCTTCAAAGTTACCCGTAGCAATCAATTCACATGAAGCATAGTCTGTCAACTCAGTAATACTATAGTCAAGTGGGTTTGCAATGAGATCCGAGGTAAAAGAAAGGTGTTCCTGTTTGTACTTGAACTTGAGAACCTGTAGTGCTTCCATTAGCTCTGGGCCAAGATTATTCCGACGCAATGTGCAAGTTTCCTTGCTTGACGAAAAGACACGTTCACAAGGCACCGATGACGCCTGTGCAGGAAGTACATCCATAGCCACCCAAAAGAGTAATGGGTAAGTATGCTCATGCCGCTGAGAGATTCTTGTTAGTTGTGTGAATGAAGACTAAGAAACCATGTACCTCCCAGAAGCAGACAAGATCAACACTGTGTTCCGACACATCACCACTCATCACCGTACCAGTATCCATCTCATACCTGAGTAGCTCACTCTCAGCAGCCTTTTGGTCATCAATCTGAGCACATGCCAGTGCTTTGAGACGTTCACAGTCTTCTGGGGCAGTGTGACCCAGACGAGGAGGGTCTGGGCCTAGTAGGGATGGTTGGTTCTCTGAGTCTAGGCTAGTACAAGTAGTACGATCAGTGTCTGGATTGGACACTGTGTTGAGAGTGGTTATGTTAGTGGTTGCTGTAGATGTGAATGTGTTGGCATAGGATGTGGACCTTTGAACTTTGGCCAGTCCCTGTAAGCATCTGACACCACGTGCATGCGCCTGCGCTGCCCTGGCTACTGTGCTGCCAGGCAGGCCCAACAGAGTGTGGCCTGAGCTTTTGTTATTTGCCTTGTCATGAAGTCGAGCAGCCCGCTGATAAGCTTCCATCTGTGGTAGCCTTGTCAATACATGTCACTGGAAATCTATGTTATTGTTCAGACTCACGGCTTCGAGCATCCATTTCCGTGCATTTTTGACATCCTCTGCCGGCCAATGTTGTTTCATCCACATAAACTTCATTGTTGGATTCAAAACTAGCAAAACAAATCTCAAATGGTTGTCAGTGTAGGAGTTGGGGCACTGACGTACTCATTGCGAGGGCATAGATGCACATTTTACGGCCTTCAGCTACATACTCATCGATCTTCTCAGTTGCGATTGATATGTAATGGGCTAGCTCAGGGATCGTCGATTTTAGGTCCTTCCATTCATGGTTAAGTATCTCGTATAGTGGAATGGCCATTGGTAGTGTTGGCGTGTGTTCGAACAAGAAGTTTTGCTGCATAAGATGTGGAATCTCTAGGGCTTGATGGATATTGCATAGAACACCAATCTCATAGTCATTTAGAGCGAGATGACAAATATCGGAGTGTTCAGGGCATTGAAGGAAGCGTACAAGACCCTGGAGAAAGATGTGTGAGTATCTCGCCACGACGGACATCAAATCACAACCTACTGGATGTAATAAAATTATACGGTCAATCATATTAAACATAGAGGACCACCGTGTCTCACAATCCTGCAATAACTGTACTTCAGGCATGGATTCGTGTATGGGGTCTACCATTTTCCCCTTCCAATATCCTGAGTTGTTACCTTGTCTGATTAGCTTGCGTAGGTCACGCCCCCGTTGCCCTGATGCGCAACATGCAGCAACTACCCTTTGGCCTGTGCCAATAAGATCCCGTTCTAATGTCGCAACATACTTTTTCACATTTGTGACCATCTCAGCATCTGGATTGTGAGGAAGAGTTGAGAGTGGGGCTGTAGGATTTGCCTTCAGTTCGGCTAGAAAAGCCTGCACGGCAATGTTCATGACATGTGGAAAGCACCTAGTATATTGCAAACTGAGTCTATGGGATCTCAAAATTAAAGCTCTAGCCTACCAGAGACGGTTTCCATCATGATGAAATGCCACCCCTTTGGCACACAGCAGGTGTTCAAGTTGCCGCATCATGGTATTATTGTTGGATGCATTATCCACGGTAATCTGACCAAGCTTATGCTGAATTCCGACTTCATCCAAGAGGTGGAAGAACTCGTTAGCAAGACGAATACCACTATGACTTCCATCAATAAACCGAAAGGCAATGAGGTGATCGCAGTATTCAAGGTGGTTCTCTGGACTTCAAGCCAAGAAGTGTGCTGTAATGGCCATAAAGCTGTCGCGATTAGGATCGCTCCATAGGTCTGTCGTCAGGGAGATGCGTCCAAGAGCATTCTTCACAAAATCAGCAACCCACAAGATGTTACTAGAGCAGGGACTCACTTGAAGGTCTGTCTTGATTTGGTCTATCTCTGTTCTGTATGTGTGAAGAATTTGCATGGTAAGCTTAGTGCGATGTGGGACATCACTATCGGTGATGTTTCCTCGGCCAAGGTAGCAGAGAAGGTTACAAAAGTTGGTCGACTCTGTGACTTTGATTGACTATGACGGTGAATGAATAACTTGACTCATTCTGGACCAGTACATTAGTACTTACCTGGTCGTCTTCAACAACCCACTTCATGAGTAAGTGGTGAAACATTGGAACTGTAAATGGTTCTTGAATCAGGCCACCAATGTCTTCAAGTTCATGAATCTTTAATCCATGCTCGTTGATCGCCTGCTTGTACTCCTCTGGATGTTTGGTCTTGAGGTAGGTTCGATAGCATGTTGTCATCCCGGTGCCGTGTTTCCATGTCTTCCACTGTCGTTTACTGCCCCTAGATTAATGGAGGTGAGAACTTGCTCACGCTAGTACTCAGTCAAGGGCTATCACTTACTCTTTCGGTTCAGAGCATGGCTTGCATCCGACATACGGTGTCGTAGGAAAACTTCTCAGAGTGTCTTCAGGCTTGGGAAGATCTTCTGGCCAGATTGCTGGAGGCTTGGATGACATAAGGGGCCGGAGGTGGTACCAGACATCTGTGGCCGCAGTCTTGGAATGCTCTGGCGACCTGCCAGTATGGCGAAGGCGAAACCTCATACGGCCTTCTTGACTCTTCGTCTCCACCCCTTCTGACTCATGTCTGCAGTGCAGATCAGCGTGGGTATCCGACTCCGATTCTGTTGGTCCAACACCACATGTTGTGGCTGCTACCACTTCTGTCGGCACAACAGACTTGGAAATGGCATTAGGCGAGTGTTTAGACTTCCGCCTCTTCCCGGTAGTCTGACCTTTCGTATTGTACTTGCACTTGTGCGTAAGCAGGGTAGGTAGATTGGCAATGGCTGAGTTACAAAGGCTGGGATCAATCTCGGGGTAATGGAGGTGCAGACGCTGGTCAGGGAACAGCGAAGGTACGGTATCACAGGGGACTGGGTACAGAAGGATATGTGGAGGAACTGGAAAGTAGGGACTAGCGTGCATGGGAGTTGGATAGACAGGTGTGGTTGGTGGATAATGGGCGTAGATGGACGGCAAGTTGGGGGCGGGGCTAAGGTGAGATGGGACAGACTGAGACGATGAATGTTCAGAAAGTGGTGGGGGCATGTTCTCACTGGTAGGAAGTGTCATGGTATTTCCACTATATTGCATGGTGCCGGGCAGGAGAGACTGGCGATATTGAGGGGTTCGAGGCTGCCATTTTGTTGGTAGCAAAGCAAGATCTTGATACATTTGTTGAGTGCATCTTGTCGGCTCAATGTGTGCTCACCACGGTGAGGTGACCGACGGCAGCGGTCATGGCGTTTGTTCGTAGGACTGAGCTGGCAATGATCATGGCTGCAGGCCAATGGACATTGCTCCATGGGCGACTGGCCATCACACTGTAGGAGTTAGATACTCCCTACGGTTGTAGGATACATTTTCCTCGCTCTTCATCATGTCATATCACCTCCTATCTCATCCGCCATCGACTTCGTGCCAGCCCGGTTTCATTCCTAGCATTTACAGATCATCCGAATCCAATCCGAGTCCAATCCGAGTCAACGCGATCCAATCCGGTTCCTTCGTACGTATTCTGCTTCATCTGATTTGACTTGTTCTACTCGATTTGGCCTTATTAAGGTCATTACTATCCTAACACCTTTCCTTTCTTTGTCATATACAAGGTTTGACACTCCTTCTTAGCATACTCACCCTATGTCGATCCTGTACACTTACTTAGGGTCGGATTACCTTTAACAGTCCTGGGTTATGCCCAGGACTATAAAACCATGTTTCTAACACAAAAATATTGTCTTGCTGCATTCAGGAGATCTCCTGTTTACTCTCCCATGTGTGAGTGAGCTGGATAGTTTCTCTTTTACCTCGTCCTATTGTTCCTCTGCGTCTCATCTACTTGAATCAATACTCTCATTGCCTCGCCTCCACCCGGATACTTTTACATCGACCGCTTTTCATTCCAGATCGTCCAGCAGCCTCTAGGACTCTTAGACAAACCTGAATCCATCATTCCTTCCAAATATAACCCCCCTTGGGACGAACCTAATTGCCCCACCTTTCTTCTTATCACCCATTATTTCTTTTCTACAACATGTCACAACTCACATGTCACCTGTGTCACCTCTTCAACTACGCCACACTTCGAAGTCAGTTCGAAGCCGGTTCAAGTTCAGTTCACTGTAACGAAGTGCTAAAACATGAACTGAAGTGAAGTCTACTTTGAAGTCAGTTCACTTTGATGGCAACACTAGCCCGCGGACCAAACGTGCACCAAATCTTGAAATTTATGCGCAGGTTTTGTTTTGTCAAATATGTGAAACTAAACAAAGAGTATTCATCACACAAATGTCAAATTTCTGATAAACCCCATATAAATTCTTATCATTAGAATAATAATAATAATGGTTTATAAATGGTTTATATTGGTTCGTGATATGCATGATGGGGATCATTCCCTCAGGTGCAGGAGAGTGGTCTCAACATACTACCAAAGGCCAACCTTGATTTACTTGGAAGGTTCATCACAACACGTCTAGTCAGGCATGTAAGGGGGATTTATAAATATTCATCAGCAGTAAAAATGAACTGGTGATTATTGATGTGTCACATTACTGGTTGTTGGGAAAGGCTAATCAACCTCTCTGGACCTCATAAATTCTTTACAATGGTTCATTTGTTGTGTGAGGAGTATAATTCTGATGGAATGTAGGGATGCTTGCAAACTAGTTAGGCTTTAGCTAGCTATGTATGCTATATCATTCTTGCCCACATCAAGTCTCCTTTAACCTATTGGCAGTTGGTCTCAGAAACCATTGTAACCACTAAATGGCTAGTGCTGACATTTCCCTGTCATCATGGTGTTTCCTTCAATCCATTGGTAGATGGTCTCAGAAATCCCAGCAATGGCCAGATTGTTGATGTTGGCATTTCTTTGTCATTTGTAGCACTCCTTGGATCTATTCACAGTTGGTCTCACACATACTGCAGTCACCTTACACCGATGAAGATGGGCAGCTGATGGTTGCAAATAGGCCGTCTGAGACCGCCAGCCAAGGTTGGGTCGAGTGAGAGTGGGGCACCAATGGAGCTGGATAGGCCAAGGGAGGGACAATCCAGATGAATAGGCCAAGCTTATTTGTTGTGAAGATGAGTAGTGAAATAAGGTAGATGTTGAGTGGAAGAGAAGACTGGTAGGCTGATTGTAGAGAGTGTGCCATCCCGCTGGGCCGATAAGTATGGCTGACAAGAAAATACTGATGTGTGATGGGTGGGCTGATGAATAGAATGGCAATGGAAACAGAGGGGCTGACGGAAATGATAGAGAGGATATCCTGTTGGCCAATGAAGGGATGGCTGAGAGGGACCAAGGGGCCAAAGGCCTGAGAGGCGAGGTGAAAGGGTCAGTCAATTGGACATCCATCAGTGATGAATGGAATGGCCGAGATAGTAGACAGCAAAACATACAAATGGGCTGATGTGCTGCAGGCTGATAGTGGTAGTAAGCCAAGTGAGGGACAGACTGATATGCACGGGTTGGCTGACATCTGAGATACTTCAGCAAGGTGGGCCAATGTGAGCAGAGGCAGTACATAGGTCTAGGCTGAAGAATGGTGTGCCAATAGCCAATGGCCAGCCACTATACAGTAGGGAAAAATGAATGAATGGGCCAAGGCAATGGGTACTGACACACATGAACCGGCCAGTAGGGAAGTGGGGTTTGAGATAGATGGGCCAAGTTGAGAGGAATAAACAACAATGGATTGGCCTAGACAATGAAAGTTGATACACATTGAGTGGCTGGTGAAGAGGCGATGCTATGCAAGACCTGTGGGCTGAGTGCAGAGTACTTGGTGTCAACGGATCAGCCGATGGAATGAAGGCTGAGACCCATTGAGTGGCCAGTGAAGAGGCAATGCTGTGTGAGACCTGTGGGCCGAGTGCAGAGGACTTGGTGTCAACGTATTGGCCAAGGGAATGAAAGCTGAGACCCATTGAGCGGCTGGCAGAGAGGTTATGTATAGGAGACTGATGGGCCGACTGTAGAGGACTGATGCACATTGAGCAGCCTGTGAAGAAACAGTAGATGAGACACCAGTCAGCCAATCAGCCAATGTCTGAGAGTTTAGTGCACT
The DNA here is from genome assembly GCA_019787685.1 of Chiua virens. Classification (NCBI taxonomy): domain Eukaryota; kingdom Fungi; phylum Basidiomycota; class Agaricomycetes; order Boletales; family Boletaceae; genus Chiua; species Chiua virens. The sequence continues at coordinate 305,517 of JAHNUO010000021.1, forward strand.
CCTGTGAGCCAAGGGGATGCATGACAACCTGAGTCTCCTGGGCCAACGATAGTATGAGGGCACTGATTAATGGGCTGATCATCCTGGAGCGATTGCTGGGCGGAGATAATAGCAAGTCGATTGGCTGCCAACACTGCTCTGGTGAGTGTCCCAGCCAACAGTGACTACACAGCAGGAATTACTGGCTGATGCAAGGAGAATTGCAGCACATACGCTGACATGTGCAATAGCTCTTATTACAGTCACACTCTCAGCCATAGCAGAAACACAGTGCACAGCAGAGCATGAAAGTGGGGGACAAAGACACATTGGTATTGTATTTTTGTTGACTAGCTGTGTTGTTCCAATAGTGGAGTCAAAGAAAATTCACTAAATGAAACAATGAAATGCATTTGACAGCATGGTGTAGTTTGGGCCACATCGGTCTTGTATCACATGAATAAATCAAAGGCTGTGATGGGAAACACAATATATATAGTGATCCTCAGCCCCACGGACATAACAAACAACATGGGCATCTATCTCACTTCCATTCTTTCTCAGTATATAGTGTTCTGCTTCTGTGAAAAAAGCCATCCAGCAAACGATGCATCCTCTATTCTACCGAGCAAGAATATACCGGTGGCGTTGGTTGCCAATGCTGACCACCTTGTGGATCGGCTGGTGAACGCTTATCAGAACACAAGTGAGAATTGCGATCAACACATGAGCAGGAACACTAACACCAAGCAGAGACAGTGAACATATCTGCATTGGACATGTTGTGCTTGCTCAAGGGGAACGACCATGGAAGGGATGAGGGATGTGAAGCAGAGCTTCTGCAGTTATTTCCCCCAGGAGGGCCAGAGACAATTGACGAACTGGCGGTAATTATAGACCAGGAGGGGATAGTGCTGGCTTGGTATCTACCACACACCCTGGGAGCTGCGAGACAGGTGAGCAGATGCTTGCGCTGTATGAGGACACAGCTCATAGATTCCAGACAAAGATCTCTGAGGCATTAGTGCCCATGTCGGTGACACTAATGAAAAGCTATCATGCAGCGATGATGAACTAGAGGAGTGACTACAATCTATTCACTGACCAGGATGGAGTCCTGAAGGGATGTCTGAACATGTCTCCCACATGGTTTCAACTGGGGCATGCAGGCGGAGACACTCCTCCAGAGGTCTCAGCGACGTTGAAGCATAGCGCTGAACATGCTGGAGGCTGTGATTGGCTGGAGCAACAAGCAGAGACCAATGCCCTTTTGGTGGCAGCAATGGCAATTATGCACCCTGAGTTGTACATCACCAGTCTGGCAATGATGGACAGACTAAATCACCAAGCAAAAATCAAAGGATTGGCAGAGATAGAAGAAGTTGTTGGTGAGTGGGAGAGCATCTTCAATGCCGTTTCGGTGATCATCAACTGGCAGTCACCATACCACTGAGATCTCAGCTCTCTGGTGGAGTTGCTTGACTTGCTTGCAATGGTCGGTGATTACACCAATGCTTGGATGGTAATACCAACGCTTGGCAAACACTTTGAATACAGTCCCGGCACTGTCATGGTGTTCTCTGGCCATCTTCTGTGGCATGGGATGAATCAGGTGGATGGGAACAGGGGCTGCCTGGGATACTACATGTGACCCGAGATGATGAGGTGGGCCGGGTTGAGAGAACCATCCTTCATGTGCTATGAAGTTCTGGATGTCATTGGCCTTCCAAGGGACTCTCACTGGGTGTATAGTCCATAGAATTGTCTTACATATATATATTATAGATCATACTCAACAGCCTTTACATTTCTATACTACTGATTAGCTCACAAAATATGTGATCCAAACATGCTGAGCCCCTTCAGTCACTTTACATTGATGAAGATGGGCAGCCGATGGTTGCAAATAGGCTGTCTGAGACTGCCAGCCGAGGTTGGGCCAAGTGAGAGCAGGGCACTGATGGAGCCGGATGGGCTGAGGGAGGGACGATCCAGGCAGATGGGCCGAGCTTATTTGTAGTGGTAATGAACAGTGAAATAAGGTAGATGTTGAGTGGAAGAGAAGACTGGTGGGCCAATTGTAGAGTGTGCCATCCTGATGGGCTGATGAGTATGGCTGACAAGAGAATACCAAGAGTAATGGGTGGGCTGATGAATGGAACAGTGATCAAGATGGAGGGGCCAAGGAAATTGATATAGATGGCACTCACGAATGTGGGGGTGTGTGCTGAATGCAAACGTGGCAAAATCAAATGTAGTTGCTGCACCAAGGTGGCTAGTGAACCACAGTTGAAGTCACAAGCACCATCGCAAGCACCGGCATGAGGGAGATCCCGTGCCCATTCTTGTCCGGCCCCCAGACAGTGGTGGGAACAGATGATGACGAACCTGCACCCCAATGTGGATACAGCCACCAGCCTGCCAGTTCATCCACTCAGTCTACCAGTCACTCCTCTCATTGCTCTCCCTCTGGCGCCAAGCCTGCCGCCACTCAAAAGCACCAATGGTCGCCCACACTCATCATGTCCAGCAGTAAAGCTGGTGCAGCAGCAGAATTAGAGAGTCATCCACACAAATGTCCATCCCCAAATGGTAAGTAAATGCATGCTCTGCCATATTGGCACCAACTCACCCATTTTAGTGTACATCCAGGTTCCAGTGCCATGGTTAGCAGCCTTTGCGGTCCCTCCATCTGCCACCATAATTCAACTGGGTGAGTGCAACCTGCAAGTTGAGGTTGTGCAGCTCTCCAGCCTCATTCATGATCTCCTACGGGAGGTCACAGACTTGCATGGAGTGGTCAATAGCCAGGGCTGGTTGATGGTGTCACTTTGCCAGCACATTACCACCTTGCCATTGGACTCACCACCTCCCCCACCATTGCCCTCACCGCCCTCCCTCCTGTGCATCCACATCTGCTATACCGATGCAATCTGATCGCCCACCCCTCCAGCACCACCATCCATTCCAAGTGCATCACCATCACTCCAGCTGTCGTCCCTTCCAACCACCAGCAATGTGGGAGACGTGGCAGTGTCTGTCATTTGGCATTGCTCTCAATCACCACCACTTCTCATGCTGGCAGCATCAAGTGTCCCTGGCGATATCACATCCATTGCCGACACCTCCTGATCAGAGTCAGTCTTGATAGCTGTCAATGACACCCAGCATTCTCTTGACAATGTTGAGAAAGACACCGATGGAGTAGCCCTGATGGACACGAGTGAGAGCAAGGCAAGTATTGAAGTAGAATAGGGCTCAGACAATTACACTTTTACTGTACACAATGTTTTTCTGTTTTCAATGCCTGCATGTACATAGTAATGTAATTATAATGTGACTTAAGTATGTTGCTTATATCTTCAAGTGTGTGAATTCAACTTCAATGACCATCAAAGTGCTGAGCAGCCGATGTATATTGCTGCTCTGCAGTTGTTGTGCAGTGTCACATGAATCATCAATCATACCAATATGTAGTTTGCATGGCATTTGCCTCCTCTGTCTCAATTGATGCTATATGGTTCTCATTCTTCAGAGATATGTTGCCAATACAAACTTCCTGCCACTAGAAGTAATATCCTGAGCATCCATCATTGTGCCTACTGTTGTGGTGTATCACTTATGCTGGCCTACTCACTGTGGCTCTCTTGGAAGCCGATTGACTCACTATACTCATACTCAACCTCCCTGCTGTCCTTCGCTTCAAGGGCCACTGCTCTTACTGTCATCGGCCCCATTGTAGCTCCCCACTCATCCCCTTGGTCATCAGGAAGCACAGAATCCTTAGATGTCGGCCCACCAGTCTCCATGCATAACCTCTTCACAGGCTGCTTAATGCATATCGCCTTTCATTCCCTCAGCCAATTCATTGACACCCAACCTCCCCAGTCAGCCCACATGTATTCTACATTTCGCCTCTTTGCCGGCCGCTCAATGTGTATTGGTGTTCATTCCCTTGGCTAGGCTATTGACACCTAGTCCTTGGTCCTTGGCCCACCTGGCTCCTATGTATCCACTCTTCACTGGCTGCTCAATGTCTATCAGCCGTCATTCCCTCAGCTCACCTATGCTGTCCCCCCGCATCTATACTGGCCACTTACTGCATGTCAGTGGCCATCACCTCGGCCCATTCATTTCTTCTTTCTGTATACCAGCCAGCCATCGACTATCAGCAATGCCTCCTTTGGCCTAGACCCATGGACCGCCTCTTCTCCTGTTAGCCCACCTTTCTCCAGTATCCCACACATTGGCCTGCCTGTGCATATCAATGCATCTTTCACTTGGCTCACTACCACCTGATGGCTTGGATGACATCGGCCCATCAATATCTTTTGCTGTCTACTATCTCGGTCATTCTGTGTATCACTGCTGCATGTCCACTTGGCCGACCCATTTATCTCACCTCTCAACCCTCTGGCCCCTTGGTCCCTCTCAGCCACCCCTTCATTGGCTAACAGGATATCTCTATATCAATTTCCTTGGCCCCTCCATCTTGATCACTGTTCCATTCATCAGCCCACCCATTACTCTTGGTATTCTCTTGTCAGCCATACTCATCAGCCCATCAGGATGGCACACTCTACAATTGGCCCACCAGTCTTCTCTTCCACTCAACATCTACCTTATTTCACTGTTCATTACCACTACAAATAAGCTCGGCCCATCTGCCTGGATCGTCCCTCCCTCAGCCCATCCGGCTCCATCAGTGCCCTGCTCTCACTTGGCCCAACCTCGGCTGGCAGTCTCAGACAGCCTATTTGCAACCATCGGCTGCCCATCTTCATCAATGTAAAGTGACTGAAGGGGCTCAGCATGTTTGGATCACATATTTTGTGAGCTAATCAGTAGTATAGAAATGTAAAGGCTGTTGAGTATGATCTATAATATATATATGTAAGACAATTCTATGGACTATACACCCAGTGAGAGTCCCTTGGAAGGCCAATGACATCCAGAACTTCATAGCACATGAAGGATGGTTCTCTCAACCCGGCCCACCTCATCATCTCGGGTCACATGTAGTATCCCAGGCAGCCCCTGTTCCCATCCACCTGATTCATCCCATGCCACAGAAGATGGCCAGAGAACACCATGACAGTGCCGGGACTGTATTCAAAGTGTTTGCCAAGCGTTGGTATTACCATCCAAGCATTGGTGTAATCACCGACCATTGCAAGCAAGTCAAGCAACTCCACCAGAGAGCTGAGATCTCAGTGGTATGGTGACTGCCAGTTGATGATCACCGAAACGGCATTGAAGATGCTCTCCCACTCACCAACAACTTCTTCTATCTCTGCCAATCCTTTGATTTTTGCTTGGTGATTTAGTCTGTCCATCATTGCCAGACTGGTGATGTACAACTCAGGGTGCATAATTGCCATTGCTGCCACCAAAAGGGCATTGGTCTCTGCTTGTTGCTCCAGCCAATCACAGCCTCCAGCATGTTCAGCGCTATGCTTCAACGTCGCTGAGACCTCTGGAGGAGTGTCTCCGCCTGCATGCCCCAGTTGAAACCATGTGGGAGACATGTTCAGACATCCCTTCAGGACTCCATCCTGGTCAGTGAATAGATTGTAGTCACTCCTCTAGTTCATCATCGCTGCATGATAGCTTTTCATTAGTGTCACCGACATGGGCACTAATGCCTCAGAGATCTTTGTCTGGAATCTATGAGCTGTGTCCTCATACAGCGCAAGCATCTGCTCACCTGTCTCGCAGCTCCCAGGGTGTGTGGTAGATACCAAGCCAGCACTATCCCCTCCTGGTCTATAATTACCGCCAGTTCGTCAATTGTCTCTGGCCCTCCTGGGGGAAATAACTGCAGAAGCTCTGCTTCACATCCCTCATCCCTTCCATGGTCGTTCCCCTTGAGCAAGCACAACATGTCCAATGCAGATATGTTCACTGTCTCTGCTTGGTGTTAGTGTTCCTGCTCATGTGTTGATCGCAATTCTCACTTGTGTTCTGATAAGCGTTCACCAGCCGATCCACAAGGTGGTCAGCATTGGCAACCAACGCCACCGGTATATTCTTGCTCGGTAGAATAGAGGATGCATCGTTTGCTGGATGGCTTTTTTCACAGAAGCAGAACACTATATACTGAGAAAGAATGGAAGTGAGATAGATGCCCATGTTGTTTGTTATGTCCGTGGGGCTGAGGATCACTATATATATTGTGTTTCCCATCACAGCCTTTGATTTATTCATGTGATACAAGACCGATGTGGCCCAAACTACACCATGCTGTCAAATGCATTTCATTGTTTCATTTAGTGAATTTTCTTTGACTCCACTATTGGAACAACACAGCTAGTCAACAAAAATACAATACCAATGTGTCTTTGTCCCCCACTTTCATGCTCTGCTGTGCACTGTGTTTCTGCTATGGCTGAGAGTGTGACTGTAATAAGAGCTATTGCACATGTCAGCGTATGTGCTGCAATTCTCCTTGCATCAGCCAGTAATTCCTGCTGTGTAGTCACTGTTGGCTGGGACACTCACCAGAGCAGTGTTGGCAGCCAATCGACTTGCTATTATCTCCGCCCAGCAATCGCTCCAGGATGATCAGCCCATTAATCAGTGCCCTCATACTATCGTTGGCCCAGGAGACTCAGGTTGTCATGCATCCCCTTGGCTCACAGGAGTGCACTAAACTCTCAGACATTGGCTGATTGGCTGACTGGTGTCTCATCTACTGTTTCTTCACAGGCTGCTCAATGTGCATCAGTCCTCTACAGTCGGCCCATCAGTCTCCTATACATAACCTCTCTGCCAGCCGCTCAATGGGTCTCAGCTTTCATTCCCTTGGCCAATACGTTGACACCAAGTCCTCTGCACTCGGCCCACAGGTCTCACACAGCATTGCCTCTTCACTGGCCACTCAATGGGTCTCAGCCTTCATTCCATCGGCTGATCCGTTGACACCAAGTACTCTGCACTCAGCCCACAGGTCTTGCATAGCATCGCCTCTTCACCAGCCACTCAATGTGTATCAACTTTCATTGTCTAGGCCAATCCATTGTTGTTTATTCCTCTCAACTTGGCCCATCTATCTCAAACCCCACTTCCCTACTGGCCGGTTCATGTGTGTCAGTACCCATTGCCTTGGCCCATTCATTCATTTTTCCCTACTGTATAGTGGCTGGCCATTGGCTATTGGCACACCATTCTTCAGCCTAGACCTATGTACTGCCTCTGCTCACATTGGCCCACCTTGCTGAAGTATCTCAGATGTCAGCCAACCCGTGCATATCAGTCTGTCCCTCACTTGGCTTACTACCACTATCAGCCTGCAGCACATCAGCCCATTTGTATGTTTTGCTGTCTACTATCTCGGCCATTCCATTCATCACTGATGGATGTCCAATTGACTGACCCTTTCACCTCGCCTCTCAGGCCTTTGGCCCCTTGGTCCCTCTCAGCCATCCCTTCATTGGCCAACAGGATATCCTCTCTATCATTTCCGTCAGCCCCTCTGTTTCCATTGCCATTCTATTCATCAGCCCACCCATCACACATCAGTATTTTCTTGTCAGCCATACTTATCGGCCCAGCGGGATGGCACACTCTCTACAATCAGCCTACCAGTCTTCTCTTCCACTCAACATCTACCTTATTTCACTACTCATCTTCACAACAAATAAGCTTGGCCTATTCATCTGGATTGTCCCTCCCTTGGCCTATCCAGCTCCATTGGTGCCCCACTCTCACTCGACCCAACCTTGGCTGGCGGTCTCAGACGGCCTATTTGCAACCATCAGCTGCCCATCTTCATCGGTGTAAGGTGACTGCAGTATGTGTGAGACCAACTGTGAATAGATCCAAGGAGTGCTACAAATGACAAAGAAATGCCAACATCAACAATCTGGCCATTGCTGGGATTTCTGAGACCATCTACCAATGGATTGAAGGAAACACCATGATGACAGGGAAATGTCAGCACTAGCCATTTAGTGGTTACAATGGTTTCTGAGACCAACTGCCAATAGGTTAAAGGAGACTTGATGTGGGCAAGAATGATATAGCATACATAGCTAGCTAAAGCCTAACTAGTTTGCAAGCATCCCTACATTCCATCAGAATTATACTCCTCACACAACAAATGAACCATTGTAAAGAATTTATGAGGTCCAGAGAGGTTGATTAGCCTTTCCCAACAACCAGTAATGTGACACATCAATAATCACCAGTTCATTTTTACTGCTGATGAATATTTATAAATCCCCCTTACATGCCTGACTAGACGTGTTGTGATGAACCTTCCAAGTAAATCAAGGTTGGCCTTTGGTAGTATGTTGAGACCACTCTCCTGCACCTGAGGGAATGATCCCCATCATGCATATCACGAACCAATATAAACCATTTATAAACCATTATTATTATTCTAATGATAAGAATTTATATGGGGTTTATCAGAAATTTGACATTTGTGTGATGAATACTCTTTGTTTAGTTTCACATATTTGACAAAACAAAACCTGCGCATAAATTTCAAGATTTGGTGCACGTTTGGTCCGCGGGCTAGTGTTGCCATCAAAGTGAACTGACTTCAAAGTAGACTTCACTTCAGTTCATGTTTTAGCACTTCGTTACAGTGAACTGAACTTGAACCGGCTTCGAACTGACTTCGAAGTGTGGCGTAGTTGAAGAGGTGACACAGGTGACATGTGAGTTGTGACATGTTGTAGAAAAGAAATAATGGGTGATAAGAAGAAAGGTGGGGCAATTAGGTTCGTCCCAAGGGGGGTTATATTTGGAAGGAATGATGGATTCAGGTTTGTCTAAGAGTCCTAGAGGCTGCTGGACGATCTGGAATGAAAAGCGGTCGATGTAAAAGTATCCGGGTGGAGGCGAGGCAATGAGAGTATTGATTCAAGTAGATGAGACGCAGAGGAACAATAGGACGAGGTAAAAGAGAAACTATCCAGCTCACTCACACATGGGAGAGTAAACAGGAGATCTCCTGAATGCAGCAAGACAATATTTTTGTGTTAGAAACATGGTTTTATAGTCCTGGGCATAACCCAGGACTGTTAAAGGTAATCCGACCCTAAGTAAGTGTACAGGATCGACATAGGGTGAGTATGCTAAGAAGGAGTGTCAAACCTTGTATATGACAAAGAAAGGAAAGGTGTTAGGATAGTAATGACCTTAATAAGGCCAAATCGAGTAGAACAAGTCAAATCAGATGAAGCAGAATACGTACGAAGGAACCGGATTGGATCGCGTTGACTCGGATTGGACTCGGATTGGATTCGGATGATCTGTAAATGCTAGGAATGAAACCGGGCTGGCACGAAGTCGATGGCGGATGAGATAGGAGGTGATATGACATGATGAAGAGCGAGGAAAATGTATCCTACAACCGTAGGGAGTATCTAACTCCTACAGTGTGATGGCCAGTCGCCCATGGAGCAATGTCCATTGGCCTGCAGCCATGATCATTGCCAGCTCAGTCCTACGAACAAACGCCATGACCGCTGCCGTCGGTCACCTCACCGTGGTGAGCACACATTGAGCCGACAAGATGCACTCAACAAATGTATCAAGATCTTGCTTTGCTACCAACAAAATGGCAGCCTCGAACCCCTCAATATCGCCAGTCTCTCCTGCCCGGCACCATGCAATATAGTGGAAATACCATGACACTTCCTACCAGTGAGAACATGCCCCCACCACTTTCTGAACATTCATCGTCTCAGTCTGTCCCATCTCACCTTAGCCCCGCCCCCAACTTGCCGTCCATCTACGCCCATTATCCACCAACCACACCTGTCTATCCAACTCCCATGCACGCTAGTCCCTACTTTCCAGTTCCTCCACATATCCTTCTGTACCCAGTCCCCTGTGATACCGTACCTTCGCTGTTCCCTGACCAGCGTCTGCACCTCCATTACCCCGAGATTGATCCCAGCCTTTGTAACTCAGCCATTGCCAATCTACCTACCCTGCTTACGCACAAGTGCAAGTACAATACGAAAGGTCAGACTACCGGGAAGAGGCGGAAGTCTAAACACTCGCCTAATGCCATTTCCAAGTCTGTTGTGCCGACAGAAGTGGTAGCAGCCACAACATGTGGTGTTGGACCAACAGAATCGGAGTCGGATACCCACGCTGATCTGCACTGCAGACATGAGTCAGAAGGGGTGGAGACGAAGAGTCAAGAAGGCCGTATGAGGTTTCGCCTTCGCCATACTGGCAGGTCGCCAGAGCATTCCAAGACTGCGGCCACAGATGTCTGGTACCACCTCCGGCCCCTTATGTCATCCAAGCCTCCAGCAATCTGGCCAGAAGATCTTCCCAAGCCTGAAGACACTCTGAGAAGTTTTCCTACGACACCGTATGTCGGATGCAAGCCATGCTCTGAACCGAAAGAGTAAGTGATAGCCCTTGACTGAGTACTAGCGTGAGCAAGTTCTCACCTCCATTAATCTAGGGGCAGTAAACGACAGTGGAAGACATGGAAACACGGCACCGGGATGACAACATGCTATCGAACCTACCTCAAGACCAAACATCCAGAGGAGTACAAGCAGGCGATCAACGAGCATGGATTAAAGATTCATGAACTTGAAGACATTGGTGGCCTGATTCAAGAACCATTTACAGTTCCAATGTTTCACCACTTACTCATGAAGTGGGTTGTTGAAGACGACCAGGTAAGTACTAATGTACTGGTCCAGAATGAGTCAAGTTATTCATTCACCGTCATAGTCAATCAAAGTCACAGAGTCGACCAACTTTTGTAACCTTCTCTGCTACCTTGGCCGAGGAAACATCACCGATAGTGATGTCCCACATCGCACTAAGCTTACCATGCAAATTCTTCACACATACAGAACAGAGATAGACCAAATCAAGACAGACCTTCAAGTGAGTCCCTGCTCTAGTAACATCTTGTGGGTTGCTGATTTTGTGAAGAATGCTCTTGGACGCATCTCCCTGACGACAGACCTATGGAGCGATCCTAATCGCGACAGCTTTATGGCCATTACAGCACACTTCTTGGCTTGAAGTCCAGAGAACCACCTTGAATACTGCGATCACCTCATTGCCTTTCGGTTTATTGATGGAAGTCATAGTGGTATTCGTCTTGCTAACGAGTTCTTCCACCTCTTGGATGAAGTCGGAATTCAGCATAAGCTTGGTCAGATTACCGTGGATAATGCATCCAACAATAATACCATGATGCGGCAACTTGAACACCTGCTGTGTGCCAAAGGGGTGGCATTTCATCATGATGGAAACCGTCTCTGGTAGGCTAGAGCTTTAATTTTGAGATCCCATAGACTCAGTTTGCAATATACTAGGTGCTTTCCACATGTCATGAACATTGCCGTGCAGGCTTTTCTAGCCGAACTGAAGGCAAATCCTACAGCCCCACTCTCAACTCTTCCTCACAATCCAGATGCTGAGATGGTCACAAATGTGAAAAAGTATGTTGCGACATTAGAACGGGATCTTATTGGCACAGGCCAAAGGGTAGTTGCTGCATGTTGCGCATCAGGGCAACGGGGGCGTGACCTACGCAAGCTAATCAGACAAGGTAACAACTCAGGATATTGGAAGGGGAAAATGGTAGACCCCATACACGAATCCATGCCTGAAGTACAGTTATTGCAGGATTGTGAGACACGGTGGTCCTCTATGTTTAATATGATTGACCGTATAATTTTATTACATCCAGTAGGTTGTGATTTGATGTCCGTCGTGGCGAGATACTCACACATCTTTCTCCAGGGTCTTGTACGCTTCCTTCAATGCCCTGAACACTCCGATATTTGTCATCTCGCTCTAAATGACTATGAGATTGGTGTTCTATGCAATATCCATCAAGCCCTAGAGATTCCACATCTTATGCAGCAAAACTTCTTGTTCGAACACACGCCAACACTACCAATGGCCATTCCACTATACGAGATACTTAACCATGAATGGAAGGACCTAAAATCGACGATCCCTGAGCTAGCCCATTACATATCAATCGCAACTGAGAAGATCGATGAGTATGTAGCTGAAGGCCGTAAAATGTGCATCTATGCCCTCGCAATGAGTACGTCAGTGCCCCAACTCCTACACTGACAACCATTTGAGATTTGTTTTGCTAGTTTTGAATCCAACAATGAAGTTTATGTGGATGAAACAACATTGGCCGGCAGAGGATGTCAAAAATGCACGGAAATGGATGCTCGAAGCCGTGAGTCTGAACAATAACATAGATTTCCAGTGACATGTATTGACAAGGCTACCACAGATGGAAGCTTATCAGCGGGCTGCTCGACTTCATGACAAGGCAAATAACAAAAGCTCAGGCCACACTCTGTTGGGCCTGCCTGGCAGCACAGTAGCCAGGGCAGCGCAGGCGCATGCACGTGGTGTCAGATGCTTACAGGGACTGGCCAAAGTTCAAAGGTCCACATCCTATGCCAACACATTCACATCTACAGCAACCACTAACATAACCACTCTCAACACAGTGTCCAATCCAGACACTGATCGTACTACTTGTACTAGCCTAGACTCAGAGAACCAACCATCCCTACTAGGCCCAGACCCTCCTCGTCTGGGTCACACTGCCCCAGAAGACTGTGAACGTCTCAAAGCACTGGCATGTGCTCAGATTGATGACCAAAAGGCTGCTGAGAGTGAGCTACTCAGGTATGAGATGGATACTGGTACGGTGATGAGTGGTGATGTGTCGGAACACAGTGTTGATCTTGTCTGCTTCTGGGAGGTACATGGTTTCTTAGTCTTCATTCACACAACTAACAAGAATCTCTCAGCGGCATGAGCATACTTACCCATTACTCTTTTGGGTGGCTATGGATGTACTTCCTGCACAGGCGTCATCGGTGCCTTGTGAACGTGTCTTTTCGTCAAGCAAGGAAACTTGCACATTGCGTCGGAATAATCTTGGCCCAGAGCTAATGGAAGCACTACAGGTTCTCAAGTTCAAGTACAAACAGGAACACCTTTCTTTTACCTCGGATCTCATTGCAAACCCACTTGACTATAGTATTACTGAGTTGACAGACTATGCTTCATGTGAATTGATTGCTACGGGTAACTTTGAAGAACTAAATGATTTGATTTGCAACTGTACTAGTAGTAGCGACAACCAGCAGATCTAGTTATTTATTCTTAATACTATTGGCTGGGAAATGCCGGCTCAGTTCTTGCCCACTTCGAACCCACTTCGAAGTGCACTTCGTCTCACTTCGAAAAAACGAACTATAACGAAGTGCCACTTCGAGTTCACTTCAGTTCAGTTCGCGGCAACACTACCGCGGGCGAAACATCAAATTCAGCCATCGACAGAACTGGAAACTAATCTTGATATTCGGTAATACATATATCTCAACATTTAGGCCTATGCTAAATATTGATCTAGCCGTTGTGTTAGTAATGTCCGTGCCGGCTGGTCGCTATTACGTTGCATCTCGTCACTTCAAACTCTCACAATTCTACGATGACATGTTTTCCTCCATTGGTGGGGTGTGTCCGATATCAATCGTTTGTGGTGCTTGGAATATTACTGACGTATGGAGCTAGATTCTTGCACACTTCATCATCCAAGGCGAATCACGCCTCCATCGCTGCTTCAATAACGTTGACGTTTCCGACAACGCCGTGAACGACATTAAGACTCTGCAGAAGCTTGTGAAGGTTGGAGATGCATGCCACACTCGCGAAGATCACATCTGACGCAACAAGTCTTTACCGTTCATTCAAGGATGCAACGCCTCTCCCCGGTGCAATCAAGGAAGGCCTGCGCGAGAAGCTCGACATTGCCTTTGATAAGGCATTTAATATCTCCCACATTGCGTCTTACACGATAGGTCGAAATCCTGAACATGATGCAACGTTAGCTGAAGCCTGGCCCGAGTACACCAAACATGTCATTTTTGGCGTTAAAGAATACATCGATGATCTTCGCACGACCGGCGTCCTTGACGATGACAGCTCAGATCTCAGTTTGTCCTTGGATGAGAAAATGGTGATTGTGTCGTTTGCTGACTTGATTTCAGGTATCATCTTGGTTCACCCCTTACGTCTACCTCGTCAAAGCTCATGGACGCGAATGGTTACCCGGTTCAGCCAGTGCGGACATGATCCGTGCCATACTCGGACACCCATCCCTTAATACCGAGAATCGCGACCTCGCCGTCCACGCAGTATGTTCATACACCTTGAGATCCCTGGTACCAGGATCGATCTCATCCACATACAGATTTGCAAGGTCTTCCTCGAAGTTTTTGAGGTGTTCCTTGCTCTTGAAATCGAATTGACATCTCGAACAATCCCTCCTCGTCCTGAAAGCGTTAAGGACATTGCAAGCTACTTCTCTCTCGCTGAGAAGAAGAGGCCGAACGTAAAACGCAAGGCGAAATCGATGGACAATGAGACCGAGGGCGAAGAGGAAGAAGACGGACCGTTATCTGACGAGCTTGAACAGGTCGACAAACTCACGCCAGAACAGCTGAAGAAACTCACTGCCGAGGCCGATATTGCGAAAACGATCATTCTCAGCGTCGTCAACAAAAGCCTCGTGAAGTACGCGGCCGTATCCGACCTTCACGACAGCTGGAGGCGTCAATCCGTTATTCCGACCGACATCAATCCAAACTCCTTCCGCGGTCAACACATGCTCAATTTTCATACATTCGAATGGGGTTGGAAAGCTCCAGGGAGTCGTCCCCGTGTCCACGGCCAGCTCGCGCAGCTCACTATTCTTGAACACGAGATCGTTCAGTTTTATCGCAAACCTCTCCTTCTTGAATCTCAGTCAGCTGCTTTTCTTCGTGCCGCAATCGAACAAGTCACTGTTCCCTATCGCCGCACCACGCCTCTGTCTCGTCAGTCCCACTTGACCAAACAACCACCAAAGCCTGTTGTTCCCCTCGATCCTCCTCCATTTGAGTGGCCAGACCATCTCGATCACGCCTCTCTGCAACCTGCGGCAATAACATTCTCCCTCACTGGCTGGCGCTGCACAAAGAAATCCAAACGCACCTCAAGCAGACCAACGTGCTGCAACGTGCAATCAACTTGATTCAAGATACACGCTTTGCATGGGCAGATCAAACGGGGGCAATCGAACTGCGAGACAAACCAAGCTTGGATCTCGACGTCCAGAATGCGTTGAAGAATCTCATCACAGTCAGTCGTTACTCAGATTCGTGCATAATTTACCGATTTCATGCTTGCATTTTATTTAGGCCATAGACGTCAATGCGTACCGTCAGCGCACCAGGAAAAAGAAGGTGACGTTGAGAACAAAGATTCCAGAACAGGAACGTTTCAAGGTTTCTTATCGTGATGCTGACGTGAAGGATCACAAGTCTGGTGACATCAGATCTCAATTCGTTCTCAAGCCTGCCGACGAGAGTGATGGAGACAGCGAGCAACACGATGACGTCGAACATCACGACCATGAAGATGACGAAGATGGGCATGACGAGGAGGACCAGGACGAAGCTGTCAACAAGAATCTCGATAAGGCGACGCTCGACGACCTTCACAGTGTACCATCAGACTCAGAGCAGGCACACTTGTCCAATGCAGGTGAGAATGATTTCAATAATTCTCTTGAAAAATGCGCCGAAAATCTCGTTAGCTGCCGCACAGCTGTCGGATGAGAGTGTATGTCTGGACGACCCTTTCTCTCATGCCCAGATGCCAACCCCATCCCAATCTGAGCCGGAGCCTGGCATTCCCAGTCGTGAAGTGGGTTGCGATCCCGAAGATGTTATATCGTTGGAGCTTGTTGCTGATCCTCCGAAACCAACCCCTCGGGGCGAAGGTACGTGCATCTTTTTTTTTTTTTTTTCATTCGCCATGTCCACATTTTGGCCTCGTCCCTTCTTGTACACCTCTCGACACCGACCCTTTCATCACACAAGTCTAACGACTCCCATTTTATGCACATGTCATTGACCCGACTGCATTTTCGTTTCATCCAGATCCTCATACATGTGAGTATTTGGGTCACGACGTTCCAAGAGATATGCGTATGAGACCATGAAATTTCATTATCAGCTATCCGAAGGTTACAAAACCCCACAAACCATATCAAAGGTGTATCTCAATCCAGGTCGTAGTTTGTATAAATGTTTACCATCTATTTGAAGGCGACAACAGTTACACGATGGGCGTTGATGATGGTGGTGAGTCCAAATGCGCAAACCGTGCACTAACTACATTTTGGGCTGCTTGACTTTTAGAACCAACGAAAAATAACCGCAAGCGCACTTCTTCCCGTTCCAACGTGTTTTCATCACCCGAAGGGAAAGGCAAAGATGGTCCGCCATTCTCATTCATCACCATTTGGCTGACGTAATGTTAAGTCACTATTTCGGTAGCTGGTCGTCGCCGCAAGCCCACGAAGCGCAACCGTGTTGAAGAACCGACTGTTCCGGTTGATCAGCCCACGACGCCTCCCAACAGTTATGACAGGATGCTGGACGCGTTTACACCGTCCCAACCACAGGGGGAGATTGCTTGAACCGTTCTCGTTGTTTGATTGTCTTGATACTAGTCCGTGTACGACCATCAAATTGACCGAATTCGTGGTGTGTTGCTCCACTATTGAATAAGTCCTGAACCGTGCCAGGGCCTCACAACCTGTCGTTCTGAATTCAATACAATGTCAATACATGCCAAACAAGCTTGACTGACTGACACGGTCGTGCGTCGCTTCCGTTCCTAAACCACCTTTTCACACTGGCAGTGTCACACCGTCACCGACTCACTGACTCACTGAGGGCCCGTCTACCTATCGCCTTGGCACGATCGATATTTGTATTTGTTCTTGGTTCGTATTTCCTTTCCCTCAGCCCTACGGCCAGCCTGTCCTTGCTTCACCTTGCATCCAGCTCGCATCGCTTCACAAAGCGTCTCTAGTATGCCTGACCCGAACGAGAACATTATTGAGAAGTACAGCTTTCTTTTGATATTTGCGTCTATATCCATTGAAGTGAAGGTAGCTCTTCAGCGTTCAATGAAAATGGCCTCGAAAACGTTGACGAAGGCATCCGAGATGCGCCATTCCGTCATGCTCTTCTTCCACAGCAGCTCCAGACAAGCGATGCGTGTTCTCAGGATGAGCTACACGCAGCCCTCTATTCCTCGGAATCCATGGACGACAACTTCGCCGCTCGGTTTTTCAACATGCCCGTCAAAACGACCAAGCTGAGCTCCCTCAGGAACATAGCACAGCGCAAGGACAAGAGAACCGCATATGCTTTGCTTCGCAGTCGCCGTGTTTTAAAGCTCGACGAAGAATTTATTCTCGACCACAATGGCCCGGACACAGTCCCTCGTATCGGTCCCCATTTCTGGGACTTCAGTCTTATCGTTGGCCATAGTATTGGATTACACGCCGCACTTCCTGTTACATGCGCAGATGCGACATGGCACTGCGAACTCAACTTCAATCGTCCATATACTCTCTGGCCCACCGCTGATGTTCCGTACCTTCCGTTTGATCCAACGGGACGTATGATGTATATTGGCACTCGCCGTCAAGAGAACATGTGGCTCGCACTTGTTCCCAAGACCTACACCGATCCCGATCATCTCGACAATGTCTCTGGTCGTTATCCTCGGCTCAACGCATCCACAACAGCACTCGCGAGAAAGCACTCGCTGATGATTATCATGTTTTTCGCATGGGCGTTCCACAAGCTTCGTCTTCAGGATATCCATTGTGAGACGAAGTATCCAGAACCACTGACTCAAGAATCTCTGTCGCTGTCGACGGAAATCTTGTAAGTTCATTTCTGGTGTGGATTTACGTTTCGGGAGGCGCCCTGCTTGCGCATATCTGTGGACACATGCCGATTGGGTGCTGTGTATATACATCCCTCCATTCGTACAATTTGAGTGCCTCCACAGCAGGAGTACTTGAACTAATTCTCTACTTTTAGACGTCGCTTGGGCGATAATTCCTCGCGCGTCATAACCCTCAGGCTGCTTGACCTCAGACACCTGCAACACGTCATGATCAACCACTGGAACGATTGGGTCGCCCAGGCGCCTCAAGCATGGAAAAACGATGGATGGCTTACGTCAGTTATTCCCATCTGTGTCACCATACGCTACGGTCAGAACCAGCACCTCGCACTTAGTCAACAGACCAATGATGCAGAACGAAACGTCTGGCAAAACGACCACGACTATACCAACATCCGACAGATAACATTTGCGATTGCAACGCATATAAGGTACACGATTCATGAAGAGCTCATTCAGACGCTCGATCGTTAATGGCCCGTTTTGTTAATATAGCTGGACAGATGTCAAGTCATGGGAGCCACGCAGCGTAAACGACATCATCACTTTGCGCCCCATTCTTTATAACGCTCCAGATGATGACCCAGAACGTTCCGCTGTGGATCTTCACACCTTGGACCTCTTGGATGAAGACAACTATGAAATCAACGTTTACGATGCCAACGGATTTCGTGTTCCAAGGCGTACGCCATCCAACGATTCAGAGACTTGTGGGGCCTTGCTCAATCTTCGTGAAGCCTACCAACTTTTCACCCCTTCGGATGTGGTCAACGCTGTGGACGACCCTAGTCCCTCGTTTTCGCCATACCCCCAAGCTTTCCTGAAAGACGTTGGCAACCTTCAGTCATCCTCAATTCCTTTCAAGTTTCAGGAGTTTCTCAGCAGGATCAACAATCAGATTACCCCTCAAAATATCCTACCTCGCATTGCGGAAGATGACTTGAGCGATGACGATATTCCACGCGTTGCGCCTGTGCTCCGCGGACATGGCTGTCAGATCTACAACGTACTCTCACATAGGGTCCGTGATGCTGCGAAGTTTCATCCAGTACAGCTAGGAATGGTCACCGCTGCGCTTTCTGGATCAAAAACGTTGTCCTATGCAGCTGCCAATAGATGGAGACAGCGCACTGACTCCTGCGATCATCAT
Source organism: Chiua virens (assembly GCA_019787685.1). Taxonomy (NCBI): domain Eukaryota; kingdom Fungi; phylum Basidiomycota; class Agaricomycetes; order Boletales; family Boletaceae; genus Chiua; species Chiua virens. The sequence goes on from JAHNUO010000021.1 coordinate 324,439, forward strand.
CTACCTTATGACCGCTATGTTGCCAAGGTGGCCGACGATAACCAACCAGACGCGTTGCGTTTCGAGAACGTATACACAGTAGATGTTCAGCGCATGCGACCAGAACATAGGAATGGCAGGTGAGATTTGTTTTCCACAGCTTCATCGTTTTCGTTTCTAATCTTGTTCTACCACAAGGTCTATATACGATCTCATCCTCTTACCTCTCACAAGAGGATGGCTCCATCCGTCAGTTCTCACAGCGATCAAGCCTTGCATTGTCGTCATCAAAAGCAATGTATGCAACGTTCCATCAATCGTTCCGTCATCCACACTCACGTTTATCCATAAGATCATCCCACGCATCTATGAATGGACGAGCTACCCTATCGCTTGTCTCATCGACCATTTCTGGACTGCGTGGAAAGGTCACATCGAAGATGAATTGCCTGTCCCACCATTCGTTATCGAATCGGTCGCAATGCTTGAACGCACGCTCAATTTCGCTCACACCGGAAATGCTCAAGTACTTTGTCGCGGTCTTATGGGCCCTGCTTTCTTATCTTTGGGAATCGTGAACGACGGATTCCCTTGTATATCAGACAACTTCATTTGTCATGGCTCCATGGCAATGGGCAAGCTCGTTGTTGTGATCGATGGTTGGCCCGTTGATAAGAAAACTCGCCGCCCATTGACGGCATCTCGAAGGGTTCAACAGCTGACGTTCGGAAATACTTATTACGAAGTAAGTGTGAGCATGGCCGCTTTTATTTAGCTGACCCGATCCATATTAGGCTTACGAAGCGCGCTTTACCATTATGGTCGGTATCCACCAAATCCCGGAGGATTTTTACAGACACGTCTTGAATCCTACCATGCGTCGTGCATGTTATGCCGCCGACATCGCCATGCGCACTTACATTGGTGATGTCAAGAATCTTATCCAACGCTCAGTTATGGAAGAGCTGAAGCCAGCGCTGACGTCCGAAGATCCAGAGACTCGCCAGCTAGCGAATGATCGATTAACCGGTCTCCAATGCTGGGAAGATCAGCAATATCCGCTCTCTTTATCGCGCACTGCCGTCTCATCGTTGATGCGCGCCCTCATCCCTCATGATCGAGCAACGGTAGAAATTACGCGCTCTGATCTTGGCAGACAATCGCTATCATTCTTTGTCAATCGAATCCTTTCCCAATGTGCGGATCCATCTCCCCGCCGAAAGCCTCCATGCATTGCTGGCGGTAACTTCCGTGCCGTCATGATGGCTGCGATCGAGGAGATCAAGAAGATTGCGTCGCGTTCTAGGGTACCCGCTGCCGACGTGGAGAAGTTTATCAAGCAAGCCATTGGTCAGACGTGCATCGAGCACAAGATAGGTCACATTCCGTGGACTGCCAACGTTGGTGGAAACAACCAAGTCACGACCATTGTCCACAACGTCTGGCTTGTCATTGATTCCATTCCACCTCCGAACTCCTCATTGGCTGCTCCTTATCTAGCCCCTCAAGCGTCCTTCCAAGCACGGGCACAACGCAGTTCCGAGACCATGATTCTCAATGATCCTGCCGGTGAATGGTCAGCATTGGATGTACGCCTCACCAGCTTCTACAACGTCTTGCACAAGACTGCCCCGCCGCTCGAACTCTCTCTCTCGAACGTCATCACCAATCAGAAAGACAACGATCTCACAAGACAAGCATATAGCTATGCCATCAATGCATTCAATGGTGCTCTCCCACTTCACCAACTTGCGTTGATCGCCGGGATTGTCTTTGCAGGCCTTACACCTTCAGTTTATGTCGATGACAAGAACAAATCTGCGGCGCCTTCGGATCTCAACCGTCTCGCTTTATTCGTGAAAAGCCTTCGCTGGGCGTGCAAACCCAACAAAAAGGGAAGCAAGGACAAGGTGCTATTCGTTGTTATGGTCACTGTCTTCGTCATTTCGTACCTCGATCCCAATTCTCCTATTCGCATTGCACTCAACATGGACAGTGACACTCGAGGAATCTCTGCATGGCTTGAAAAGCATCGTGGGCATTTCATGTTGTTCTCCTTTACCGCAACCTTAGCACTTTGCAGGTTCGAAAGGAATTACTTTACTTGCTCTATGTCGCCTCGGACTTGCACGCCCTTTGACAGCCTGCATTCTCAGTTCGGCGCGCTGGAAGCGCGATGTCATCGCAATCAACAATGATCAGATCAATGCCTTACATCACGACATCGTAACGTACATTCGCAACAACGCAATGTACGGCTGCTACGATGCCATCGTGTGGTGGTTGGGCCATCAGACTGCGGAAATTCTTTGTTCGAATGGTTTCTTGACTAAACGGCAGGGCATTCCTACCCCAACTGCCTCTGAAATAGTTGGTAGGAAGCATGCATTGGACGATTAGCTAGATGTAGATAGTCAGAAGATTTTGGAATGAATTTTGTGGTTCGTGTGTTCACGGAGTCGGGGATTGGCGACTCTGCTCGCCGCTACGATTGTTTACCCTATCCGAGTCACAGCAGGACATGAAATCATAGCATAGTATTTCGTCTAAGTACACAGTAGATTTTTTTCTACAACTACTCATTTCTGAAACAAAGAACCTGACAGTACAAATCAAAACTAGAGAGAACCGGGAAGAATATCCAGCAAGTTGTGACAAGCCAGTTCCTGCATGGGTCTCGGAACATTTTCTTGTGGGAGCGAACAAGCGAGAATGTCACGAAAGCTCGCGTTATTGGTGTCATAGATATTCTTGAGATCGGACATCTTTCGCTCGGACAAGATAGTTAACGGACGGTTACGGACGTAGCACGTCTGCAACACCAGAATTACCTGGGATTATAAGACTCGAGTCGGAAAACGTCACACAAAGATTGACTCACGAACGAACACACGAGATTGGTCGTGTGGGTAGAAGACGTCTCAGGGAGACGATATTGAAAAGTCCCATCGCCAGCACGAATGCGGTCGTATATGCCAAAAGAAGTGTTCGGTGAAGCAGGATCGGTAATTCCGTCGATCAATGGTCCAATGTTGCGAAGCGCGAGGGTCATTGTGCGCCGTGCCTCAGCCCCGGTGAAAAACGTGCCCTAAGAAAACGAATGTCGAGCGTTTGTCGCGGACAAGCAAACGAACATACCATGGAGCTCTGGGATTCGAGTGTGTCATGAAAAAAGCTATAAGTCATGATGCCTTGGTGGGTGACCAGATTGGTAAGCTGGCGTGCTCGAACAACCGAATTGCCAGGAACATCCTGGGGGCAGATTATGGCCGCAATGTTGCGGGCCGCTTCCAACCACGCGGCATATATGACACGGGGGGTATCAGCTGCGATCTAAGTTGGCATTACATCGAGTTCAAGGGGAGAAACTCGTTTACCTAGCATTTCAACCAAGGCGCCAAGGAATTCCGGAACGTTGATACGGGTCCGTATATCGACATCACGTATCGTAACCACACCTGCGCGTGTATGTAGCATACTATTCGACGAACGAATGAAACACTTACGATCCTCGAGAACGTTTCCTTCAAGGAGCATCTCTTCGTATGCTAACTGAATGAAGGCGACAGTATCTTCCGATCGCCGTTGACGGAAAGCTCGGAAGGAGTCCGTACCGATACGAGAAACATAGCGCAGGAGAAGCCTCTTGCAGAGTTGGGCCCAACCGTTCACTTCAAATCCGTGGAGCAAGAGGATCAAAGGGGCTATATTTATCGTAGTTACTTCGGAAACCAGTAGACTTGGGTGATTCGACTTACTTGGATAATTGTCTACAAACGCCATTGCGCTGTTATTCACGTCTTCTTGCGATACAATGTCGACTCCGGGGTGGGGCATCACATCATTGAACTCGTCGACGTCATGCTCGTCCTCCTGAAGCGTAGTACCATAAGACGCGGGGAGTTCCTCGATAATTTCGCTGAGCATTGCCGCCATGGTGTTCGCGTTCCCTTGGCTTAGGAGGAAAAACGAGTGATCGAGTGCATCTGGGTCAACAATGTTCATGTGGGTAGGATAAGCTTCGACGGCGGGAGGATGGATAGACATCGTAGGGCGGACTCGAACTCGGAATTGGTCGAGTGGTTTGCGACATCGTGGGGGTGTTTTTATACGTAGAAAAGTGACCGTATGATCATCTCCAGTGGCCCAGTAACTGGCATGAACACGAGAGACGCTGACTCATCCCAACTAGAAAGGCCTTTCAGTGAATCAACAGCGTGGAGTGTCTCGATGGGGTTGTTGACGACCTCAAGTTCGTCTGTATTGGGAAGAAATCCGACTGAGAAGCATGTCGTGGACAATGCGACAATGTTAGACTCACCAAGTTAACTGCCAATCGGTCCCTGGAGTCATCCGGGAGTACGAGATCGAAGACGATTTGATCAACGCTTTAGTAAGGAGTCCAATGCGATGGGCTTAGCCTAGGGGCTCATCTTAGATGTAGTACATCTCTATACAATACGGTAACGTAGTACCTATAGCATCGATTCAGAGAAGTCAATTCTATATAACTAGTAAGCGAACAGCAAATGGAAACGGTGTACTTAAATGCCGCACCTTGTCCCAATATTAGCGTCAGTGTCTCACTGTCTGTTTCACACTGACATGCTTCTCTGACGGAGGGGTGGAGACTGCTGTTTGTAACGATGATCATGATGACGGCAGTTGCCCAGTGCTACAAAGTGACCACCAAACAATGTCACGTGAGAGCTAAACTCGCCTCACGTGTTTGGGACGGAACTTCTGGGAATTTGACCGCTCCATTTGCCGTCGTCGCCTCTCGCCCAAGTCACCTCCTGGCCACCTGTCGCGATGCAATGCGTTCGGGACGCTCTGGGACATTGTGGACGTCGCTATTATCGATCTGGTCGCCCCATTTGCCTTCAGCCCAACTCAACTCAACTTGGACCTCACAAGTGGCCTCCTCAGGGGCCCTATTTATCTCAATGTAGTGCGCTCGTTTCAATCACGAGGTCCAATGCAACAATCATCGGTGCGTGGAAACATTGGAGTGCGAAAACAATGTCACGTGAGAGCTAAACTCGCTTGTCTGCATGCACGGTGCGGACAAAGATGATGGATGGTTCTTTGTCGGCGTGAAGTTCCTCATATCCATCGGAAGTGATATGAGTGGGGCAGATGGTAGGTTTGGTTGGATATGGATCGACTCGGGTTGAAACTGACATTCAGTGATATTTAGAGTTTCCTCAGGAACCAACTGGGATGCTTAAGCTACATATCACAAACGAGGCAGATTCGCGCATGGCATATTACTTGCCTCTACCTGAACCGGTGGACCTGCCTCCTGGCACTGAGGTTCCAGAAAGACCGAAATTACCTGAAGGAACAATTGATGCACCTCTTGTTCAATTGTACAATTTCCTGCGTGTGTAAATTGCGTGAGATCGCAACGTGTAACTCTCATACCAGCTCCAGATTCTATGGTACCAGGTTGGTCCTTCTATATGCATTCATTTTGATATACATATATCTTGCCCTTAGGCCCTGCGGACTGTGCTTGCTTGGTTGGGGCCAGTATTTTAAAGCAGAGCTGTTGGATGGTAACAAGACACTTTCAGTGTCATATTGGTTGTGTGTACCCTGCTACTTTGGTTCTCCTGTGAACTCAAAACTACTCTAAAGATGCCCTGCCACCGCTGTTGTCCCAGCGTGTGCACAGGCACTCACTTGCCTCAAATTACCCCTGCATGGTGGAACACTCACTATATTGATCGTCGAGAATCGTGCGAGTCCCAAAGCTGGTGGTGGACCTGCCAGGTCACCAGGAGCCTGTATGTTGTCCGAGCTTCAACTCAAGGCAAAACTTGGATCAGCATGACCGTTGGATGAAGTCGAAGGACTGAAATTCGAGGTCAAGTGGGAACCCATGAAGGGTATGTTTGGGTGTCATCATCGATCAAGGTGACACTATGGCCACTATTGGCGAACTTTCAGTGGTGAGTTTGAGTGCCCACAACTTGACAAAACTAATTTGTATTCTCAAGGAATTGAACAACCTCAATTTTGAGGTGATGCCTCGCAGGATTATCAACGCACATGCCAGAGCTATCCTCAAAGTATTTCGGTTCCAACTCCAACATGGTCTGACTCACAATGTGTTTTCTTCCGAAGGGAAAGTCATCTTAGACTCTCATGGTTTGTACCTTTGTTTCGCATGTGTGAAGGGATATCTGACTTGCGTAGGGGGGTATCACGTACTTCGTGTCCATCTTTGTGCAGACAAGGTCGTTCTTGTTTCAGTCGATGTCAGAACTGGTTGCACGCATCTTCGGGACACAGGTGACCTCCCCGCCATGTCCCGCAGACCACGGTTTGCGATCGTCTCAGATCGTTTGAACGACAATCCAACTATGCTGCTAGAGGTCTTAGTAAGGCTGCGATTTGACATAAGTCGCAACAATGGTCAAGCCCACACGAAAGTCTGATACGAGACGTCGCAATTTCTATAGACAATCATGGACCTCATTGAGCAGAAGGCGAATTATCTCAGATTACAAGCTTTCTGGCATTGTAATTTCTCAAAGGAGGGTATGCAGTATATCCTTTTGTCCTTTCCCTTAGCTTTTAACATGTGTTATGTTTCACTCAGATAAAAAAGTTGGGACCCTGGCAAGAAGAACGATGAATATCAAACTTGCTAACTTTCCGTCTCACTATCTGGTTCTCGTGATCATTGAAGAAGATATTCGCCATGCCCTTATCTCGGTCAAGGTATTATCAGATAGTATGTATGGCAATATGATTATGGAGGATATCAGACAGTTAGACGCTCAACGTATCCGTGGTGAGAAGTGACCACCTGAAGTTGTCATCGACCCACGTGTGGAAGATCCTAGAGTGGGATAAAAGTGGAAGCGCGATGTTGGTTCATCGGCACAGAACACCCTATGAAGGGATGACAAGTAAGCTCTACAAAAAGATCCTTTGTGATTTCTGTGTCTAATCTTTCTTTAGCTTCAATTTGGAGACACAAACACTTCGAGAACTCTATGCTTATTGTTGATAAGTAACATCTCTCCTAGTAGTAAACTGTTTTGACACCATGCGACCTATCCCCAGCGCTCGTGTCACCTATACAAAGGTGGAAGCACAGTTCAAGCTGTGTGGTATACCTTACATGCACATCAGTCCAACGAGTGCCCTCTCTCAATCATCCACCTTCTCGCACATACAATCTTCCCTAGCAAGTTCTATTCCTGCCCTCTGTGTTCAATCATCCGACATCCTTTCTGGCGCTCCGGCAGCTGAGGCAGTGATGGCGAACATCTGCGTCATGCCACTTAATTGATGGTCAGACAAGAAGGCTGAAGTCATGACTTGTGTCAAGCTCAAATACATGCAACAGCCCGTCGGCAAACGAGCTGCCACTGGGAAGAGTGGCAATGACATTATTTGTCCATCGAAGAGGATTATCTATGATGCTACAGAAGCGGTTGTGTCTTTCTTGTCTGAGCAGGTGGATACATGCGTGCCAGTGGATGAATTCTTCGAAGAATGGGTGAGGGTGAGGTGGAACATTCTAGAGCATAGTTGGTTTGCTAACTAACAGACGTGGTTGCTCAAATGGCGAAAGAAAAGAAATGGTGAGTGTAACAACCTAGAACAAACGTAGACTATGAGTTACTTGCGAGTGGTTGTAGTGGTCAGTGTAAAGGTTGAATGCAAGTGAGTCTGACGAGTGAGGCGAGAACTACAGAGGTGATCCGTCTATGAGAGACAATGGGGGAAAACCAAAGGTGAACTTTGTTAGAGTTCCCTTGGTGCTGCATTCAAGTCTTATATACTAAAAGTACAAGTGGAGCTACAATTGGAGTATGAATACATAGATAAGTATGAGTGTCCTGATTGGTAGATAAGGTGAGATAACATGAGGTATCTGCATGTATGTGAGTCATAGATAAAGACATGAGGAAACAATGCTGTAACAATGCGGTATAAGCATGTTATGAGATAAGCACTGCTTTAATAATAGATATGAGTCATAGGGAATCATAGATAAGAGATAACGTGTGAATACACGTGTGTTGTGCATGGGTTATGACATCGTGTGATAACACGTGTCTAATAATGAATCATAGTGAGTTATAATGGTTTGGCCAATAGGATATGATCCTGAGTATAGCCTTGGCATGAGGCAATATATGCCATAATAGATATTGTGTATCTTGTATGGTGGATGAGAGCGTTGAGTAGGAAGGCGAAAGAATAATGTGAAACGTGATTGTAACAGTGAGATGTCCAACTCCTTTTGTTTGACCTCCAGACCATTGAATTCACTTACTCCTCGGTATTTCGCCTTCGTCCGTCTTCCTTCTGTATACTCTTGACATTTCACCACAAAGGACTACACAGCATTGATTGGCTGTATGGACCAATTATCCCCCACAGGTGGTTCCTTCGAGCTTTGTTTTTCACGTTGCACACCATTGCCTGCACCTTTGAATCTGAAGGCCCTCGCACTGCCCCACACAATCACATCCCTACAACTTCATCTACAATCTAATCCACATGAAGAAGCTGAACCATATCTACATCAGATTCTTTGACATGGCTCTTTGGCACCGTTGCTTCATCGGCTTGTAGTGCTCCTTTGAGACACATTGCCTATTGCTGTTGAGCTGGATCACATTGTGATGGGTGTGAGAGCAGAGCGCGTGCTTATGTGGTCTGAGAGAGAAAAGCACAACAACTCTGCCGAAGAACTATGGTTTGATATGATTGTGCAAGGAATTGGGTGGTGGCGAGTGTTGTACGGTGACCTAAAGTTTGTTCTCTTTTGTCCTTTTTTTTCATCTCACCACCTCCATGCAGACATGCCCTCGATTTGAGATTAATGACTGGGAGGTGCATCACAAATTTAGATGCATCATATCCTCTCTTTCAAGGTGTAGTAGCACCTTCTGTGGAATTGGAAGATAGCTTCAGTTCACATCCAGGCGCAAACCTGGAGAGAATGGGCTTGGTGCCCATTCCAGAATTCTGTATGCTTGTTCTTGATGCTGTCTGCACGACATGTCCACATATGTCCGAGAGTGGAGAAGGAGGGTGATGGATTGCCCCAATTGATGTGGGTGCTGTATGCGAAAGCAGTACGATTGGACCTGTGATTTGCGCTGTAGGAGTTAGATACTCCCTACGGTTGTGGGATACATTTTCCTTGCTCTTCATCATGTCATATCACCTCCCATCTCATCCGCCATTGACTTCGTGTCAGCCCAGTTTCATTCCTAGCATCTACAGATCATCCGAATCCAATCCGAGTCCAATCCGAGTCAATGCAATGCAATCCGGTTCTATCGTATGTATTCCGCTTCATCCGATTTGACTTGTTCTACTCGATTTGGCCTTATTAAGGTCATTACTATCCTAACACCTTTTCTTTCTTTGTCATCTACAAGGTTTGACACTCCTTCTTAGCATACTCACCCTACGTCGATCCTGTACACTTACTTAGGGTCGGATTACCTTTAACAGTCCTGGGTTATGCCCAGGACTATAAAACCATGTTTCTAACACAAAAATATCGTCTTTCTGCGTTCAGGAGATCTCCTGTTTACTCTCCCGTGTGTGAGTGAGCTGGATAGTTTCTCACCTCAGGCAGCACTTTTTTCAAACTCTGATGGTCTTTCAGACCAATTTTCGTTGTAGGTGACAATAGGTCTCTTAGACCAGCCTTGTTGGAGGCCTCTGGGCCCAAATTTAGCTTGGGCCCAGCTTGGGCCTCAAACGAGGCTCACAGGTGCCTCTTCTGAGGCCGTATTTGTCCCCGTTCATGCCTCCTCACGCCTCTTCATCCTCACCTCCTGATGTGCCCAGATGACACAACGTCATGGTGCTCGCCGGCCCTCACCTCGTCCAATGCGCACGGCCAATGTGCCTGCCACCGTCCTGCCCTTGCCATCCCTGCCCTCGCCTGACGTGCCCGGATGTCACGATGTCACGCTGCTCGCCGGTCCTCCCTCGTCTGATTGGCACACGGTCCCGATGTGCCTGCCATCGTCTTGCCTTCACCTTGCCCTTCCCTCCCTCACCCCTCTCGCCATGTCCTACTGGATGATGACAACGACGTGATAACCGCAATCATCATAGTGCGGTTATCATGTTGTTGTCATTGTTGTCATGACGCGCTTCCCTCCCCTCATCACCTCATCCGATGCACACGGTCCCGACGCGCTCGCCATCATCTCGCTCTTGCCCTCCTTGCCCTCTCACCTCTCGCCACTGTTCCCACTCAACGATATGGTTATTGTGACGATGTCGCCGTCATCGTCGCGTCATGTTTTGTCACACCATTTTGGCCATCCCTTGCCTCTCCCCTTGTCCAATGTGGATGTGCACGGCCCCGACGCACCCACCGTCATCTCGTCCTCGCCTTCCTTGCCCTCTCCTCACCCTCTCCTCACCCTCTCCTCACCCTCTCCCCTTGTTCCACCTGAGGATAACAACAACATGACAATTGCGTATTGTGATTGTCACGTTGTTGTTGTCGCATCGCGTTTTTTCACATCAGGTCGCCCTTCCCTCACCTCGCCACCTTGTCTGACGTGCAGTCCCAACGCGCCTGCCATCATCTTGCCCTTACCCTCACCCTCCTTGCCCTCGACTGGCCCTTCCATCGCCCTCTCCCCCCGGGCCGTTCCACCCAATGACGACATTGTGGACCTTGCCACCTTGTTGATGCGCATGGTCCCAACGTGCTCATTGACATCTCACTATCACCCTCCTTGCCCTCAGCTCCCCCTTCCCTCATCCTCGTCTTACCCAACTTCGACAACGACATGATAACCACAATTGTGCAGTTATCACGTTGTTGTCGCTGTCATGTTGCTCCTCCCTCACCCTCGCCCCTCATCCCACAGGACGATGACAACAACACGATATGTCGTTGTCATCACGTCGCACCCTTCCCATCATTGCACCCAACAACAACAACAACACGATAACTGTGATACTGTGGTCATCGTGTCGTTGTCACTGTTGTTGCATTTTTTTCGTCATCATTGTGTTGCGTTGTGTTGCCCCTCCCTCACCTTATCCTCCTATCCAACAACAATGACGTGGTAACCACATTGTCGCATTGCCTTTCCCTCACCTTGCCCCATCCGACGATGACAGTGGCGCAATACCTGTGTCGTTGTCAACATTGCATTGCATTGCCCTTCCAGCACTGGCACCTCAGGCTCTCACCTGACAATGACGATGACATGACGATGATGACATGATAACCATGTTGTCATTGTCGTGTCGTCATCATTGTCGCATCACCTTTGCCTTTCCTCGCCCTCTCACCCTTCTCTCTCCTTTCCTGTTCGTCTAGAATACCTGTGACAATGACACGACAACCGTTGAGACATGGTTGTCGTGTCGTCATCATTGTCCTTGTTGCACTGCACTGTGCCTCCCTCTCCCTTTCTACACGTCTAAGATGGCTCGCACGACGACGACAATAACACGGTAATCATTGCATCGTGTGTGGGTCATGTCGTCTTTGTCTTCATTATTGTCATCATTGTGACATGGTGTCATTCATGCTTCCTTCAGGTTTCCGATCACGAGGATAAAGATAATGACACAATAACAAGAGCACAGTTATCGTGTCGTTGTCATCATCTTCTGAGTTGCCATGTCACGTTGGTGTCAGCATCATCATTGTGATTGTCGAAAATTTGAACTTCACATGCACATCAACAAACACCCACTCTTGCTCCTTATTAGGAAATATTGTGGCATGCTTGATATGTCGTGTTTCAGAAATGGTAATATGTTCTTTCTCTTTTTCCCTGCTTCCTCACAGTACATCACGTCATTTGTCTATATATATGCAATGTGATGTACTATTATATGTGTGTGAATGCTCAATTTGGGACATGAAACCTGATGTACAGTGATAATGTGGATTTGTTGGAAAAAGAAAAACATGACCGCTTTTTCCAAACATTCAGGTAATGCCCTATGAATAACATATTCTCTGGGAGGTTTAAAACATATCTACAACATATCAGCAGCACAGATCACCAGGATCAGTCCTGGTGACAGTTGTGTCACATTCTTCTCCTGACCCATGTTTCACCTTCCCATGCTTTCACAGTGATCTAGCTCCCCCAGAATTGTATATGTAGTGTTGTATGATTTATGCCTATGTATTCTGCCATATATATCACTGCCCACAATGTCTTAAACATTATCTAGGACACATTTATTACTTTTGTGCAATGAATATATTTAAAGGGATTTAAAGGGTATATTGTCAGGGCAATGTTGTATTATCCTGGCTCCTATGCTACTCTAATACTCTCTATTTTACTGTATTTTTTGGATGAGGATTGAAGACGTGAGAACATATGAGATGCGTGGGAAACCATCTGAAAACTTAGGAGACTTTGAAAACAAATCAAAAACTTGACATTATGGCTTCCACAACACTTCAGGAACCAATCTAAACAGTAGATAATGTATGTAGAATGCAATAGAACTTGTGTACATCATGTGCCTAGCTTATTCTATTTCTAAGACATGGAAACTGCAAAAACACCTTTTCAGTGCAATTGCTTCAATGTCAACATGATTGTGCGCATATGCTCAAAGTAACCTCATGGAATGCATGTTCGCAATTTTGATGTCTTAGGAATTAGAATAGGCTAGGCACACAGTGTACACATGTTATATGGCATGTTAAATAGATTATCTACTACTTAGAATGGTGCTTAAGGCATTGTGGAAGCCACAATGTCAAGTTTTTGATTTGTTTTCAAAGTCTCCTAAGTTTTCAGATGATTTCCCACGCATCTCATATGTTTGAGTCGCTCCTCATGTCTTCAATCCTCATCCAAAAAATACAGTAAAATAGAGAGTATTAGAGTAGCATAGGAGCCAGGATAATACAACATTGCCCTGACAATATACCCTTTAAATCCCTTTAAATATATTCATTGCACAAAAGTAATAAATGTGTCCTAGATAATGTTTAAGACATTATGGGCAGTAATATATACAGTAGAATATCTATATATACATCATTCAATGAGGCCTGCATAGTTTGGAGGAAGCTGGATCACTGCTGAAGCCTGATAAAGTGAAAGAGAGGAGAATATCACAACTATCACAGAATCAGTATCAGTAGGATCATTATTTGTTACGTGATTGGCTCGGATCATCCTGTAGAATTACAATTGCACCACCATGACACGACAATGTGACACAGCACTGTCGTGTTCTTGTGCTGTTGCATCACATGTCGCACTTCCCTCGTCAAGTTGTCCCCCCTTCCTTCCTTCCATCATGCTACCACCCCCAGGCCTTTCAAGTTGTGCCACCAACCTGTTGTTCCGCTGCGATGATACACCACTGTGTCATACCATCCACCCTCATCTTTCCCTCCTGTGTTACCACCCTCAGGCTTCAAGTTGCCTCGTCAGGATGATATATAGGGTTCTGCATGGGTATGGGTTGCAGTCTTGTGGCCCGTGCCCATACCCATACCCGTAGTGCGAGTTATGTACGCGTGCACGGGTACAACTACAGGTATGTGTTCTCACCCTGTCTGACGGCAACGACGACGATGTAATAACCGTTATAATGCGGTTGTCACGTTGTCGTCATCGCTCTCCCCCTCATTACCACCTTCACATCACCTTGCCTCTCCCTCAACTTGTCGACCTCGCCCTCACCTCACCTTTCACCCCACCTTGCCTGACGATGACGACGTGATAACCGCTATAACGTGGTCGTCACGTTGTCATCATCCTCATTGCTCTCACTCTTGCCCTCATCGCCTCGTCTTCGCATTCATCACCTCACCTTTCACCCCACCTTGCCTGACGACAACGTGATAACCGCTATAACACGGTCGTCACATTGTCGTCACCCTCATCGCTCTCGCTCTCGCCCTCGTTGCCTCATCTTCACCTTCATCACCTCACCTTTCGCCCCACCTTGCCCAATGACGACGACGACGACGTGATAACTGCTATAACGCAGTCATCATGTTGTCGTCGCCCTTGTCGCCCTTGATCTTGCTCTCGTCGCTCTTGATCTTGCTCTCGTTGCCCTCGTCTTGGTGGCACCTTCGCTGCCTCACCTCTCGCCTCATCCTGCCTGACGATGATGACAACAATGACAACTACAATGTGATATGGTTATCACATCGTTGTTGCCTTTGTTGCTCTCCGAGTCGCCTTTGTTGCCCTTGTCATCGTTGCCTTTGCCTTGCCTCACCCCTCACTTCACCTGATGATGCCAACACCAACACCAATGCCAACAATGTGATAACCGCTATAACGCGGTTGTCATGTCGTCATTGTCATCGCCCTCGCCTTCTTGCCTGACGAAAACAACGAAAACAACGTGACAACCGCGATAATGCGGTTGTCACGTTGTTGTTGTTGTCACCCTCATTGTTGTCGCCCTCTGGCTTGCCTTGCCTTGCCTTGCCTCTCCTTCCCTTGCCCTTCCCTTGCCTGACGACAACGACAACGACACAATAACCACGTTATCGCAGTTATAGTGCTGTTGTCGTTGTCGTTGCCATCATGTCATTCGGCAGGCCGGAGTGGTGAAGTGAAGGGGTGGGCGTGGGCCACATGGCACGGTTATTGCATTGTCATCGTCAGGTGCCAGGACGGCAGAAAAGGGTGGGGAAGGGCGACACGATGACAACATGGTTATCATGTCATTGTCGTCGTGTTGTCGTTGTCGGGTGGGATGAGGGGGGGAGCCTGAGGGAGCTAGTAGTGGAAGGGTGATGCAACGCGATGTCGACAATGTGGTTATCGTGTTTTTGTCATTGTCGGGTGGGATGAGGGTGAGGGAAAGGTGACATGACGCGACGGGGGCAACACAACAACAACAACGCAATGACAGCGACATGCTGGCCGCAATACCGCAGTCATCGTGTCATTGTCGTTGGGTGGGATGATGGGAAAGGGTGGGGAAGGGCGACGCAACAACGCAACAACAACAACAACAACAACAATAGTGCGTCGTTGCCATTGTTGTCACCATCGTGTCATTTGGCAGGCCAGGGTGGTGAAGCGAAGGGGTAGGCGGGGGCTGCGTGGCATGTGTGTTCATGCCGACGCACAGAAAGCAGTGGGGCAGGGCAGCAAGAGCAGGGCGTCGAGTGAGGCTGAGCAGGTGTGAGACAGGAAGGGTGGGAGCGTCCGTGTGTGTTGGGAGGATGAGGACAGGGATGTGACAGCATCGGACTACTGGCACGTGCACGTCGGGCGCAGCAGCGCTTGGGTGAATGTGGGTGGGCAGGGCAGGTGTGTCGGGAGGTATCGAGGCTCGATCAGGGCTTGGGAGTGGTTCTTGCAAGGCCTCGATGATGCCTCACGAGGGAGGCCAAGGGCAATGAGGCACAGTCGAGGTTTGTGAGTGGTCCTCATTGACAGTGCATGGACTTCACGGATGGCTGTGAGATGATCTTGCAAGGCAGACGAGGAGCTGCATAACCGTATTTGGCCTATGGTGGCAAGGGAGGCGAGTGGCGGGGTCTTACAGACCAATTTTCCTTGTAGGTGGTAAATGGTCTGAAAGACCATCAGAGGTTGAAAAAAGTGCTGTCAAGGGTGTAGTTTCTCTTTTACCTTGTCCTATCGTTCCTTTGCATCTCATCTACTCGAATCAATACTCTCATCGCCTCGCCTCCACCCAGATACTTTTACATCGACCGCTTTTCATTCCGGATCGTTCAGCAGCCTCTAGGACTCTTAGACAAACCTGAATCCATCATTCCTTCAAATATACAGTGACCTCAAAAACCCTTTCCATACTAACCGCAATTGCAGTGCATGAAGCGCACTGACAGACACTGTGGGAATCTTGCTTAGCTTTGGTGGAGTTATAAATAGCACTTACTCTCAGCTACAAATCAGCCGCCAAGATCATGTGATTTGGTTCACACGCCATTAAGATATGATCATTTTGAAATAGCCATGTCATGGAAAGGGTTTTTGAGCTTTTGAAATCACAAGGGTATTTGGGTATTATTAGTACTTGGTATAGCCTCCTTTTGCTTTAAGCACTGCCTGAACCCTCCTAGGCATGCTCTCAATCAATGTCTGACACTCCTCAACTGGTATCCTCTCCCACTCCATCTGAACTCTTTCCCACAACTCATGAATCCCATTAGGAGGGTTTTCATGCTCTGCAAGCCTCCCTTTAAGCCATCCCCAGAGATGTTCTATAGGGTTTAGGTCAGGAGACTGTGCAGGCCAACCCATGGTATCAAATTCCTGCTCCTCTAGCCATTCCTTGACCTTCTTGCAGGTATGCTTGGGATCATTGTCTTGCTGAAAGATGGTATCAGGAGGATTGAAACCATAATACTCCAATGTTTGCTTCAGCTCATCCTTCAAAATCTGAAGGTAGAGGTCCCCATCCATCTTACCATCAATCTTGGAAGCAAATCCAACACCCTCCCAAGTCATACAGCCCCACATTATTAGAGAACCTCCCCTAAACTTGAGGGTCCCATTTACCAGCCTATCACTCAGCCCCTCACCTGACCTTTTCCAAGCCCATTTATGCCCATCTGACCCTAGGCGATTGATTTTGGTCTCATCAGACCATATTACCTTCTTCCAGTCCTCTACAGTCCAATCCTTGTAGGCATAAGCAAAATCCAAACGAGCCTTGCGATGCCTAGCAGAGAGAATAGGGCGTTTGGACTTGACCACAGCCTTCATACCAGATTTCTTCAAATGAAGATGAACTGTACTGGCAGAGAGAGGTTCATTGATGATATTGGAGAGAGCTTTGGTCACTTGGACAGCATTTTCAGCTCTGCCAGAGGTGATAAGGTGCTGGGCATGGTGAATGTTGGCAGGAGAAAGCTTGGAAGGACGACCACTAATAGCTTTGGGAAGGGTAGAACGCTTCTTGGAGCAAAGTTTGGATATAGCAGAAGGGCTGAGACCAGTTTGCTTGGCAATGGCTTCACCAGAGTGGCCAGCATCAAGCAAAGAAAGAATAGTGTTTTGCTGAGTGAGAGAGAGGGATTTAACCATGATAGTAGTTGAGAATTAAGAAGTGTGTGAACTTTTTAAAACTCAGACATGCTATTTACATGTATATCCTTGTTTGCATTACCAAATAATGACAAATATTGAATGATTTGATTGAGATCCTAATTATTATTTCAAAAGCTCAAAAACCCTTTCCATGACATGGCTATTTCAAAATGATCATATCTTAACGGCATGTAAACCAAATTACATGATCTTGGTGGCTGATTTGTAGCTGAGAGTAAGTGCTATTTATAACTCCACCAAAGCTAAGCAAGATTCCCACAGTGTCTGGCAGTGCGCTTCGCGCACTGCAGTTGCAGTTAGTATGGAAAGGGTTTTTGAGGTCACTGTAACCCCCCTTGGGATGAACCTATCGCCCCACCTTTCTTCATATCATCTATTATTAGTTTTCTACAGTGCGTTGCATGAACAGGTGTTGTGGAAATTAAGAGGAATGGTGGGTGATGCACTCCATGCCCTCTGTTTTACTTGTCCCCCCTTCCTTCGGTTTCCTGTGTTTCATAGTTGCACAATGCATGTTTATGGCAAAAGTGGACTAGCACCAGGCTATAGCACCTGTCACTTATGACCAGATGAAAAATGAAATGGTACGTTTCTCTATGTCGAGCGTGCCGCATCAATATACTACCAGTAAGAAGGTGGGAAAGGTATATTCTGATATTATGTGATAAGGATTGCAGTTTCTCGACAGACCAAGCGAGATAAAATTACCTAGTGTATAAAGCATCTATCAGGACTTCCCTCCTTACCTGATAATCCTTTACAAATGTCATGGTTTTTTCACAGCATGATACATGTTGTCAAACCCTTATGAACTGCCATATTCACTTATAATCCCTCCCAAAAAAATATAACTGTACAAGGAATCTATGTGAGATGTAATATGATAATGCTTGATAACCTTGTCATAAAGAATTATGTACTGGAATTTATCTGGGAGTGAGCAGGATTTCTGATAATGGGCTTATGAGCATGTAAAAGTCATCAGCAAAACCTCAGTTCACTTAACCATGGCTTAACATGAGTAAGTCACTCACTAAGTAGACTAAGTTTGATAAGAGTGGAGGATCTTAGATGATATTTAGGATCACACCATGGAATTGTGCTTTAATGTGTCTTAGAATGGTTTATCACAGATTTCACGTGGCACAAGTTAAGATCAACAGGACACAAATCAAGATTAAATCAGGGGATGACATCACCAAGAGCAAACTGAACACATTAGGATGGGAAGAATAACCAGTCAATGATGAAAAAACAGAATTAAAATGATGCAGGGTAGTGATGCCAGGGCCTAGCCTGAAAGCCCTGAGCCAGTCAAGCCTAGCCCCAAAAAGCCTGACCGGGCTGGGCCATGCTAGGGGCCTGGTGGGGCCTGGAGCCTGGCCTGGGAATTTGAGAAGCTGTGAGCTGAGTCAAGCTAGGCCCCAGAAGCCTTGAGATTGCAGGGTCATTCCTGGCCGGCAAGAGCTGATATGTACCTATGAATGGCATGTTGATATGAAAACTTTCTTGAAGTTTCACCTCTTCTGCCAATCCCATTTACTCGCTTACTCCAAAATGGTACTGATATGTCTGATGCTGAGGAACAGCCTTGCTGGCCCAAATGTGTAGCCGCACCATTTGCATGTGTGATATGTGCTGACAACACAGCTGATTTAGAGTTGTCCTCTGACTGCAGAGCACAGGTTGCAATGCGGCCACCCAAAGATGACAATGGACCTGGTGCAAAACACAAAGTTGAAGCCCCTGTTTCCCCCAGTGACTCTGAGGCTGAGGGCCCACCCAAAAAGATGAAGGGTAAGTAGCAAATTTTGACCATGTGATCCTTAACAAATGTTTTCTTAGGGATTTGGAAAGACTGGTTGCCATCAAATGCCAATGAGTCTGATGGCCTAACTGGATCTGACAGTCTACTCAAGGACATTGAGGTTATTGATGTGGATGAGCCAACCAAGAGAGGATGTGCTAAGTGCACTCAAGACATTGACACTGTAGAAAACAAATAGTAGGTGGTGAGAAGGAAGGTGGGGTGATAGGTTTATTCCAAGGAGGATTATACTTGAAGGGATTGAAGGATTTGGGTTTGTCTATGAGTCCTAGAGGCTGCTGAACAATCTGGAATGAGAAGCCGTCAATGGAAAAGTATCTAGGTGGAGTCAAGGCGATGAGAGGATTGATTTGAGTTGATGAGATGCAAAGGAATGATAGGATGAGGTAAAAGGAAGGCTATCCAGCCCACTCACACATGGGAGAGTAGACAGGTGATCTCCTGAATGCAGAAAGATGATATTTAATGTTAGAAAACATGGTTTTATAGTCCTGGGCATAACCCAGAACTGTTAAAGGCAATCTGACCCTAGCTAAGTATACAGGATTGATGTAGGGTGAGTATTTAAGAAAAGGAGTGTCAAACCTTGTAGATAACAAAAGGAAAGGAAGATGTTATGATAGTAATGACCTTAATAAGGCCAAATCAAATAGAACAAGTTAAATCAGATGAAGCAGGGCACAGCCTATCCATGCAATGGAGCATCTGATGTTCCAAAAAATGCTGGATATTGCCTCACATGCTCCCAACAGGATCAAGCTGCCCAGTTGCACTACGACATGTGATCTCATCATCAACAAATTCAAACTTGATTTCATCTTGCTCAGAAAGAAACTCTTGGTATGTATACATTCCATTACACAATACTCAACTAACATACAATAGAGTACAAGTGTTCGGGGATGGATTAACCTTACCTGTGATGCATGGCAGGTGTCGAACTGTGACAGATACTTTGCCATTACTGCATCATGGGTTGAGAAGAACATGCCCCACATGTGGATCCTTTGAACTGGCCTTGTAGCATTTATTTACAGTAGCTCAACAACACACACAATGAAATCTATCTCGGGCAGGCATTATATAAAGGTGTCAGACATTTGGGTATAACATATAAAGTATGTGATCTCTACTTGTAAGTATATGTCCGTTCATGTCCCTAACTGTTGTATTAGATTGGATTGTAATTCAACACAGACTAAACAAGGGTATGTATATACTCCAGTCATGGTGAAAGAGACTAAACTGTACCTAAACGAGGGTATGAACATACTACAGTAGGTCAGTAAATAGTAAAATGAGGGTGGAATACTGTGGCTTACCTCCAGTTGTGGTAAAAGAGACTGGAGGAAGGCATGCAGCGTGTTGTGAGTAAAAGTATGGTTGATGTCCATATATGGTAACATAGTGTATATATGTATGTAGTAAGCATGAATAAGAAGATCTATCTATGGACTGATCTCCAACACACCCCCTCAGGCTGGGGATAATGAGAAACAAGCTAGCATGGTTTGGTGAGGCTGGCAAGTGAGGGGTTTTGTGAGACCATTGGTGAGCATGTCAGCAGTAGGGACATGTGTGATCTTGAAAGTCCTGTCCTCAACGCACTTGTGTATGAAGTGGAACTGGGTTCTGATGTGGCAGCTCTGACCATGGAAGTGGGCCTCTCTCATGATAGCAATGGCAGCAGTGTTGTCAGATAGGAGCTCTGTGGTTGGTGGCTCAGTGTCTCCATGAATACCAATGTCATGGGTGACATAGCACAACCACAGTCCCTGCTTGGCACCATGTGCAAGTGCAATGTATTCAGCCTCGGATGATGATGTGGCCACATTGGTCTGCTTTTGCTGTTCCATGAGATGACTGCATTGCTGAGTTGAAAGATGTATCCAGATGTTGATTGATGATTGTCTGTGTCGCATGCCCAGCTTGTATCTGTATGGCCTGTCAGGATGTCAGGATCAGCATCTGATACCTTGCCAAGAGTGAGTGCAAGGTCATGTGTGCCCTGTAGGTACTTGAAAACACACATGAGTGCTTTCCAGTAGGTTTTTCTGGGGTTAGCACTGAATTGGCCAAGTTGGCTTGCAGCATAGGCAAGATCAGGACGTGAGATGACTGCAAGCCATGTGATGCTGCTGAGGGCTTTGCGGTATGGGTAGTTTGCCATCTCCTTCTTTTCCTCGGTGGTTGTGGGGCAATCTGCCTTTGTTAGGATGATCCCAGGTTCCATTGGCATGCTGACTGGATTGCATGTGTCCATGCGGAATTGTTTCAGCAGTAATTCAGCATATTGTGCTTGGGACAGTATGACAGTACAGTTCTCACAATTATTGGTGAGTTTCATGCCCATTAGCTAGTCTGGGTCTTTCGTTTTCATCTCAAAGAGGGTGTGGAGGAGTTGATGGGTGTCTTGCAGCATCTGTTAGGAGTTGGCAACAGTTAAGGCATTGTCAACATGGATTGTGGTGATGGCTATGTCACTGGAGGCAGTTTGGTGGATATAGACAGTGGGGTCACACAGCATATGGGTGAAGCCATTTGTGGTTAGTGTCTGGTTCATGTATTTATTCCATAGGTATGAACCTTGCTTGATCCCGTAGAGGCTGAGTAGAAGCTTTGCAACTTTGTCTGTGCCATCTGAGAAGCCTTCAGGTTGTCATATGTAGATCTCATGGTTGATCTCACTGTGCAGGAATGCACCAGTGACATTGTCTTGGCCATGATACCATCCATGTGCTGTTGCATAATGTAGGATTACACAAAGTGAATTGAGTCACACAGTTGGGGAGAATGTGTCGCTGTAGTCAATGCCAGGGATCTGGGAAAAACCTTGTGCAACTAATTAGGCCTTGTATCATGTGATCTCACCATTGGGACCATGTTTGATCACATAGGTCTAGCGGCATCCAATTACTTTGCAATCCTTTGGCTGGTCGACAAGTTCCCATGTGCCTTGCTTTTGCAGGAGGTTGTACTCCTCATGCATTGCTTTTTACCATTCATTGGCATCAGGGCCTGAAGTGGCTTTGTGGTAATTGCATGGCGTGTCTTTGCCATGGATAGCTATGTAAGCCAGTTGGGCAATATCCTGGGTACCAGTTTCTGGTGGTTGGACTAGTTCTGTAGCTACTTGTTGTTTCTGTGCTTCTCATAGGGCCTTGCATTCTGCATGGGCCTCTAATTCTTTGGCTGCTTGTTTATCTGCTGCTTCCTTCTTCCACGACGGTTGGGTTGCACATTGTAGAAAACAAATAATAGGTGGTGAGAAGAAAGGTGAGGTGATAGGTTTGTCCCAAGGGGGGTTATACTTGAAGGGATTGAAGGATTTGGGTTTGTCTATGAGTCCTAGAGGCTTTTGAACAATCTGGAATGAAAAGCAGTCGATGGAAAAGTATCTGGGTGGAGTTGAGGCAATGAGAGGATTGATTTAAATAGATAAGATGCAAGGGAATGATAGGACAAGGCAAAAAAAGATATCCAGCCCACTCACACACAGGAGAGTAGACAGGTGATCTCCTGAATGCAGAGAGATGCTATTTAATGTTAGAAAACATGGTTTTATAGTCCTGGGCACAACCCAGGACTGTTAAAGGCAATCTGATCCTAGGTAAGTATACAGAATTGATATAAGATGAGTATTTAAGAAAAGGAATGTCAAGCTTTGTAGATAACAAAATGAAAGGAAGATGCTATGATAGGAACAATCTTAATAAGGCCTAATCGAATAGGACAAGTTAAATCAGATGAAATGGAACATGTACAATGAAACCCGGATTAGATCATGTTGACTTGGATTGGACTTGGATTGAATTCAGATGATCTGTAAATACTGGGCATAAAACTGGACTGGCACAAAGTTGATGGTGGATGAGATGGGAGGTAATAGGATATGATGGAGAGTCAGGAAAAGGTATCCTGCAAACAATGTTCAGATTGACATGGAGGTGGCAGTGGGGTTGAGTCTGCTGGTTGGCCTTCTGTGTCATAGTTGGTGGTTGTGATGGTCAGGATGGATGTCCCAGTGTTCACCCCCTCATTCTGAGCATCAGTTGGGGGGAGGTCTGAGTCTGCTGGTGGGTTGGACACCCCCTTGCTTGAAGCAGGGTTGGTAGTGTGATCAGATATTTTCTTGTATACAATCACATCTTGGGATATAGTGAATCTGTGTTTGGATGGGATCCAGACTTTATAGGCCTTGGATCCACGTTCAAAGCCACATAGAATTCTGTCAATGGAGTGTGGATCAAGTTTTTGTCAGAGTTCAGGGGGGATATGTACATATGTGGCAGCAGGATCCGAAGACTTATAGGGTAGAGACTCAGAGGCTGGGTTTGCGACTATAGAAGGCTTCATTGGGTGTGGTTTGTGTGAGTGCTTTGGTAGGGCAGCAATTGCAGATGCAATTGACATATTCATGTGCTTCAGGCCAGAAGCCTTTTGACATCTTGGTGTGCTTGAGCATTGCAAGTGCACTTTCACCTCAGGCAGCACTTTTAGGGAGCAATAGTGGTCTGTGAGACCCATTTTCCTTGTAGGCGGAAATACCTCTGAGAGAGCCAACATCCTGAGAGCCTCCTATATGTGATACGGTGTGAATCATTCCAGGAAGCCATCTTAGGACCTCTTGAGTGCCTCTCATTGTGCATTATGTGCCTCCCAGACCTTAATTGGACATTCATGAATATCTCCATTTTGCAGTGCCTCTTGAGCACCTCTTGGTACTGGTTGCAGACCACGTCAAGACCTCTCTCCCTCACTCTTTGCCCATGTGTTGCCTTGACCTCCCATTACAGCTTGTGGACCTCACCAGACCTCCCTGAGCCTCTTGCCTTGCGCATCATAGCTACGTGTGAATGTGTCTTCAAAATTTCTTGAAAATACCATGTTACCATGATCAACCTATGAATACAACCATGCCACCAAGGGCTGGCACTCAACACGCCCAAATCACATTGTTTGGTCTCGGCAAACACTTCAAGAGTCCAAAGCATCCTAGAGACAAGAGTCAGATGCAGAGACATGTAGAGATACCAGGACAGGCTTCCAAACATCAATGCCTGTTGGAATGACTCAAGCAACTCCAAAAGAAAAGTCCACATGCTGTCAAAGAGGATGACAGTGTGCTTGCCAATGATGTCCTGGACATGGACATCAACAACTTCACCACAGACCTAGACCCTGGGGACAACAACTATATTCCCAGTGATGCTGAACCAGAGGCGATTGTCCTGGATGCTCACCAACCAACCTTCCAGGATGCTCAAAATCTCAGCCTTGGTCCCAAAACAGAAACCACAAAGTTGAGCTGATGTATCCTTCCTGACATAACTGCCAAACACTTGTATGCAAACTGGAAGGAACTCATTCTGACTCTTGTTTTGCCCCACCTACATTATATGTCCAGAACACTTGGGAAACTGTTGCCACCAATCCTGCAGTTTATCTCCCTCTGCAAGATTGGCAACTGCCTATGCAAGACTACCAAACTGCTTGGTCTTCATTTTGACCATATGTTCATGCCATCTCAGTTCTATTCATAAGCCTCAGTAACATCACCCAGATTTTGTTACCATTGAGATCACAAGCTGTGACTGTGCAATGGCAGCTCAGGTGCTCCTTCACTTTGGCCTTTTCCCCATTGCTCTATCTTAGCCTTGTATGGCCATCTCCGTTGAGTTGCTGGCACTTATTGAGCACTCTTTGAGTGGTTGTAACAACCTAGAACAAACATGGACTATAAGGAAACTTGTGGAATGGTTGTGGTCAGTGATAAAGAATGAATGCAAGTGAGTCCAATGAGTGAGGCGAGAACTACGAAGGGAATCAAGTCTAAGGACTGTGCCAGAGATCAAAGGGAGAAACCCAAAGGTGAACTTTGTTAGAGTTCCCTTGGTGCTACATTCACATCTTATATACTAAGTGTACATCAGAGTTACAATCGGAGTATGAATTACATAGATAAGTAGAAGTGTCCTGATTGGTTGATAAGGTGAGAATACATGAGGTATTGGCATGTATGTGAGTTATAGATAAGAGCATGAGGGAACAATGCAGTAACAATGTTGTATAAGCATGTTATGAGATAAGCACTGCTTTATTAATAGATATGAGTCATATGGAATCATGGTAAGAGATAACATGTGAATACATGTGTGTTGTGCATGGGTTACGACAATGTGTGATAACACATGTCTAATGATGATGATATAAATATCATAATGTGGCAGCCAATGGGGTTAGGTCCTGAGGACAGCCTTGACATGAGGCAAAGTGTGCCATAATAGATAATGTTATCTTGTATAATGGAGTAGAGCATTGAGTAGGAAGGCAAAAGAATAATGGTAAAATGTGATTGTAACAGCGGTTATGTGACACTGTCAATGCACTTGCTTCTGTGTTACATACACACTATGTCTAGCATGGGTTTCGAATAGTCAACAAGAATGTATGTGCTTATCTATCTTGTCATGTTTTGTGCCTAACCAAATTGCAGGGAATGGCAATCCAGGAACCCTTCCGACGCAGTCTGGGATCTGCAGTTCAGTGGTATGCCATACTCCAGGTAGAAGTGGACCAGAGAATTGAGGCCACTCTCCAAATCTGTTGTGATCATGTAAGGATTGTGAAAACACAACCCTTCTCAACAACACCAACCTTGACTCCTTGCACACCTATTCAGTATTTGCCATCTGTGATGCCCCACCATTCCTCTTCCACAACACCTGTGCACAATACACCTACACCCACTTCCACCTCCAACATACCTGCCTCCAGCAAGCAATCACTTACTCCTGGAAGCTGTGCATTGATTCTTGTCCAATGATGCCCAGCATGCTTTGGAGGAACCCTCTTTGGTTGATCAATTGCCCATGGTGGGGATATCCACATTGCTACAGATGGAAATTTTCATTACCACCATTGTCGTTCTGCTGGCTATAGCCCTTCATTTTATGGCCCAGCTTACTTCCTTCCTAAATGGCAAGTTGATGAAATGGGCATGCATATTGAGAAGCAAAGGAAGAAACCATGTGAGGTCTGCCAGCCAGTTGTGCCTGATGACATGATTGACTCTTGCAAAGCTTCTTATGAAGCTGCCAACAGGAAGAAGCAGAAGGCCTCCATGGATAGCTTTGATGATATGGGCCTCATGGCATTGATCTGTCAACACGACATACCACTGTTTTTTGCAAACATAGACACACCTGGAGAGCAGCAGAAGTATGTCCTAACACTCATCAGTCATCTATTCACCTTGCTGCCATCTCAGGCAATGGTGGTCATACTGTACAATGTTGGATATGTCATTGAATGATCTCTCTTGATGGTGAGCCTTCATTCCTTATTGTAGCACGGTGCTGATAATTTTAGCATAACATCTTTCCCCCACACATTGTGTCACACCTCCATTTCACCACAACAGCAATGCATGCTTATGGTCATGACTGGGCCTGCCAACTCACGTACAATCCATGTATAGTTGTCGGTCTAGGCCTCTCGCACAGTGAAGGTACTGAATGTCTTTGATTGTGTCTGATTAAATTGATTGGAATAGAGTTCTCCTCTTCAGTAAGACCTGAAATCTTGATATTTACATAACTCTACTAATGAGTCTGAATTAGCGACAACAACAAATCTGGTTGATCAATCGTCAAGCCATGGCCATTGGAGCAGAGATGTGAGATGACCTGGGAGAGTGGATTAAACAAAAGCTTCGCCGTAGAGTGCAAGAGCAGAGCAGAGTGGCTGAAGATCAGATTGTGGATTGTGGTGTCCCTATCAAGGAACTCAGGACTCAATGGGCTTCTCAGAAGGAGTCCCAACTGTCAATTCAAGCTTGTACATGACTCCTTTATTGCTGGCTCCTGAGGTGACCATGGTTACCAGATGTACCCACATGACTAAAAAAAGAACTCGATGCTGTTTTGGCACTTTAAGCTGACATCAATGCCACTGTCAAGGCTGTTCAGAGTGTGAAAACCGCCATAGGGAAGGAGAGCAACTCCAACAACACATTGGATGCACTAGGCAGCCTAGAGCAGACACATGACCACTTGCTGACAAAGGTGGATGTTCTCTATGCATCCCTTAATGTTTGTGACAAGTTTCCTGAACTCAAAGGTGTCAGTCTCGACTTTGTACGGATTCTCCTTTTGGCATGGGACTTGAAAATCAACATCAGGAAATGTGCTATTGACAGTTTCTTTGAATAGGACAAACTAGACTGAGCAGTTGGTGGAGCACAGAAAGCATTAGGTAATCATCACATCCTTGTAATTCCATTCTTCTGATCTCGCTGTAAATTGTGCTAGGAACAAAACTCCACCAACAAACATGGAAGGCGATTGCAAAACAACAGCCTGCACTCATGAGTGCAATCTGAAAGTTCAATTCATATTGCAAGCAACTGGAAAGACTTTATGATCCCACCTCATCCGTCCCCCTCCCAACACCCCTCCCGACCAAGCTTAATGAACTATGAAATCACCAATCCTTGATGGAGGATGTTTGGATCTCACTGTCAGAAGGAGAAATTCCATGATGAATAGATGACCAAGATGTTTGCAATGGCATCCATGCAATGCTCAAGCAAGACCAATGCTTAGAAGAGCACCACCATTTGGATATGGAAGCAGACAATCTTTGCTGTTGGTATGGTGTTGAGCTTGTGTCAGTGGAGCTTGCATTGCACACTGAAGAAAGTATGTCTTCTCAACATGCAAAATAAGGAAATTACTGATGATGATTAGATGAAACATTCTACATTGCATTACAGCAACAACATAAACAACTTTTAACTTTAGCCTCAACATGGTTGAACCCATTGGCTTTGAAGACGTGATTTGACAGCCAGATCAAGGAAGCGAAGGCACTAGTGGTCACTTTGTCTGGTGGAGCCCCCAAAGTCATGCTCTTGTGGCTCAATCCAACCATTGTCGAAGCTCCAGATAAGACACCTAAGGAGACAAACCCTCATGAAAACAACATTCCTAGAGGTCTGAAAATTGAAGGAGGTATAGAACCTGAACACACAGTCTTGATTGACTACCTTACAGCACCCAGTTTGGGTGAGAACGATATATATGAAGACACTGATGAGAGAGTACTTCCCTTTAGATTTATTTGGGAAGTACAAAAGGTACAGTTCACCTTCTTCATGTGGTTTCATTCCTGACATTGATAGGACTTGAAATTTGATCCAACCCTGATTGATTCACAAGGCCGTATCCCCATGGTGACTGGTCATACTACTGTGAAGAAGTGTGCCACTGTCAATGGCTTCCCATCCCTCTTGTTTGAAAGTCTGGACATATCCCAGCTATCCTTGTCTATAGCATGTCTTAATGACGTCTGCATTAATGGGTGCATTCCGCTACTCTTCTCAGCCCTCATGATTCCTGTAAACCACAACTTCACTGTCTTTTCAACCCACCACCTGACTCACATTCAGTACCACACCAGCAATCACATACTCTGGAAATCCACTGCAAAGATGAACTTCTGGAAGAAAGATATTTGGATTATCCCCATCCATCGACCATTGGTGTCTCATTGGGTTCTTTGTATCACATGTCTATCCAATTGAGAACTCCACCTTTTCGATAGTTTGGGTGAACAGAAGCCATGGCAGAGTGACATTTGGGTTTGTACTGATGTAAGTGTATCTGACATTCTTCTGACCTTGGCATTCCAGAATGTTATGGAACTTATTACTCAATTGATGTCACTTGTGAAAGAGACCTTCTCGAATGTCCAAATTGATGACCATCCATGGATAGCACACCTGTTGATAGTACATTCCCATCCCCTTCTGTTGAAATTCTGTTGACTTTTGCTCTAGACTGTTCCATTGCAATTGAATGGTTATGATTGTGATGTCTGGCTTTTGGTGGCAGTGGTAGCAGTTCTGTGTGGTTACGACATCATGGGCCTGAATGAGAAAAACATATCATATTTTTGCCAGTATTTACAAGCACTAGTATTGTTCCTCCCTGTTCAGGAGCCATCTAGTTACCAATAGGGATTCTCACCGTTCTCTAATATAGCAGCTTCAATGCAATAAAATATATGACCTGGGCTTGCCAGTGGAATCAACTCTTGGCCACCTCTTTGTGCCTCTGTGCTTCACATGTGATGGTTAGATTGTTGAGTTGCTCCCATTGAGCAAACACGTTAGCAGCAATCTGATGGACATCCTGCATAAGTTTCATCCTTTCTCCTGTGCAATATCTTTCTTTGCAATGATTTCTCACTTCAATTTCTAGATGACACCATTGGCTGAACATCACATCCATGAGGTTCTTGGTGAACTGCTCCTCTTCTTGGGTGTCGGCTGGCTTGGGTTGTGAATAAGGTGGGGCTTTATCCCAGTAAGCAAGCTCAGATTCATCTACCTCATCTGCCCTATGGGATGCCTGATTAAATAAGTGTGAATCTGGAAGCGGTACTCTTGTGAGTGTGATCAGAGAGGGTGGAAGACAATCAGGACCTCTGTAGTTGATTAGATATGGTCAGAGGATCAATTCAGATAGAATATATGACCTCAATCATTACTTACTCTGTTGTCTGAGCATCCGACTCGGAGCCAGCCTGAGCAGTGTTTCACTGCTGCTTAGTACTAACATATGCTGCCCAATTCTGTGTGCTGTGCCACTGGCGCCCTCTGCATGTTTTTGGTAGAATACATAAGTACCCAGACTGTGGAGTGAGTGCTCACTTTGATGTCTGAGCATAACTGTGATACTGGATGCAGTGAGCTGCCTGTTTCTCTGTGAGGGTGAAATATTTCGCTTGTTGACCCATAGTAGGAACACCTCAGTTACTCCAATACCCACATAGTATTTGCTATGGCTACTGTTGACTGGCTGCAGTCTTTCTGACTCGGACATCCACTGCCACATTCTTTGGTCTATTCTCGTTATTCTGGCACCTTGCAATGTTATCGTGCTCATTCCCCCTAACTCTGACAGTTATAATTGGCCCTGGGTATACCCCATGTATTCTGTGTTATTCAGTAGGACATTTATTCCTCAGCTGATTGGCCCAGTAACGATGAGTGGTCAGTTGGACTGTTATTCCTCATGTGATTGGTTGTGTGGGCTATGGGGATCCAAGTGCACCACCAGGGTACACCCAACACTTCTCTTCCTCTCACTATTAAAATCATGGATGCTATCCAAATTCCGAACCACCCACCTTCAACCTCCTGCCCACCTCAAAATTTCCACTTGTGATGTCTTCCAACTCCAAATCAAATACTAGTGTAGACCCTATTGACTCTTGCATGCACTTATCAACAGTTCTTAAACTTTCAATCTCTTTAAGTATGTGTCCTCTCTCTCTCCCAGACTCCCAGTTCAAGGCGTTCTAACTTCTAACTATGTGACAGGCCTCATGTGTCAAATGCATGACCTCCTGGGAGAATTGACGTACACTACATGTCACCTTGTCGATGTCCTTACTCAGTTGGAGAACCAGACCACCAGGAAGCTGGAATTTCCCACTCAATCAGTGGCACTTTGACAACTTGCCACCACACTAAGTTTGTGTCATCTATTTGTCTCTCCTTGTTCAAAGCTTTCTAACTTGTAGCAGAGCTCGTCTGTCAGATGCATCGACTCTTGGGAGAGTCTACTGACGTTGCAAGTCAACTAGTTGACAGCCTTGATGGCTTGGAAGTCAGCGACAAGTCGAGCTTACCACTTCTCCAAGTTTGCCTCGTCCCACACCGCATGCCACTGTAACAACACAGATTCCAACACAGATTCCCCAGTCTGTAGGCATGACCACGTGAAGACTCAATGGTCTTGCATGCAAGGTGGCTGCTGCTGATTTCAACCCCAATGGTCCCTTTAGTCTTTTTGTGCTGGGGGGAACTTACATTGGATGGTCCAACACAAGCCACGTACAACAATTTCCTCTATGATTTTCTGAAACCAGGAGCCACAGGGCAGCTCTTTCTTGTTACATTTGGATGATGTGTGAGTATTTTCACCTCATGGTAAGTCTTATTGCTGTCAACATAAGCATACTAAGTGTCGTGATCAGGCATTGAGTTTTCCCTCACATTTCTTCAGTGAGTAATGCTGTATATATTGAGGTGGGCAGTGTCAAAGAAGGCGTGCTATTGCTTCACAAGTCTATCAATAATGATGAGGTACAATGGCTGCAGGGGTGAGTAGATCAAAAGTAGATAAATTTGTTCTTGAATTTTCAATTATCATGTGGGTTAGCATTCACACGGCCATGGGTCTATGCAATGTGGTTTGAATACATTAAATTGAATGACCATCTTCTGCATCCATTGCATTCAAACATGCGAGAATAGTAAGTATGATGTGATCTTCACTCCTGCAACAGACTAAAATCAATTGCCTGGTACAAAGCAATACCTGGACCTTCCTCTAAGGCCCATCTGCCAGTTCACAATGTAAGTTCACTTCAGGCTTTGAAGGACAGCAGTGACTTACTTCACCACCAACATCGCAAAGATCTCAATATTGTCTGTGTTGATAGGGAGTGGCGCATCTCCACCTTCCATGCAAACCATAGCCATGAGATACTTTTCTCTGCTCATGCCACTCAACCTGACATCTCCTTGATGGATCAAAAGCACCTCCACAGACTCTCCATTGTGAACAGCTGAATGAACATGATGGGCCAGTAAGTCCCCCTCTATGGAGGTGCAAGATCCTGCTTCATGGAGCTGATTTCGATGTTCATCATACAACTCGTCAACCAAGACTACGCTGAAGTCATTCAAGTTGAGGGATAGGTAGAATGTAATGGCCCTCACATAGGTTTTTGGGTTAAGAAAGAAGACACAGTCGGGTAGGAGTCCAAAGATGTGAGTTGTCATGGAGAGATTGATATGAATTTGATGTAAGTGCCACTTTCACCCTGTATTTATTGTACCCTTCCTGACCATGCTTATCATCCTGAGAAGGCTTGTTGTGCCACCTCTGTACCGTATCATGATTCACATTCAGATCTTGACTCACATCTGTCCCTATTGCGTGTGCCACAGGGAAGACAGGCAAACATTCTGTTTTTGTCAAGCTGGTCCCTGATACCACAGGCCTGAGTAGCTTGTTACAGGTTTGTTCCATCATTCTCTGTGTACCTGGGGAGACTAATGTGTAGTTCTACTTGTAGACACCAGGACTTCTCAGGATCTCATCCCATGCTTTCTTTGGTGAGAAGGATCACTTCACATCAAGATCTTGGCCACACTTGGCACATGTTCTATTTTACCCCACAGAAGGATACTTAATGACAAATCTCTCAAAACTGCAGGTTTGCAGGCTTGTATGGTAGAGGTTGATGCTTAAAGGGAGTCTGAAGAGGGTTGATTTGGCTGCTTGCCCTCTGTCACGTTCAAAAGGCCTCTGTGAGCCTCCCTGGTGCCTCTGCCATCCAGCCGTTCTGTTCCACACCTGTCCTATTGGTTGGTTTTTTGTCAAGTCGTCTAATAACATCGCTAACTTACCTCTGAATCAGAGCATTCTATTTTTTTTCAGTTTAGTTGGCATCAAATCCCCCCCTTTTGTCTTTTGTCTTTTGTCTTATTTTTTTGAACTTCTGGTGAGTGGTTTATTCCGACATATGTATTTGAGCTAATCTTGCACACCAGTCCACACTTCTCTGTCATATTTTGACTTCTTTCTTGCAATTGTTGCATCTTGGTATGTTCATCTCATTCATCTTTGTGCCATCTTGTTGACTTTTGCCAAGAAATGGCATGTCAATCACATTGTCAATCAAAATCCCCTGTGCTGCCAAACATGGCACACCAGGCTTCAATCTCCTCTGAAGCCACTGAAAATTTGTGTGCTCCAAGTCAGATTGGTGGAGGCCATTGTCAGCCTTCACCAATACTGTATGAGACCCCTACTCAACTTTGTCATCACATCAAAGCCATTCCCCCATGACACTGGACTCATTCAGCAGGCAGGGACATGCCGAGCTTGGTTGGTCAAAGGAGACTTACTGCCTGAAGCCTCTGATGAACCTGCCCATGTCATTTCAGCCCATTCAGTGACTCCACCTGCACATGAGGACAATTCTGACGGCTATTCCCCCTAGGGTTCTGCGTGGGTACACCCATGGGTATCAGACCTCATACCCATACCCATACCCACCAAAAACCCATACCCATGCCATGGGTATGGGTTTTCCTGTGGGTATCAAAAACCGTACCCATGGGTATACCCACAGTAGGTATACCCATGGGTTTAGTAGTACCAAGCCTAAACTATAGACTAAACCTTGTTCTAAACATCATATCTATACTTATTCTGCTATCTTATACCTTATCCTAACTTAGCTAAACCTCACTCACTCATGGTAAGCCATCATCATCATCACCCTCACCTTGCTATGGACCCACTGTACCCACGGCGTGGGTATGGGTATGGATATCCAAAGTCCAACCCATACCCATACCCATGCAGATCCCTAGTTCCTCCCCTCTCACACAGTATTCCTTGACAGCCTTGACCTGTGTCATTGATCCTCAGCTTCCCTTGGAATCATCATCAACCTCTGCACACCCATCTTCTGTTGTTCCACACACTCACCCTGTCTCCCAATCTACCAACATCCCTGTCAACCTTGGTGAGAGCAATGATCCTTTCTTCACACATCTTCCCTCTGTGGCCCCATCTGCTGACCCAGAGGCCCTACCATCAGCTAGTATCACTGTTGACCCTGGTGAGGACCAGGGTCCAGTTATTGTGGAGTCTATATAGCTCAGTGTCCCTGTGACAATGATCACTCCATCCACTCCTGCACAAATTACCCCTGCTGCCATTGCCAGTGTCAGCACACACACAGTCCCAGTGCCTGATGAATCAAACCCACATGAGTCATTGGATTCTGAAATCAGTCCGTCAACCCCTACCTCTGGGCATTGGTCAGCTGCTGTCTGTGCAGCACTCTCCACTGCCTACACACAGCTTGAGGATACTCTTACCAATACAGTTGAGCAAATCTTGGATGGCTGGCACAAGAACTATGGTCGCATGGTGAATGGCATCAATTACTGGAATTGCTATGCAAGTTACCTCACGAAGAATGATGAACAAGAACGGTGAAGGATAGGCCTTGAGCCAGATGTTTCTGGTATTTTCTTTTCAGATGTTGGTTGCTAATGGGGTGCTCACGGTTGTGCAGTGACACCAACCATGCATTGTCAACTTTACACAAGGTTCAGAGAAGAAAACCCAGACACTTGGCAGGAGATGCTTGATCTCCATGACTTGATTGAGACAGCCGAGTCCTCACCACAAACAGTCACTCAGTGGATACAAAGTTTCAGCAAAATTTGAAAAAGGCTTGTCACAATTGTGAGTCAGTTTGGATACTTGGGTGACCACATGTGTGAAAGGGTCAAAGAGCCTCTATAAGTATTACATATAGACTAGGAGATGAGGAGCTAGAAATGAGACTGCAATGGTTGAATGCAGAACATGATGATGCAGGTGTATCATGACATGTTGTAAAGTATGTACAGTTTAATGCAAGTCTCCCAGGGCCAAGTCAATTCAATTGTTCAATAGAATCGGGTATTCAAAACATTTTGCCATTGAACCACCACCACACCCTGGCCACAACTATGTCATGTTGGACATCTCGAACCATCACCCTCATGACAAAAGCTAAAGCTGCAAAGCCTACAGGAAAAGGCAGAAAGGTGGTTGAAACTGAGGATGAGGAGGTAACCGTTACTGCCTCCAAATACAAATGTTTGCAGGCCCAGCTCAAGGCTGCCAAACAAGAAGCAGCAGAGGCTAGGAAGAGAGGTAATTAAATGCTCATAGTTGTAAGTGATATTGACCTCCTGGCCTTTAGTCACTCGGAAATGCACAGCTAAGCTGTTGGAGGATGAAGATAATAATGAACGGTCTTTCCCACCTCCGACAAATCTTACTCGGGCTCACAAATGGTTGAGGGTTCCTCCAGCACCTGTGGATGATAAGGACAATGAAGCCCTTGATTGACCACTGCATTCATTGGATGAGGATGAACAAAATTTCATAAATCTGTTCAACAATGACAACAATGATGAAGACATGGCGGAAGGTTCAGGTCATATGTTACCTATTTGGATTCCCATTGATATTTACTAACACATGGTTAGTACAAAGAACAAATGATGTTAATGAGGAGGATGGCATGCGGGACGATGAGAACAATGATGAAGGGGGTCATGAAATTGACAATGGAGTATGTGGCATACTTCTTTGCAAATGAAATTTCACTCATGACACCAGCTTGTCATCGCTGATGAAGAGGAATGTGGCTCAATGAAATGTAGGGGCCACAAAGTTGATGGACTTGGGGATAAAGAGACTTGAGGCAAGGCCAAGTTGGGAGCTTTCATTGACATGCCTGATCTGGAGCAGCTGGCCACAACAGCACACACACACTTATGCATGTCTATGTTGCATTGGTTGATGGTTTTCCTTCACCTGAACGCAAGACTGAGATTGCATGGAAATGCATCATGGATGCTAGTAAGGATGGTGGTGATATGTTGGCCAATGGTCTCAAGAAAGCAAAAATGGATGTGAAAGTCAAAAGCCATCTCATAGACTATGTAAGTGATTGTGGACTAATGAGAATGTGACTGATTACCAGGACCACAGGTGTGGGGAGGGGTAAGCCAGATCAGAGGCGAACTAGTCAGCAAAGTGAAACTATGTGCCACTCAAGCGTATGGTTTTAGTGGCATGTCCAATACATCAGGAATTTAGCACTCTGCTTCGTCACCTTTTCTCACCCTTTCTGTACTTTTTTCTCATGACCGAGTTTGGCACGAAGTGTAATAATACCATTAAGTCCATTCAGCACAACTAAGTTGATCAGGGTTGTTTCCAATCATATGATAATTCAGTTCATCGCACATTAAGCAGGAAAAGTACAATTAATGGTATTATGTATAGCTAAGCAAACAAGCCAAAAAAATACTAGTATGGATATGGAGCATCACACTAGTAAAATTGTCAGTAGTAGCAAGTGCCTGAGAAAGGAAGGTGGAGGTCTGAAGGTAAATCCAAGTCAGCACAAACCAGTACACTCTGCCACAGGGACAAAGGTGACGATACTATCAATACTGGCATGACAATGGTCAGTACAACCGGGAAGGGGCAGTGGGTTACATTGACAATACTGTCTCAACAACCATAACTATAGTTGCTAC
Organism: Chiua virens; assembly: GCA_019787685.1. NCBI lineage: Eukaryota > Fungi > Basidiomycota > Agaricomycetes > Boletales > Boletaceae > Chiua > Chiua virens. The sequence goes on from JAHNUO010000021.1 coordinate 360,503, forward strand.
CAACTGAGTGACAGTAGCATTGGTGTTCAAAGCCATTGGTTGTTGGGGCCTGGGATGATCCAGACAATGCTGAGAATGGGAAAACATAAGTAATCAGGAGCCTGATGCTGAGGGAGTAGCACCTTACTGGGTTGACAGCGTCAGTCTTCATAGCCGTATATACATAGTAGGCGGCGTGTGGGGGAATCCCAGCAATACAGAGGATAATGAAGTAGTGAAGGGAAATTTGAAAGGCATAGGTACACACCATCAACCTTTTATGCGGAGGAGATGCAGAGGGGCCACACATCCATTGTGTGGACATATTGACATGGAATATGCATCTGGATGCTGGATTAACACAGAGAGGGGAAAGAAAGTGATATGAATATGTGAGTCATGGCAGATGCGAAGTAATGAAGGACTGACTCACAGTGGGAGCATGTATGATATGACATTGATGGTGGAGGGATCAAAAGTGCTGAGGGACGTGCCGCAAGTGCCTGGACATGCAGGTGCAGTGTGTTGCAGTGGAGGAAGCAAGGAGACTGGGGGACTCACAACAAATATGTTGATGTTGCATCAATAGTGGGTGAGCCGGCATGAAGTGGCAAGGTGAGGCAAGGGAAGTGTCTGGGCCTGCAGGTGCAGTGAGTTGCAGTAGAATGACGAGGGAACTCACAATAAGATCATGCCATGCCATCGTATTGGTGGTGAATAGGTTGCAAACAGGTGTCTGGGCCCATGGGTGCAGTCAGTCACAATACAGGATGCAACGAGGCTAGGGAACTCACGATAAGAACGCACCGATGTCGCATTGAGGGTAAATAGGTCACGATGGCAGGGAATGGCGAGGGAAATGTCTAGGCCCACAGATGCAGTGAGTCACAGTAGAGGACACAATGAGACTAGGGAACTCACGATAAGAACATGCCAATGTTGTATTGATAGTGGATAGGTCTGAAGTGGCGAGGAAAGGCAAAGGAAGTGTCTGGACCCACAGCTTCAGTGAGCCAGACAGTAGCCTGGTGAGCAAGATAGCAGGACCAAACCGGAAAAAGAAGGCATCTGCATGTGTGGAGCAGATCAGGGTATCATGACATGCAAGCAGTGGGGAGGATCACGAGGTAGCAAAAGACTCACGATAGAGCACACTGATGTGGTGTTGAAGGTTCCATGAAGAAATTGAGGCGATGGGAGAGACAACAGATCTTTGTCTCAAGATCATCCAGTGCATCCACAAGGGCTGTGGCACACTTGCAAATAGAGAGCTGAGGCAAACAATGAGCAGTACTGGATGAAGAAAGATGCTTGAAAAGCAAAGGTTTCTGGATAGAAACGAGTTAACATGACGCTCAAGCCAGTCGAGATACATCAGCAAATTGAATTGAGGTCTAGAGCACTAGACAGCACTCCACAGGTGTTCTAGTGAGCAAGCTAGGTCCAGGCTCCAGAACTTAAGCCAGCTGCAACATGGCTATGGATGTTTAGCACCAGCTATGGGAATAATAGAATATGAGGATGTTAGCACTATATATACATTTAAAAATTTGTCAACTGTTGCACAATACTTCAGAGTCTCATAATTTGTGACAACTCTGCTCACACAATTTGCTAGGTGATACTAGCCAGTGATGGCAACTCATACACTTAGTCATAGGTCAATAGCAATAACCAACACAGTCCTACTAATCAGACACGACAAAACAAACAACTCAAACAAGAACTTAAACAAAGAAAGAACTTGAGAGAAAGGGGGGGAAAGTCAATGTAGAACATCTAGTAGCAATATGATACTAATTGAGGAGGACTTGCAGATGGCTGCCTCGCTCCACATCTGTGTCAACCTGGTGCAATGCAGCCCTAGTCTCAATGTTAGCGGCAGTGGTCACGTTATAGTTAATAATAACACAGCGGTTACTGCATACTAACCATCCTTCCTGCGCCCATTGATTGAGTTGCTTACGTAGCTTTTGACCATGGTAGGGATGACGAAGGACCTCGTTTAACATCTTGACCATTGCTTGAAAGGTGGACCGGTATTCTTTGCCCGAAAACTGAGGGATCATCTTCAGCGTTGATGCCCCGTTCTTTGCGAACCCATCGAGGACACAGTTGAGCTACAGTGAGGCACCAATTATAATTGATGAAGACACACAGAGAACCACACACCGCAGCGCCAGCAAGCGCAACACTAACAAGAGGAACTGACTTATGGAATTGGTTGGGGCGCTTGTCTACAATCCGATAGCTGCCCGTATAGAAGAACTTGATTACAAGTTCCTTGAGGGCTGGGTGGGCGAAGTTATTGGTTTTCCCCTAAGTGGTAAAATAGTAAGCATCGCCAGCTCAGATCAACAGTTGTAACGCCACGATACCAGTTCATCGACACCATCTCGAAGGAACAAGGAATCTGTCAGTAGCCCAGATGCCGTGTTCTGTACCCACTGTGTCTTCTCTCAAGCTGCAATTTCCTGCGGAGGTATGAGCTTGTACACAACAGGAGCAACGGCATACACAGTGGTCTTTAACTCCGAACGCCATGTCAACATGTCGCCAAGGAGCTGTATCAACAAATTTTCACGTAAGTATGTGGTTATTGAACGAGGGTTGAATGTACAACGCACGCCATGTCAGTCTTGTGGTCTGGCCAGTAACCTATGCTAGGGATGAATGTTGGCATTTGAAGTGTTGATGTGCCATGCACCCAGTTCAAAGACTGCACCACCATTGTTTAACTCAGAAACCATCGTGGTGAGGGCCTCCATAATCAAACCCTTTAGATCGCGAGATTTTGATGGGAATGGGTTGTTACTCAGTAGATGTACAATTCTACATTCTCGTTTGGCGTCCTCAAGACAGTCCTGCCAAGTAGCAGGGTAGAATCCTAGATTCTTTGGGGATGGTCCGGCATCTTTGTTTTTCTTTGAGTTTCGAGGTGCTCGAGTGCGTGTGGGTTACGCAGTGAGAGACCGTGGATCCAGAGCCAAGGGGCGGCCATTAACTTGATGGTAATGGTTTAACACATCAACAGGATCACCAAGCTGAATATTGGGATGTTAGACACATCAAACCACTCAACATAGTCATACCTGAGTAAAACCGCTGCCATCAGACACATTACCGGCATTGCCATGCTGAGCCTTTACAGTATGTCAGACATCAAAAACAACATGAACATCACCATTACCTGAGTATCTGTGTGACCAAGATTGCAGTGAGCAGTATCGTCATCTTCATCACAAGAGAATTGGAAGTCAAATTCAGGTTCAGGGGGTAAAGAAACATGGCAAACACTGTTGCTGGGGTGCGATTCTTTGGAAAAACCTAGGAACCTTGATTTAGTACATGCCAAGGCAACAAATAAAACTTACCAGGGTGAGTGGCCTGTCTTGAATTCGTAGCCCCCCATCCTTCTCCATGTTTGTCTTCAGTGTCATCAGACTTTTCAGTATCATTTGATGTCTCTTCGTTTTCAGATGGACGTTCATCCAAATTGTCATTTTGATCTGCACGTCCAATTGGCTGTGTCCCACTTTGACGAGTTGCAAAGGAGTCAGATGAATGTTGGGGATGCACTGAGGTGAAAAGGAGAGTAGGGTCAATCGCCTGTGCATGAGGGACTTGAAATGATGTGGATAGGTTTCGAGAAGGAAGTGGGTCATGGTGATTCAAGGCAGGAACAGATGTGCTCTCGGCATCGTGGGACAGGACAAGATGGGGTGAAGACTTGGGACCTGTGGACAATGATCGCTGTGCAAGCTCGGGTGACTGCAGAGAGCGCAGCCTTGCCTGCTCCTCTTGAGCTGCGATACATGAATTATTTAAGGCTTGAAGATTCGGCTCGGTGCCAGGAGGGACAATGTGGGTCTGGGGAGTTGAAGCACTGAAACCAAACCGGTTGGACTCAGACGAACGTTGGTAGAAAACTGGAACCAGGGTAGTCTGAAAAAAAGTATAAGTATTTGGTATCACAATGAAGGACACCATACGGTCAGTACATCAACTTCTGGCACGTAAGGTGAAGGGGGACCCTGTGCAGACAAGGTCATTTAAGAGTGAGGATAATGCACCGGACAACTCATGTCCAAGCCTGGTTTCTTCCCAGTAGCATGCCGCCCAGACCAACTATGCTTCACCAAGGGAGCAAGGGGATTTGGAGCTACATCCACCGGCAAATCAGTCGACCTACTATGACTACCTCTTGTGGGATGATCTTTGAAGATGGCCCCGAGCTTCTCAAGCTGCTGGGTTCTCCCACCTGAGCCCATGCCTTCCCTTGCACTGCGACGAGGTCCCTGGGCAGTCTGGGACTCATTGCAATGCTCCATGGCTGCTAACTTCTCGGAAGCAGTAACATGATCCCCCTTGACGCGTTGGGCCTTGGCAGTGCGAGTCTCGTCGCCATTCAACAAACAGCGTTTACTCTTCTTGCTACCTCTTTTTCTTGGTAAAGAAATAAAAGAATCAGGGATCTGAGAAGACATTCTAAGAGGTAGCGGAGGTGAGAAAAGTCAGAAGGTGGAATCACAGACCTTGTCCGCCATCTGCTAGTGAGGGTTTATATACTATGTTGGCTGCCTTCATCGCTTGGGGTTACGGTCTCTGATGTCAACACGATCGTGCATTGGGCAACATTCATTTCCGCTCTTGACTCGAGTTGACTCCCGCAGCACAGGGCGTGTAGGTGCAGTGTAATTGAATGCAAAACGTTGTGATAAGTGAATGTATTGGTGAGACTTAGGGCAGGTAGTACAATGAACACACTGTGTATATTCACGACAACTAAAAGTATGCCAACTTGAGTGGAAACAACAAATATAGTATCTGAAAAATGAGAAAAATTGTGTACGATGTACATGGCTGGTTTGGGATTGTGAAGATACATGTATATAATAAAGCTACCCACTGCTGCGCTTAAAGCGCTTGCTGGGCAAAGGTGGATTGTCCATGCTCCACACGTCATCGCGAAGACGTTTAAAGGGGTAAGGGAGTGTAGTAACGAGTGAAGATGACCGTGTACCAGTAGTGCCGGTGGAATGATTGTTTGCATATGTCATTTCCAGCAGGGGCTCTGCCGGCATTTCTGCAAGGAAGCTGTCCAGGATATCAGCTACTTCAGTGATATCAATGAGGGTTTCAGTCAACAGAGCTTTCCTATGCACCATATGCCATTGGTGAACGAGCGAAACAAGGTCTTTGCAGTAAGGAGTAGTGAATTCATCAAGCTTGTTATCGGAGTCGATGAGAAATGCAAATTTTCAATTTCATGCGATCATGAGATTGGAAGCCACCTTCTTGCTCCACAGACCAAGAAAAGTTTTTTCGTGGCTCATATCGCAACGTTCTTGTCCGAGTGGACTGTCATACATAACAATAATCCATACAAGGACATAAAGAAGGGACTTGACGTCATCCATGTAGGTATGGTGTATGGAAATAGGGCTGTTCATAAAGACGTGGGTAAGTGACGCAGTCTTGCGAATCAATTGTGCAGTCATTGCGGCTGAATTCACAAATGCAGTTTCAAGTTGACAAAGGATATTAATTGACATGAATGGGAGAGTTCCCTTTGCAATGTTCAAGTCAGCTAGGTAAAAACGAAGCTACAAAGGACATACAGTACCACCAATGTTATACTCCCCACATTGTGTGATCTCAACTGCAAACTCCCAATCAAGGAGCAATCCACGAGAAGTGTTATCTGGAAGGTCCTTGATCATTGTGTTAAGGATGCTGCAATCACAGTGTAGAACACCTCGTTCTCACGCCTGCCGTATGACTACACACAGATTCATTTAACAAACCCTTGCTATTGTGTTAAAACTATACTTACTGCCTAGAACATCTCGAATACACCCAACAAGCTCTTTCTTCGACTTGAACATTGTCAAAGGACGTGCACACGGTGTCATCGCCAAACACATGTGAGTTCTCGGTGACTGCATCTTTGCTTGGTACTTCTCCTCACGATATTGCCCAGTTGTATCCGGAACCTCATCCTCGATTTCCACAACCCAAGCTTTATGGAGTTTGGGCACCCCATCAATACTTTTCATATAATCCATCATCATCGCCTCATGGATTGTTCGTGGATCGCATATCCCTCCGCTTTGGTCCAAGTCCCAGATGCAGTGATCCTTGATCACGAAATATACTCCATCAAGTCAAGCAAGATAGCAAACTGTCCCTCTGCCCATGAAGCCCGTGCTAGAGAAAAGGATATCAATGATTTCATACCAAACATCATCTACTCGGATCTTCCCGATTGCTGGAATAGGTGTCTCTGCCACGGGAGGAAGGGGGATTTCACCTGGAGGAGGGGGAGTAGAAGGCGATTCAACGAGAGGAAGGGGGGGATCAGCAAGGGGAGGAGGGGAAGAGGGTTCCACGACGGTGGGAAGAGCAGGAGATGTGATCAAAGAGGAAGGTTTGAGTTCAATAGGATCGAGAGATGTTCTATGTGGCAACCCAACCCATTCCTCGACAGACTCTTGGGGATCTTTGGAGCCCTTGGGGTTTGAAGCACTTGCGTGTATAGAGTCTGAATGTCCTCTGCTAAAAGAGGGAGGGTGTATTTTGATTGTGAGATCAAAACCAATTGATGAACGACACCCAAAAGTGAGAGCAGTGATGATAAAAAGGAACTGTTGCGCATTGGTGTGGATATTAAACGGAGGTGAAACCGCGCTGCCTGAGTGGTCGTAAAGGTGTACTTGTAGGTCAAAGCTGGCAATGGAAACCCCAAGGACGAAGCGCCTCCAGGGCTAGTCCATCAAGACAAGATATGCCTTAGTGTCCATCATTTTTCTGATGCGTGAAGCTGGTTGGTAGATCTCTTTCGTGTATTCAGCGACAACCTTGGTGCTAAGCCACATAACTTCATCATGGGTTATGTCGCTATTGTCGACCAGAATGAGGTCTGGCTTACGCACAAAGCCTGTAGAGCCGGATAGAGGTGTTTGGCTCCAGTTCGCTAGCCATTGGTGATGAGGACCATTCTGGGGTCATTTATCTGCGAAAGCTTTTGTGAGGCAGTTGAAAAATATAGCAACTTGCCATTCAGTACTGATAACTTGAGGTGACTGTGGATCACTTGGGGTGTTGGATGATGCGGGAGCGGCATGAGCAAGCTGGTCCAAGGGGGGGTCTGTCAAAGGAAAGTTCTATCGCCATCACTTGCTTTCCTTGTCGTATATTTCCACAGTATCTGATCCTGTGGGGATGTTGTAAGACAATACAGGACGACGCGCGGCAGTCGGGATGGACAAGAGGGGAATAGCAAGTGATTTGGGAGTGACATCTCTGAACAGCCAAAAAGAACAGCCTGAAAGAGAATGATGCGATCAAGAGCTATGATTACATACGAACCATATGATGATGTACGTGAGGTCGAACGAATCGATAATCAATTGTGATTTGAATTTTGGGCATTACTTGTATAGTACATGTATATACCTAGCTTAGTGCATAGCAAGTATTTTTGTCAAAGTATTTATTTAAGTAAAACTCTGTAGAATGCTCAAAAGAATTATAGGCCATTAGTCCCACATCTGCATTTGCACCGAAGCGAGGAACCAGATGAGTGAATGCACAAACTTGGGTAAGAGGGACAACATTGCCAAGTCGCTGACCAGTAGCTCATTTTGCACATCTGAGAATAGAGAGCTGCGAAACATCTTCGCCCATGATATCGAAGCATTGTACATAGACAATAAATCGGTCGATCCATGGCCACCTCTCTCCTGACTTGCCAAGAGGACGCATGACAAGACAGAGTTGGCCAACAGTGTGACCTGCGAAACATTATCATTCAAACAACAGATGGACTAGATTAATTCGAAATGTTGCATACCTTTCAGACCGCTTCAAGGCCATTTGCACTGAGTGTTGACATTGAAAATGGCAGCATCATAGCGGCCAAGGGCCCAAAGGCCGGTGGGTGGGGAGCAAAACAATGTCTGCGCGGGTGGAACATTGGGATTGCCATGAATGGGTTCGTTCTGAAGCCGTACTTTGCACCATAGTTGAAGCTCCATAAATGGCAAGTTGGAGTAGACAGATCCACATCGTTGCCCACCGATGGGGTGCATGAATCCCTCACCGTACTGCTCCTCACGCCACAAAAAATCAGCTAAAGCAGCTTGGAGGTCAGGTAAACCAAACTTTTGTGCAGCTTCATCAATGCTAATCTGTCACAAAGATGGAGCATATGACAGGTTCACAGCCGTCGAACCTGCAATGAAACTGTGGAGGGGCAACGGAATGGACCCTGTCTGCTTTCCACAAAGTCGGGCTGAAATGGTAAAGTAATTGGTGGATGGACGTGTGTGACCCGGAAGACCAGAGACCTGGGAGGCATTGTATCAGTCATCATCTTTGCCATCACTAACACCTGATGGTTCATCTGAGTTTTCACCATCTAACAAGGTATTTTGATTGCGAATGGCATCTTGTTCATGTAGCGAAGTAGCAAGTTCAAATGACCTGCATTTTTCCGCCCAATCAAGGTAGCAGCATATTTGTGGATCGTAGTTGTTGTTGTTGGTAGACCTAGCTGGCATCTTGATTTCCGATACATGGGCATGCTCCATTGTATCCGCAGTCCACTGGATAGTCACCCCCACGCACTTTATGCTGGGGGCAATACTTTGCATCAGTTCCAATTTTGGAATATACCAGTTGTCAATAACCCTATTGCCCTTGCCACGTTGTCCGCCGTTTTCAAGCACGGCGTGCTTATGAGCATGGAAAACATCAAGGGCAGTGGAAATAAGCTGAATGTCAGCATCACTGATGCAGTATGCTTGGACACGGTACCGGAAATCCATAAGAGCATGTATTGCAATGATGACTTCCGGTGGAGCAGCGCCTGCAATGACTGCAATGAGGTAGCGTTGTACATCGCGGTGGACACGGCCAGTGACTGGTTTGAGTTTTGAAATACTGCCCTTGAAGTGACGTGATCCCGCCGTGGGCTGTAAAACAGAGAACTGAAAGTTGAATTCTGCTTCACCAATAATATTTAGGCACCATTGGAGATCGTGATCCCAGAATTCTTTGTGAAGGTAGTGAAGGAGTTCCGGCGTGATGAAAAAGCTAGGACAAGAAAGGGGAAAGTTGCGCCAGAATGGTTTGCTAACCCCATTGAGACGGAAATGCTGTGCCTCTCAAAAAAACACTTCTATGTCATTGGGGTCGACCTTGGATTTCACAACCGAAAGCTGTGCCAGCGTGGTGGCAGTGGTCCGTGGCTCATGGCGGAATGGGTCACTGAATTGTTTGAACATTGCCATGGTTACAGGCGACGTTTCCCCCCCGACACAAGCAAGCTTGGCAGCTTCCAGAGTGTCGACAATGTATCCTGCAATCGGAGTAAAGCAATAGCAAATGTTTCCCCAGGGATCCGGAAGCATTACGCCAAGTTCAGCTGCTTTTTTTACCGGCTTGAGGACGATGTCAAGGCATTGATGAATTAAGTGATCTTCTAGAACACCATGCATGCGCTTGTTCTTATGGATAAATTTGGGAATGGGGAGGAGGGCAGCGAGCATAAAAGACCGGGTCAAGAGCTTTAGTCATATGGACATCTTGATGTTCGCCAGGCTAATCAGAAGGGGATAGGCGACCTGACCACCACACATGTTAGTGATATTTGTTTTGTCCGAAGAGAGTATTGTCCCGAGTAATGTCGCGCCTTCTGGAAGCTGCGACTGCACCATATGTCGAACAGATTTCTGATTGCTCATAAGGGAATCATGGACCTGCATCTCCCAAGCACCATCCCCAGTCATCCATTCCGTGTAGACCCTACAGTTCTTATCACTCGAAGTGTATAGTCGCTCAGGGACAAAGTCAAGCTGATCACAGAGCGAGGGGTGGTTAAAATCCACGCGATACACTCCAAAGGGTCACGCCAGTATAAGTATATCGGGTGTTTAGTGGGATGTGTGGGGACGATCTCCATGGAGCACCAACGAGGACCACTGGGAAGGAGTTCTGCACGCCCACGAAGGTCCCTTGCAGTACTGAATGAAAGGCCAAGTAACTTTATCTTATAGTAGTCAACTTTGCCAGTCAAAAGAGAGAGAGAAAAGCATGCATGATTGGCAATGGCAAGAAAGTATCTATTGCCCTTATGCTGAGCCCCGAACGAAGTAACCATAATGCAAGTTCCCACTCTTTGCAAGATGTAAACGGATAGAATAGATTCATTTTGTGGGCATTGGCGAACTTGTCTCTGTCGAATTTGTCCATGAAGGTGTCGCCACGCCCGAACAACTGAGCTGTGCCATCAAAGTGTTCCGAGTGGTAACTGCCATGTTGTGAAGTAGAGCTTTGTGAAGGCAATTCATCATCGAAGCCAGAAGGGAGATCTGGAAAAAGTTTTGAGTTCGGAGTGGCAGATTCCTGGTCAATACTAGTATCCATTGCATCAGCATCTGAATCGGAAGCTGCGTCTGAGTTGCAATGAGCTTGAACAGGGTCGGCTGAACTTGGAAAGGTGAGGGAGTCTTGCAAATGTACGAGATTATTGACCCATGTATTACAGCCAGATGTCAGTTGGCTCATGTGCATGGTGATGGCATGCTGGTCCTTGAAACCGCCTTGTCTGCAACTTGGACAATGGGGCATGATGATGTTAGTGTAAAGACTCACTAAAAATTTTTTAGCATTGTTCAATATTAAGCCGGGCTTGGAGTCGCGTAGCGTTGGTGAAGTAATGATGGCTTAGTACAATGATTGACAACAGGTGTCACATTTAATAGATACGATCAAACGAAGTGATGCTGTGAGATGATAATTGTATTTGTCTGCCATTTGTTTCGGACAAATAGTAAACAATATATGAGTCACTTGATGTTTGTTCCGAGCGCCCCATATCGGATGGATGCTGCTTTGCATCCAAATAACAGTTTATCTCGACTGACACAGCATCTTTCGAGCGTTAGTTGCTCACAAATTTTTGAGGTTGATGCTTTGGCCGAACTACATGATAGACTGCAATTGTCAGCCTACCATACAATCCATACTGAGGTAAGCAGGTAAGCTGCCACCTTTGATTGTATTCTTACAGTTTAAAACGCGATCTGGGAATTCAGCACAAATTGACGGATCCGATCAATAATGAAGCCCTCCTTGCCCTGAACGTCGCTCACGCCTGCTGTGAGGTTTGCCGTGCTGAGCAAGTACTTGCTGCATGCCTCACCCATGAACACGAATCCATGGCGAAGCTTTACGAGTTTAAAGCAAATAGCAGAGAAAGAAAGGTCCACAATATGGATATGAACGTCGGCTCAATGCGTGTGACAATGAAATGGTGCGGAATGGCTGTTGATTTTGTTGTTCCCCCCAATGGTGTGTTTGTATTAAACTCGGTGTTCAGCTCATCACTTAATATTTCTACCAATAGTTGAGAGTTCTCGTTTCACCAATATCACCGTTCGGCTTGATTGATACAAACAAAATGTGTCTGAATCTATATTGCAAATAGCAGACTACATTCATATTTGTACGTGTCTCTTTTTACGCATTTCATGTAGATTTTCAATGTCTACCTCACCGCAGCTCACCAGGACCGTACGCATACACACTGTACCCGACAAAGTCGTACTTAGTAAAATGTACATGATGTAAACTGATAGCTGTAGAATCAATTTCTTTTCAGTTTTATCTCATCTGTTGTGTGTTCTAATGATCCTTTTGAGCTTCCTACTGTAACATAACATGGCGAGTAGCCCAGACCCAGCCCAGCTTTTCATATTTTCTGCATTTTAATCCTCAGCTGTGCTTCTCAGTCTCATACTCACGAGTCACTGTTTGATGCTGCCAATCTGATCTTTAGATCAACATACTTTTATATTGTGATCGAAAGGCTTACCCAACATGTCATTGAAACAGACACAAACATGTTTTCATGTGTGAACTTCAAGTTGAATGATGCCATTGATGCTACTAGGTGAGTCAACTAATGGGCTCAGTGGTGCCTGAAGGCTTGTCCTGTGTAAGTCGATAACATTTCCTGATATTCTTCAATCACTGACACCCGATTCTCTACAAGTAGCACACCAGTAGTAGGTGACCAAACTTGGTGGATTTCACATAAATGAAACAATGCTCAGGAAAGCTCTGTTGATCTACTTTACGAACTATTCATGGGAGGTGAAAAAGGAGAAGATGTTCCACTTCTCGGTCTCTATCAGGTGCATGCTGAATCAAGAGGTCCGGAAGAGCAGGTTGAGGATGAAACAGATCGATACTTGTGAGGAGCTGTTCGTTAATTGGCAAATTTTCTCTTCTCACCACAGGCCGGTTTAGTGATGTGTTGGCGAGGCTGAAGATAGATTTAACCCCCAAGGACTCCGACGATACCCATAGGACTCAGACTATCGACCTGATTCAGAGATATCCGATGTATGACAGGTTGTTTTGGACTATCTCTCAAATGAACTGTCCTTTTTGTTTTGTCCAGAAGATTGTTTGTCCCAATGGTGGAGAGTGGGCATTTGGGATGCCCTCAGATGTCGCATATTCATTCTTCCAGCTTGCGGTCTTGGCTGTTCTCTGCAATGTCACCACCGAAGCAACCACCACACCTCTACTGGCATAGCTATTACTTGCAACATGGATCAACTTGATTTGCATGGCAGACCGACGTGAAATTCCCCTAGTCCTTCCTGCTCGCCCCACTCGCCCTGACCCTTCCCTGGATTCAAAACCGACATGGTAGTACATTCGTTTCATGATCAATCATTTGCCATTTGGTACTCACTCTATTTAGTGCATTTATGTTTCACCCACAGCCTCAGATCGATGCAAAATTGTCCTGGTGCATTCCACTCTCCCGCTCACTTCCCTCTCCATGGATTTAAAAATTGAAACGTAGTATGTTCTTTTCGCAACTGATATGATCCGTCATTCAGTACTCGCTTTATTTAATGTATTTAGGTTTGTTCAGCACCTCGGACCGACATGAAGTTGCCCCAATGCATCCCACTCACCCTACTCGCCTCACCCCCTCCTTGGATTCAAGAACTGACGCAGTACATTCGTTTTGCCACTGATTGATTTTCCATTTGGTACTTACTCCATTTAGTGTATTTAGGTTTGATCAGTACCTTCAGACCGACGCGAAATTGCCCCAGTGCATCCCACTCACCCTACTCGCCTCACCCCCTCCTTGGATTCAAGAACCAATGTAGTACGTTCGTTTCACCACCGACCGATTTGCCATTCAGTACTTTGTTTAATGTATTTAGGAAGTTTGATCAGCGCCCTCAGACTGACGCAAAATTGCCCCGGTGCATCCCACTCACCCTACTCACCTCACCCCCTCCTTGGATTCAAGAACCAATGTGGTACATTCATTTTGCCACCAATCGATTTGCCGTTTGGTACTTACTCCATTTAGCATATTTAGGTTTGATCAGTACCCTCAGACCGACGCAAAATTGCCCTGGTGCATCCCACTCACCCTACTCGCCTCACCCCCTCCTTGGATTCAAGAACCAATGTGGTACGTTCGTTTCACCACTGACTGATTTGCCGTTCAGTACTTACTCCATTTAATGTATTTAGGTTTGATTAGCACCCTCAGACCGACGCGAAATTGCTCTGGTCCGTCCCACTCGATCCACTCGCCTTGACTTTTCTCTGGATCCAAAAATTGATGCAGTACATTTGCTTCCCAATCTGTCAATTCATTGTTCAGTGCTCACTGTATTCAGTATATTTATGTTTCATCCGCAGCTTCAGACCGATGCAAAATCACCCTGGTAGATCCTACTCACCGCATTCGCCTCGCTCCCTCCTTGGGTTTGAAAATTGATGTAGTATGTTCATTTCGTAACCGATCGATTTGCATTTGTATATTTAGGTCCCATTTGCACCTTCAGATAGACATGAAATGGCCCTGGCTCATCCCACTCTGTTCGCCTCTCAGACTTTGTCTCATTGTCTTGTTGTTTCCCTTCCCATCTTGCCCTCGCCCATTCTTGCTGCTTCACTCTCACCATTTTACTTTTGAGTCACTATCTCGCACTCATCGTTTCTGTCACCATCTCCCTTGCCATTTTGCCCTCTTACTCCTGTTTTGCCATCATCACCTTGCCATCGTCATTCTGCCCTGTTATTTACTTAGCTTAGTATTTTTTTTAATCTACTTTATTACTATTTGAAAGTAAAGATTTACTTGACATGTATAGCTGCAAGAGTGCCTATATAGTTATGTAAAAGGTCCTTTGCTATGGAGTGCTGTAGTTAATACTCAGGTACTATTTATTGATTACTGATACAGTGCTCTGAAGTACTCTGGGTAGCTATGTAAAAGATACTTTGCTATGGAGTGCTCTAGTTGATTGTGTCTGACACTCAGGTATTTGTTGATTACTGATATGCTGTGAAGTACTCTGGGTAGCTATGTCAAAGATGTTTTGCTATGGAGTGCTCTAGTTAATTATGTCTGGTATTTGGGCATTTGTCATGTACTGATGGATGCAGTGGTGTCCAACCCCCGGGTTCTTTTGGAGGCAATGAATGACTTTGGACTTGAAGCATGTGGGTTATTAGAAGGGGTATATGCCAGTGGCAAGGGTGGTGAAGGGGTGGACGGCAATGGCAAGGAAGTATTTAGTAAGGGAGCATATAGTGAGATAAAAGGTCTGTCCTGAGAACCATGGAGCAGAGATGGTGCTAGTGGATAAGTAATAGAAAGATGGGAGGACTCAGACATGATACAAGCTGAAGAAAGTAGTATATTGTCAAAGAGGGGGTTGGGATTTTGGGTTCACACGGGGTTGCTAACACCCTGACATAAGTAAGTATCCTAACTTAAAACACAGCATTATCTGTTCGTTGAAACTTCTCTGAATTCAGATATGCAGCTTTATGAGGCCATAATTTCAGCATTACAGCTTCAGAGCTTGAGTTACTAGTCAACTTGAAGTTCGCACTGGCAAGCTGAGTTGTCAGAGGTGGCCTCGGGCTGGGACAGCAGGGCATGCTTGACTTCCTAGCTGCTGCACATTCAAAGATAGTAGTTAATAATATTGGATGCTGCAGTGTGACCCAGCAGCTCTAGAGAGGTCCTGGATCTTCTTGCCACGCTGTTTGGGCTCACTGAGTGACTAACTGGGAGTAGCCAATCAAATTCTAAGTTACGAAAAGCTTTACGTGCCCCCAAAATCTGCTTTGTGAACTTAGTATTATAGTTTGATTCTTGTACCATCTTGTTGCTGACCTGCCAACATTAATTAATGCTGCTAGATCTAGAGTCTCTGCCAGCGCTAGGCCAACTCTGCCATAATGTGCCTAATATAGATATTTACAAAGCTTACTGCACTGCATTCATTAATATCATGATTGTGCCCTCTTTGCTGATCATAATATCATGGTAATACACCAGTAATTAGTATCAGACCTGAATTGAGCAGAACACATTGTAAAGTGTGTCTGAAGTGCAGATTACCTAGCAGTCCCAGTTGCAGCAATTTTGTGATTGATTATAAGGTGACCTGTGAATCATTGACTGTGTGTCAACTCGAGTCTGGATGAATTTCCCATGCAACCTGCAGGTTGTCTATGACTTGTAAGTCCCCTCTTCACACTATCACTGGCAGCTTGAATTCAAGCAGTTTTTTCTTCCCGCATGCATCAACCCCTTCTTGCCTAGAGTCCTTGACAAGTAATGATGCTGACTTATGATTGATATTAAATGAGGATTCTGCCGGTGAGGCCCACCGGGTGTTACCCAATGCTGTTATGGCAGTATTACTAGCCGTGAGCCCACATTCACCAGAATGTTACTGTAATGCCAACTTACACAAGATGCTGAACCCCAGGAATTCTGTGGCTTCTAGAAGTTGTATGGCATTGCAGCATTACTTGCTTAGCTTTCCCCATTTGACTCAGGCTTGGCTAGCGAGGAGGGTGGAGAAGCCACGGCCTGGAGGAAGCTGATCAGTATATGCTGTAAGCAGCAATCATTGTTATCTCTGTCTACTAGTAAGTACCAGATCACAATACCCTCGATGCCTTTGCATCTGACTTCTTGCTGTCCTATTATGTGGCCCAGGATCCAGGCTTAGATGCTCGCTACCAGTAACTTCTGAGCCAGTATGTGTTATTGAAGTTAATGACAACTAGAATTGACTCTGAATAAGACACACTGGCGCTGCCACCTGGCTGTGTGGTGACAAAGTCCAATAAATGTCGCTCTGAGTCATTGATGGGCCCGTGTCTACTAGTAACCTGACTGGCTGTGATGTATCTGACGACGTTTGAGTCAGAGGATGCTCAAGATCCTCTCAGACACGTAAGTTAGTCCTTCCCTCAAGCTCTTGTCTGACCTGGACTTGCCACTGGCAGTTCCCAACCCAGCACCTATATGCATTCCCACCAGAGCTCGAGCCCTCTCTGCATGAAGGCATTAACACTAGCTACCATCAAGTTGAAGGTCCTTCCCAAGCTTGGGGCCCATACATAGGAAGCTGCTCATCTCAGGCTGCCACTGGCAGTGGCATGCTCTTTTCTTCCGCAACCGGGCCCGTTGGCGGCCTCGCTGGCAGCCCCATGGCAACCAGCGACTCCAATGCCAGTTATTGGGGCTTTGCCCCACAAAGTCCATGTCGTTCCCAGGCAGGCAAGTTGTCCAGTCACTCCCAAACACCAAGTCGAACTGGGCGAAAAATTGACCTCAACACCAACGAGAGAATTGTCCTCAACTCTGCTGGTGACCTCCTTGTTGTCGAACTCATCAACATACACGGGTGGGTGACCTCAGATGACATGCAACAGTGTGCCAGGAAATGTTTAAGAAATGCCGCAGAGGAGACTGGGATGGATGGTTAGTCTCTCCTTTCATTTGTTCACTGAGATGCCATTCAACTACTCAAATTTCAGATACGATCTATAATGAAGAAAACATGATGAAGCTGGTAAGTAATTACAACTTCTCAGATTCTATTTCAACATCCATATTATATTAGCTGAATGACCACCAGAGCACTTTGCAGGGCTCTATGATCAGGAGTGCAGTGGTTTTTGCAGGAGACTACAATGTTGCCAAAATTGTCAATCCTGACAACACACTGCTGCCAGATTGCCACATGGCTGTGGCCAAGGTGCATGTTGAAATGATCTTGGATGACAGAAACTGGAAGGAATATTTCCTTCACAATCTTAATCCCAGACCGGACCACTGTAGGAGTTAGATACTCCCTACGGTTGTAGGATACATTTTCCTCACTCTTCATCATGTCATATCACCTCCTGTCTCATCCACCATCGACTTCATGCCAGCCCGGTTTCATTCCTAGCGTTTACAGATCATCCGAGTCCAATCCGAGTCCAATCCGAGTCAATGCAATGCAATCCGGTTCCTTCATACGTATTCCGCTCCATCCGATTTGACTTGTTCTACTCGATTTGGCCTTATTAAGGTCATTACTATCCTAACACCTTTCCTTTCTTTGTCATCTACAAGGTTTGACACTCCTTAGCATACTCACCCTATGTCAATCCTGTACACTTACTTAGGGTCGGATTACCTTTAACAGTCCTGGGTTATGCCCAGGACTATAAAACCATGTTTCTAACACAAAAATATTGTCTTTCTGCATTCAGGAGATCTCCTGTTTACTCTCCCGTGTGTGAGTGAGCTGGATGGTTTTTCTTTTACCTTGTCCTATCGTTCCTCTGCGTCTCATCTACTTGAAACAATACTCTCATGTCCTCGCCTCCACCCGGATACTTTTACATCGACCACTTTTCATTCCGGATCGTTCAGTAGCCTCTAGGACTCTTAGACAAACCTGAATCCATCATTCCTTCAAAATATAACCCCCCTTGGGACAAACCTAATCACCCCACCTTTCTTCTTATCACCCATTATTTCTTTTCTACACCGTGAGGTGGTGTATTCCATGTGCAGTTTTATCCCTTTGCTTATCCCCCTTCCAACCCAAGTGACCGGAACTTGTCGACTTCTTTGCCAACCCCATATTCAAAAACTTCCACATTATGTTTTGGTACACAGACTCAAGCTCCCCTCTTTTACAGAGACAGCTGTGGTTGACGACCCCACTCCGTTTGCTTGCTGCTTCTGGCACTGCCGTAAGTGATACTTTGGTTCTCCACTATCACATTGATGTCTGAAATTCTGAATTCTTTCGTACCAGCTTGCTTGCGCCCTGTGTCGTCTGGCAGAAGTACAGCCAGAACAAAAGAATGGTCGCTCTACTAGTAAGTTGGTAGGGCTGGCAGTGAACCGTGTCACCCCCAATGCATCAAAAGGGAAAAGGAGTCAGGGGAAGCAAGGTTCGACTGTGCATCACTACGGGGCAATAGCATATCTCCAGATGGAGAAAAAGATGATCGAAGGAATGGACATGGCTTTATTGAGCCCTGTTCCAGCTGTCAGAGGCTGGTTCAATGATTTGCTTGCTGAACTTCACCAAACGGGACTGTGAGTGCTCGTTTATGAGTGACTGAGTCGGATGCTTCCCATTGCAATAGAGCATTGATCGAACGGGCCAATCCCATGTCAAGCCCCACGTTCTACATGCCAACTCCACAGGAACTACTCAGCCACTCCCACTCTGAGGCTGAACCCCAGTCTGAAGGCAGTCGATCTCAGGCTCCAGCATCCTTGGGTGAAATCGCCTCAGATGATTTATCTGCCCCGCAGTGGACTTTGGTGCAGGGGGGGCACTGTTCCAGATATAATGCCGTGTGACTCAGTTGTGGCATGTATAAATTTGTACTATCACCCCCAACCAACTTGGCAATCAGTAGATATACGAGACTGACAACAATTTGAAATTAAATCAAATCAACAATCTGTGGCATATGACGCACAGCCTCTGCCACCAATTACATAACTAGGAAAGGGCCAGCATTGCGGCAGCACCGACATATGTTACTCACTAGAAGAGGGCACAAGGACAACCATCTTGTTGTATCTCCCAGTTCCCTTCGAAATACTGAGGAGTTGATTCTGTAATTCGGAGGACTCTTCTACTACATGTGACAACATCACAGATACTAGTTACCGTTAGGCCATTTTGCAGGAAAGACTGTACCGTTGTTTTGGGTGCTTATGTATGTCACTGCCTGGGTTCATGTTCCTGTCGCCCTCTCCAACTGCGCGATGCATACATTGCCACTTCGAGATCCTCGGTTCAGTCAGTGTTGTTGGCTAACAGGCAAGGTAATCCGTATTTGACCCAAGGTGATCAGCACATAGCCCTAGGGTGATCAGTATTTGGCCTAATCCTGTTGTGACCTTGTGACCATGTTACTGATTATGTGTATTGGCTATCACAGTGGTCAGTCTTACATCAAAAATCTTTGTTGTGCCTCATCGTGGCACTTTGCGGACAACATCAAGAGGGAAAGGTTCCTTTATTCTCATCCTCTCCCAGGATCTGTGGCTGTTTTTGCGGCAGTCCTGGGATTAGGTACCGTTTTACCCAACCCTTAGTTTTCTGGATGCTTGCTGATTACGTAATGTCAATGCGTGACTGTGACTCCTCTGCACAGCACACCTTCACTGCTTTGCTTTCCTGCAATGATGTGAACATCATTTCCTCCCTTCCTTTCCCTTGCAGTGCTGATGCCATATCTGTTTACGCCCACTTTCATGCACGCCACATTGCCTCTGCATGATTTTGTCCTTCTGCAACAATGTGAATGTCGTTTCATTATCTTCACTCGTGGCGTTGACGCCATCATTCTATATTGCAATCACCACCCTCTCTCACACCTTACAGGATTCCTGCATCATCCCATCACCAGTCGTGAAGTCATGAGAGGCCAATGGTTAGATTATCCAAGGTGTGTTTCTCCTCTGCTTTTCATATTGCATTGGGTGTTTTTTCACCAGGCATCCATTCGCCACTCTCAAGCCTTCCCACGCATGCGAGATTGACTGTTTTAGTCCCCTCGTCGTGTCATGATCGGCTTAATCAACCTCTTTCGCTCACTCCATCTATTCTCTACTGTTCTTTTTCATTTATTCGCTCCACTTCTTTCTCTATTGAAGCCATTGTTTTAACGCAGTTGTATGTTCGATTTGTACGACGTTATTCTGACTCTACTGTACAACATCTCCAGAAGTGTGATTACTGCTCCCTCTCTCTTGACGGCGTGGACGCTGTTTTATTGTAGTTATTGTAACATATATATCACCTGGTGGTGTGGCTGCCGTTCTGAATTTTCTTGATGTTTAACGTCTCGGTCTGTTATGTAAAGTACATGGGTTTTCATAATTGGCCACATGCTGCTGTTTGTGGACCTGCCCATTTTCTCTTGATCGTCCCATCTTTGTACTCATCTACCAGCAACATGGTTTCTCTCGCTGAAATCCAGGAGTTATGTGCTCGTCGTCACCTTGCACCTGTCTCTGGGCACCCACTTGGCCCTGATTTTGTCGTTGTTTCTCTCAATTCATGTCTCCTGTCGTCTCTTGATATCAACAAGTCCCAGGAATTAAAGACCCCTTGGGACATGCCCGACTATTCCAATGCTTCTCGACCATGGCTTCCATGTATCCCAGCAATCATGGGTGATATACCTGAGCAATATCAATGGCTCACTCATCGTCTCTTCCTTTATGAGCCCCATCGCAGGACATTATGAACGCTTTAGCCAAACTTGGCCTGCAACTCCTCGAGTTCATTGGTCTCGCCATTTATTCATCTCATTACTTCCCATCTATTTTACCTTCATGTGATACCACCCATCTCATTTCCTGGTCCAAATCTCCAGCTATCCCTCTGCATGGCATCGTGGTCAATCTCCATTCTATCACCATTGGCGAGGTTACTCATTTCCTCGATTATCATGTCCCTGTCCATTACATTTACCACGAGGCTGAACCATCTATACATCCTCGTTCCCTCTCTGCTGTAGATATGGATGCACATCATGCAGATGCACATGCTTCCTTCATATCATCTCGCAGGTGGGAGAAGCGTCATGCCCGTGAGCTGCGTCGATCAGATTGGCGTGGCCTTCTTCATGTTCAGAAGGTGAAGCAAAAGTACTTCTTGAAGGATAAAAAGGACAGATGGAAGCAAATTTTGAAGAAAAAATATACAGATCTCTACTATGATTACAAGAGTGAGGTACAGAGGCACCCAACTGGCGACATAGCCATTTTATATGTTGACGAGACATATGAAGATGAAGACTTCAATGACAAAGATCCTCCAAAGGACTTCACATTTTTGCCTGACATACCAGGTCCATCTACTCTGTTGAGCGTGAATGTTTCAACAACGATATGTTTATCACCGGACGTTGAGAATCCTGATGCACCTGGTTGGAAGACGACATCTCCACTTCCAATCCCATCCCATCGAGTTCCCCGTCCTTCTCCACAACCACAACCACAACCACAACCTCAACCTTGTTCTCCTTCCCCTCTGCCTATACTTACGCATGCCGACAATCAACTACTTGATCCTGTCTCTGAACCGCCAACATTGTCCCTGCCTACACAGCACCCCACCTCACCTACTCCACTGCAAATTGCCCACGACCCGGTAAGTTTTATTCTTCAGTCCAATTTATCTCCTCAGCTTTGTTTGATCAGGTCGTGGCATGATTAATCTTGAAGAGCGTGTTCCCATACAGCCACTAACAGGACCTATGCCGTCAACATCTACAGTTGATGAGGTGCGTTCCTTTTAGCACAGCAAATAACCCTGTTGTAAGATTCTTCAAGGATGTGATTATGGCCCCACCAAGTCGGTTCCTTGATGCAGCAACTGGCATAGATAGAGTGACTACAGGTCCTCCTGAAACCTCACACCAATCTGGTCCTGAAGAAGCTGATCCCAAAAAATCTGGGGATGAATGTTGCACAAACAATGTTGTGTGTGACAAGGTGCACCTATTTGTCAACCTATGTTGCTTGTATCTGACTATGTTAGGATGTGGAGGTGATTGATTCTGTCAACCCATTGGTGCCAATGTCCCCAGCAGCATCACAAATTATTCCTGTCGTTCTGGCTATGCCCGCTCTTCATTGGTTGCTTAGTCAATTCCCAGATATGTAACATGTTCTTCCTTCCAGAACCTCTCGCTGTTACAAGGCCATCTGATGTGTCGCTGATAGGTCACCTACAGACCCACGGTCAAACAGAATGCCATGTTCGTTTATGGGCCCTTTGTAACCCAGATCGCCCCCTGCACCAATGTCTACCAATTCTCCTTGCTGGTGGACTCGAATTTCGAACCTTGACTCCTTTCGCCCCATTGTCCCCCAGTCTCCCTGCTCTTTCCCTGCCTCCTCTGGTTCCTGATTACCCTGATGTACTTTCACAGTACATCTCGAACCTGTCTATTCTATTTTCCCATCCCAACTCATGGAGGTTCCTGGCACATGACAGTCATCTATGGCAAGTTGCCATACACTATCTCTCTGACACATGTCTCTCAGCCGTTGAGGATTGTGTCGTGTCAGTTCTTAGCGGTCCTAGCTGTGCGGCATCTAAAGTCCAACCTGGGTTATATGACGATGATGTGTCTCCCAGTGAAATTGATATCCTCATTGGTCGTTCTGTGAATGTAACTATGCTATGGCCCCCTGTCGAAGTGTTCTTTGGCAGTGATCGTTGGACTGGACAGTAGGTCCCATCAAACGAGAGTTGGTTCCAGACTCATATTAGCAGAATCAACAATACAACTATGACCACATTCCACACCCGCAGAGAATGGCTGAGGACCCAATTTCAGGCTTGCAGGCAGAGGGCGATGAATGCCCCCAGATCTGAGGTGCATGCACGTGGTGTATGCAGTCAGATGGACTTGATGTTTTCTCCATTTTCACCCGGTCATCTTGTTAACCTAGATTCATAGAATTCCGCCATTTATATCTGTACTCTGTTAGATCTCTGTGTATATGTGATTGGGAGTGAAGAATTAGCAAGTGTCCAAGCTGTTACCTTCTCAACAAACCACCCTTTGCTTACAGACTGTTCTCGTCTACTATGTTATCTCATGTTCATTTTTAGCAAGTTCACTTCTTCTGCAGAGTTGTAGCCTTATTTGTTATCTAATTGAGGATTGATTGTCGTGTATCCTTTTAAACTGCAATTTGTTCTCTCTTTTTCCATCTTTTCTTCCTAGATCGATTTACTGCCCCAAGCTCGCACTTTGGTCAGATTTTTTTTTCTGCTTGGCCAGGGATCACGTTGACCTCCAATGACGCTCTGGGTGCTGCTTCTGTCTCTACAAGGTATTTAGGTGGTGTGTTGCATTCTCAAGTTCCTTTTGAATTTGCACTGAGTCCTACCTTTTCAGTCATGAGTGAGAAGGCCTTATCTGTTGAGGTCGCATGGCGTGGGTTTACTGTTTATTACCTGTTCCCTCTAGATCTTCCACTCTCTCCATAACCCTCTGGTATGTATTGAGCGTGGACTGCCAGTTTTTACTCTGACTATCTTTGTATAGCAGGATGACATGCTGACCACCATGGAAGCAATAGCATAACCCATGTTGGACATTGATTACTGCGAGTGGGCATGCTGGACCACCAGAGTAGCAGCCAAGATGATTGATCAGGGTTGAATCCGCCATTACAGGTCTGAAGACATTATCGAGCTGGACAGCAAACATATAAAAGAGATTTTAGTGACATAAGATTTTGCTCACCAATCTGTGAGGGTTATAACCGTGGTGTCTATTCACAGCTTCAACGCAATGCAGGTGCAAAAACTGCTGGTAACTCACGCAACATGCGTTGAGCCTCAGAACCAAACCGTGGCTCTCAGACACAATTGCGCCCCCAACTCAACATCACTGCAGAGACACTGTTGTCCAAGGCAAGTGAGATCAGTCAGTGCATGTTCAGCAAGGCGAATACACTTTGGAAAGAGGGAGAAAGGGTGGTCAAGACATACGAAGAAAGGGCTACTGCTACTGATGCTAAAAATGGTACCTCAAGCTCAAGGTCGAACAGATGGCCATGGTGGATGCGAGACCATGACCGCGTGTCAAGTGGCTGGCAGCAAGCAGACAAAACAAGAGATTGAAGAAGAGGAAGAGGAGAGGAAGTGGCCTCAATTCCAACCAGCATCTCAACCAGAGCAAAAACGAGAAACTGATCTCTTTAGTGCAGACTCTCCAATCACCATACAAATCTCCCTTTTGACATGAAAAGCCGAAAGCTGGAGTGAACCCTTTGGCCTAGTCAAGTCTCTGCGTCTGTGTTATCTATGTCCATGACGCCCAGCCCGTTGACTTCTGAATGTACATTCACGACCATGGTCATGCTGTCTGCACAGACCATGTCAACATCTCACAAGTCTACCAGAACAGACACATACAGACAGGGAAACTTCCAATTCGATTGAAGTTGACGCACACTCCATTACTGTGGTGGATGTCATTGTGCCGACTATGGATCCTGCTTGCCGTGAGGAGGTCTTGTACTCCTGGCTCTCTGAGCATAAGTTTGTCACGTTGTGTGGACCTCCAGGTTCAGGGAACACCATGATGCTCTTCACCGTGCTTCACAAGCTCCTGGACATGGAAGTCCATCCCTGTGCCAGCTCAGATCAGCCGCTGGCTGGCTGGCACCCAGTGAGTTATTTCATTCTTGCATCAATTGGTCGAACTGGGCAGGTATTGGTGTGTGAGCGACATGTCATGGGTCAAACTCGAACATATCCAATTCATTGGTGCATGTAACCCGCCCACCAACCCTGGTCATGTTCCCCTCAGTCACCATTTCCTCCAGCATGCACCACTTGTCATGGTTGACTACCCAGGAGAGGTCTCGCTCAAGCAAACCTATGGTACATACAACCATTTGCTTCTCAAGGTCATCCCGACGCTATGCGGATATGCCAAACCTCTCACAGATGCTATGGTTTCCTTCTACCTCACTTTGCAGAAACGCTTCACATCTGATATCCAAGCTCATTATGTCTACAGTCCTTGCGAACTGATGAGGTGGGTCCAGGGTATCTATGAAGCCATTCGTCCCTTGCAGATCCTGTCTGTGGAAGGCTTGGTGCGTGTCTGGGCTCATGAGGCACTTCGTCTCTTCCAAGATTGTCTGGTCATGGAGGAAGAAAAGCACTGGACTGACAAACACATTGACCTTGCTGCCATGGAGCATTTCCCAACCATCAATCGCGATGAAGCATTGAGTCAACCCATCCTCTTCTCCAATTGGACCTCGAAAGACTATATCCCTGTGGACAGAGAAGTTCTCCACGAGTACACCAAGGCCTGTCTGCACGTGTTCTATAAGGAAGAGCCGGATGTGCTGCTGGTTCTGTTTAATGACATGCTTGATCACATCCTCAGGATTGATCATGTGTTCCTCGAGGTTCAGGGTCATCTTCTGTTGATTGGTGTTAGCAGCAGCGGCAAGGCAAGCAGGATTCTCTATGCTCCAGAGCAGCATGCTCATCACCCTCGAACAGACCAGGAACCTCGGCATTGGTGAGAAGTGTGTTCATGCGTTCCAGGAATCCCAAGTCAAGTACATTGGTTTCATCCATGATGAAAGAAATCTTTTCACCCTTGCATCCAGCATGCCACAGTACAGTACGGAGGTCGTCATCAAAGTCATTCCTGGTATACTTCTTCAAAACCTTGATCTGGAAAATGCTGAGGCCATTCAGCCAAGCAACAAAATGAGATAATGTCATCTAAAAGTGTGGTTAGCCTTGTAGTATGAGCATAGAGAATCCCACTTGCCTTGCCGCTGCTGCTAACACCAATCAACAGAAGATGACCCTGAACCTCGAGGAACACATGATCAATCCTGAGGATGTGATCAAGCATGTCATTAAACAGAACCAGCAGCACATCCGGCTCTTCCTTATAGAACACGTGCAGACAGGCCTTGGTGTACTCGTGGAGAACTTCTCTGTCCACAGGGATATAGTCTTTCGAGGTCCAATTGGAGAAGAGGATGGGTTGACTCAATGCTTCATCGCGATTGATGGTTGGGAAATGCTCCATGGCAGCAAGGTCAATGTGTTTGTCAGTCCAGTGCTTTTCTTCCTCCATGACCAGACAATCTTGGAAGAGACGAAGTGCCTCATGAGCCCAGACACGCACCAAGCCTTCCACAGACAGGATCTGCAAGGGACGAATGGCTTCATAGATACCCTGGACCCACCTCATCAGTTCGCAAGGACTGTAGACATAATGAGCTTGGATATCAGATGTGAAGCGTTTCTGCAAAGTGAGGTAGAAGGAAACCATAGCATCTGTGAGAGGTTTGGCATATCCGCATAGCGTCGGGATGACCTTGAGAAGCAAATGGTTGTATGTACCATAGGTTTGCTTGAGCGAGACCTCTCCTGGGTAGTCAACCATGACAAGTGGTGCATGCTGGAGGAAATGGTGACTGAGGGGAACATGACCAGGGTCGGTGGGCGGGTTACATGCACCAATGAATTGGATATGTTCGAGTTTGACCCATGACATGTCGCTCACACGCCAATACCCGCCCAGTTCGACCAATTGACACAAGAACGAAATAACTCACTGGGTGCCAGCCAGCCAGTGGCTGATCTGAGCTGGCACAGGGATGGACTTCCATGTCCAGGAGCTTGTGAAGCACGGTGAAGAGCATCATGGTGTTCCCTGAACCCGGAGGTCCACACAACATGAGAGGCTTATGCTCAGAGAACCAGGAGTACAAGACCTCCTCATGGGGAATGATATCCTTGGTTGGCACAATGACATCTGCTGCAGTAACGGAGTACGCATTGATTTCAACCGAGGGGACTTTGGACTTCCAAGCGATCAATTCACCGTTAGCCATCTGTGCATCAA
This sequence comes from Chiua virens, assembly GCA_019787685.1. NCBI lineage: Eukaryota > Fungi > Basidiomycota > Agaricomycetes > Boletales > Boletaceae > Chiua > Chiua virens. The sequence goes on from JAHNUO010000021.1 coordinate 387,287, forward strand.
AATTGATGAGAGACACTTCGGCAGCCATCGGCGGCAGGTCGATGCCAGTTTGCTTGCACAGAAACTCGCCCATCTCTGCGCACAAGTCCAGTTTCACGTCACCAGAAAATGCCCAGATGATACTGACAAGCAACCGTTTAGTGATGTATTGCTCCACTATCTCCGGCGGGAGAGGGAAATCTGAGTGTTGGATATTGTGCTCAATAATGTTACATGCAGTCTGGTTGAGCAATGAGACAAGCACAAGATATGCGTGAACAAGCCATCATTCCACTCGTGTGTGATTGGATCGAGGGTGCCGTAAAGCATGTCCTTGTGGATCGCTTTGGGATCAATGACATACACAATGCCTTCAGTGCCGTCCAGTCTCTCCAACGCCATGAGGAGGACTTGCCACACATTTGTTTTTCCAGTGCTGGAGGGACCAATCATCATAAGGCCATGCTGAATCTTCTGGATCTAGTAAAGCTGAAGAATTTTCGTGATCCACCACTCCCCATCCATGAGACGCTTCTCCGCACAGACCTTCAATATCTGCTCATGCAGTGCCTCCAGATCAACAGGGACATAGTCTGTGCCAGGGAAGACATCCGCGAGCAAGCTGGAATGAATTCAATATTTAGCAAGAGAGGAATTTACGCCATTATTAACCCTCACCTAGTAAGCAGAGGAACATAATCAGTGACCAACTTAGGCACGATTGTCTCTGTAACACTTTGTATGGCAATGATCTGCTCAGAGACAGTATCCGAGAGTCCATTGACACTGTCCGTATCCTCCGACTTAGCGTTCTGCAGCCGTTCATGCTTGAGAATACCTGCACTGGCAAGCACAGCCTTGAGCACATGCAAACCAAAATTGCAGTGAGGTTGGGGTGACAATTGTTCACCACAAAGGTTGAAGAGGGGCACGATCTTGGATGCCAGGGATTCAGCTGTTCAGAAACCTTGAGAGAAAAGCATGACTTGAGCGATGAGCTCATGATCAGGCCTCATCATTGCCACCCTGAGGAACTGGTCAGAGTGGTCGTTTGCATGGCAAAAAGATGAATGCACAGTCGGAAAAGTTTCGTCATGGTGGCAAAGTCAAGTGACCAGCATAATTGGGATTAGTGGTAATGAAGATACCTGGTCTCTGTGCTTAGGAGGACCTGATTGCAGATATGCAGGCAAACGTACCAATATTCTTGTTGATCCTCAAACTCTTTCCAATGAGCTTGATCTCGGTATTGGGATCCTTGGCGAGAGCAGCTAGCCCCTGTTGTATGCTCTGCACCTATTGTGATACAGGGCTCAAAATACATGCCTCCAGTTGGCTGAACTCATCAAAGTCCCTCCATGCTCAAACCTGACAAAGACCAGTGAAAATGGGACCCATGGCCTGGAAATCGAATGCTTCATCACAGAAAAACACCAACACAAAGCGACCAAGCTGGACTCCAAGAGCCTTGACGGATTCAGTTTTACCTGGGACCACCTGTTAGATGACAAGCCAAACACAGATCTTTGTGGACATACCTGTGCCAGCTGGACCAAATGGTGAACCACCAAGCCGACTGTCCAAAGCCTGAGTGAGAGTAAGGTATACCCAATCTGTCCAAGGTGTCTGCACAAGGCGATCTGGAACGCCCAAATACTCCCACCCACAGGGGAAAGTCACATTCGCAACCCGGATAGCTAGACGGTCGAGAGGGTTCTCGGCTGACCGTTCCAGGTAGAAATGCATCTGCAAGAGCCGCATGAAAGCCTTGTTGTTGGCAATGCATTGTTGGATGAGAGCGTGGGTGATGTCTCGCTGGTGGACGAGTTCCATGGTGAGGTGCTCACATTTGCGACAGGTGATGAGGCTAAGTTCTCATAGGATGATGTTGGCAAGGAGGTCGAGAGCCTGAGAAATTGTTTCAAGCAGTTCCTCGGGCAGCTTTCCTCATTCCAGGGTACTCTCAACGGATGTGGTCCAGGCAACTTGAATCGCCGATGTGACAAGTTGAGTGGGATACTTCTCCATCCAGTCCATGAGTTGATAAGCGGGAATCCAGTACCGTAGAACGATTGTAGTTTACCAACGGTGTCAGAGAGCAAGTCGGCCAAAGAAATGCACATCAAAGATTCCAAACGAGCAAGCCAATCATTGATCTTGGGATAGTCTTTCAAGAGAATCGGCTCACTGAACTGGACTTCCTCCCCCTCATGTGGATATTCATGACGTCGACAACAAAAGGTGACTTGTACACCTTCATAACCATCAAGAACTCCACGTTGATGTTTTGGAAGCTGGTGCTCTCCACAGGGAGAAGATGTTTGATGTCTGCACTCCTAGAGAATATGCCCTCCAAATAGACCCATTGGCGTTGTACATCGATCCACACGTCTTCGTAAAAATGAGTCCACATCCAGAGAATATGAAGAGCCTTATCTTACAAAACAGCACGTGAATTCTGTTCAGTTTTTCCTCCCAAGAGCCAGCCTTTTATGGGGTTAGGATGTTTCCATCAGATTAATACCTCTTCCTCAAAGACTGGCACAAAGCAGTGAGCTCGATGAGATCTCCTTTGTGTCTTGTGAATGTACCTTTGCAATAAGGAGAAAGTTTCATTGCAGTCAAGGAGTTCAGGTTCTCACTATACTTGGTGAACAGGTCATCCTAGCCTCTGAAGCCTGACATGAACAAGATGTTTCAAGCATGATGAATATGATAGGTCCTACCTAATAAGTCGACATTTATTCCAGTAGTTCACCAGATCTAGAGTGTAATTAATACAGGTGTCCTTGACCTGTTTGATATACTCCTTGAGAGTCATCTGCACACAATGTCAGTATACTGTAGACAGCAGAACTATGGATGTTGTACCTCTCCCTGAGCTTGTACGGTGACTTCCCATAGGACAGATTCATTCTTTTTCAGATCCAAGTCATAAGTGTTTCCTAATGTTATGCTGTGCACAATGATCAAAGGAAAGAAAAAGTAGAAGTATGGGACACTTACACAGGGAGACTAATTTGCGATGGTGGCCGCAAGACCTTGAACAGCTGTTTCCAGTGTCTATCCTCAATGCCTTCGACTTCAAGTCAGAGACGATCATGTTCAACTTTAAGAGTCCTCTGAGTATGTCCTGACATATTCAAATGCTGCATACCGTCGCATGCGAGTGGGCATATCCTTGGTTGAAGACAAGAGCCCATCAATTTACTGCCTTAATTTCCTTGGATGCACAGTTGCTCGCGACATCTCTCTCAACTCCCCAATCTGGCCCCAAACACCAGACAATGCAGTCCAGATGGCCTTGAGGTTCTTTAATTCCTCAAATATGGGTTCCAAACGCGTGTGACATGTCAACTCGAGGTTGAGTGCCTCTTTAGCCCTGCATACAAGGTCGTATTCCTCCTTGACGTGGTTCAGCTTGCCCTCGAAACCATTGATAGTGTTCATGGCAATATCAGTATTCTCCACAATTTTACCCTCAGCAACAATCTTGAGCCGAAGTCCAACTACAAACCAAGTCAGACCACTGGCGAACGAGACATGATATGGCTTACTGGGTTGTTCTTGAATAGAATCATTCTTTTGGCACTTGAGAATCTCATAGGCACTCCATTCACCCCTCAGTTGATCACTGTAAAGCCAGTCCTCTGGAAATTGGTATTGACAACATTCGAGAGTCTTCTCGCCGTTGGCACAGAGTTTGATCATGGGACCCCATGTCTTGGTCTTGCAGGGTGAGTGACTCAGAGAAGGCCATGTCAAACCCAGGGAACCGAGCGTGTGAAAGTTCAAGCTCACCATCTCTTACCGGTGAGAGAAATGATGTCAAACCAGCGTTGAAGTCATGGCAACACTGGGTGTTCCTGTTCTTGCTGTCAGGTTTCCCAGACACGCAAGGACATCCTCACCTGTGCACTCAGTGTTGGCGCAAAAAAGAATGATCTTTCCCCTGTATACGGTGAGCCATTTCATACCACTCCTATCCTACTCAATTGATCATTCTGCAGAGCTTCGTATGTCTACTAGGTTTCCCTTCCTGAACACTGCCTCGCAACTCATCCGTTGCTGTGGTGAATATGATGCGAAAGACAGGCTGTCGTCGTATCATCACTACATCCCATTCCCTTGGAATGCTTTTAGATGAAATAGGAATAGAGTGCATCTGGCGTTGAGGAACCTAACCAAGTCAAGATCGAAGAACCTCCCACGCTCGCATTTGTATATCCTGAACTCGGCAAGGAAACAACAGGGGCCCTATTCGTGCCCTATCACAAGCCCGAGGAACAACTTGCTGACAATGTGATCATCTATTACCTTCCCTTGTCAGGAAGCACAAGGTTCCTCAAGTCCATACCGGTCACATATTTAACTGCCATCCACTGGTGCATCATACACGAGTTCCTCACCCCACGCTTCATTCTCGAGGTCAATTTCAACCCGCTCGCATTGCTAACTGTTTGAGATCAGCGTCTGTATTGGAGCATGTTGATTTTCCCACTGATATCAGAATCGGTGCAGTGTTACTCCTGCTGTTCCATATCCTCTGGATATATGTGCAGCTGTATTACCCCATTGTTTCCCTCAAGGCTGTGTCCGTGTATGCTCCAACCACTATATGGCGATCCAACAATAGCCCCTGTCATCCTGGTTTCGCAAAACACCATCAAAAATGTCCAGTGGACCAAATCAACTGCACTTGTCGTGGTGCTGGCATTTTTGGAGGAATGAGCAAACTTGCCACAGGCCATCCAGCTTCTGAGCAAGTTGGAAAATGTGGTATGTTCTCGTTTGATTCTTTCCCCCTCACCTTTGCATGGGGGTCTTCTTCCTGCCTAATTCTGATGTGATCCCCTTGGAGGTCTTTGCCGGTGGTCCGCTCACCAAAAAGACAGGGGACACACTCATGGCCATGGGTATCAAACTCTCCTCAGTCTGCAGCACAACTGAGTGTTGCACCATCATGTGCATGTTCTGGAGTCCCGGCGAACGGATGCTTTGGGAGTGGGTCTGGTTCGGGCCGAATCAGTGCATACGATGGGTGACACAGGGATGGGACGTACATTATGACCAATCATGCCCAGCAATGGACACGTACAATCAGTGAGATGGATCTCCAGGATACATATTGGCATATCATTGAGGTCTTAGATGACAAATTGGATTTGTGGGTTTGAGAAACCCTTGAATGGTGGAATAGGTAAATATTTACGTCATGTCTATCATCAACTCAACAATTTTTCACAGCCTTCATGCTCAACAGGCCAAGATTTTGGCATAAGGCATTGTGGTGGATGGAAGGACTGAAAAGTGCACGACACTAATGGCATATTTCGTGCATGTGCCCTCATTCGCCTTCTGGATCTTCCTCATTACTGCATTTATTTATACTAAGCTAATCAAACTTACGGCATTCCATGTTACCGCTTGGTCCCTCTCAAGCGTTCCTTTGTGCTCACAGATGCGTGTGCCATGCCATATGCTAGTAGTTTGAATTGGTGATAACCTACCCAAATTGCTCTTGGATTGTCCATTGCTTCTTGGGATGCTGATTGGTAGGTGACCGAGTGGCGTCACTGGCATTCTGTTTGAGATGCCTATCAAGGGTCTGGTATGCCCGTAGATACACTGGAGCTATATAAGCGTTTACTTGTCACCGTGGGATGGTGCCCACAATGCACATCGTCCACTGGCATTGCCCATCACACACCGCTTAGCAATGCTGAGAGGTGACAGCCTGAATGGCGGGATGCTGGCACACCTGCTGAATGAGCACAGTGCTTCCTAAAAGCAAAGGAAGAAACCACGCGTGCCATCGAGGGAACTGGCCAGTAAGGCTCATGGAGCACTGGGGAGCACGAAAGGCACTTACTTCGCAGGAATAAATGCACCGCTACCGGTGGTGCCACTCCCAGCTTGGGCTCTGGGCAACGCAAAGTGTGGTATAAAACTTCAGTGGACTGCACTGCGAGCCTATAGCAATACCACAGATGCGATCACAGCGAAGGTGTGGGAACCTAGGCCTTAACCTGAGCACAAGACTTAGATCGAAGCCTAGCTGCGACCTCCTTTCCCCTCACACCAGAAACTTCCCTGAAACTCGAAACTTGGCAAAGGTGTGAGTGATACTTTCAGCTATGCGCAAAAGCAAGTCAGAACACATGACTGCAGCCTCCCTAGGAGGTTTCTCGTAGCTATCTCATTTACTGAGCGAGGCTAAACACCCCCCGACACCCCAGTGCCACGCAGCCACAAGCAAAATTTTCAGCCCTGTCGTACACCCACTCGTTAGTAACAAACACAGGCTCGAAAAAACCTTCCCTAGACCACCCACCTCTGAAAAACCCCACTTAGGTAACTCGATGCCCGAGAACTTTCACCCTGGTGTGAGTAGGGACTTCACCTACAGAAGGCAGCCAGGAAGAGAGAGCTTGTTGAGGCCCACAGCACACCTTCTGAAAGAACTTCCCCCAAACCCCCTTTTTGGAAACCCCAAAGGAACTGGCTCTGCCAAAATCCCTGTTTCAACACCCCGGTGTGAGGACTCTAAGCTAAACTCTGAAACTGCAGTGCATGCTCCTGTAGAATTTTCCGATCTAGGCAGGGTGGGGTCCGGGGGTTGTGCTCAGGGTGTGCCTCGAGTCCATTGTGCGAATGTCGACCTTCTTAGGGTGTTCCATGACTACAAGGTCGACAGGCCAGTGGGCGAAGCCTGGGAGAGTTGCTTCCCGCTGAACTCAGAGGCAGAGGGGATGGCATTTCATGAAGTGTTTTTCGTGACTGAAGCAGTGAGTGTGGTGGTTGGGTTAGATGTGCTTGGAACTCAACCACAAAGTCCCAGGAATGCCCTGAGCCCCCCTAGCTTCCTACGTTTGTTTTTGGGGAGTTTCCTGCTGAACTTACCCCTGAGAAGTCAAGGCCCCTGCTTCCTTTTAGCCCCCAAGGGAAGAGACACATGCCTAGCTCAGTCTTTGCCTCAAGCCCACCCACCCCCACCCCCAAGAAGCTGGAACCCCGTAGCCTCCCTCTCCTGGCTAGCCACATACCCCCCGAGGCTCTCAACCCTCACTCAAAGAAGAAGAGAAACGGGAGTGGGTCGAAGAAGAAGAGGTCAGCGAAGAGGTTGCAGGAGAACTCTAGAAGAGTTCTCAAAATTGCTCGGGGAATTGTTAAGGAAAGGAAAGTGATTCGGGTTTCTCTTGATTCTCAGTCCTTCCATGTAGCAAGCACAGGCTGGCAAAGGCTCGCGAGGTTACCTCAGCACCACAGGGAAGATTTATAGCCACCTTGGAAGCTTCACTCAGATTCCTTACACCAAGCGAGTGGGTTTGTTGATGGTTAGACTCTCTAACTGTGGTTTTTAGGCACCAGCCTGTTTTCATCTTTGACCAGCATAACCATTTGCTTGCAGTGCGGTGCCGCACTGCTACTTGGTTTTTAGATAACTTGCATGAGCTTGATGCCCTTTTACAAAAGTACCTAGGAGCTCTCTTGAGCAAGAGGCCCCAAAGGATCCAAGATTATGCAGAGAATCCCCAAGGGAGCCACATCCCTCTCTTAGTAGGTTGGCACCAGCAACCGACAGAGGTAATTTTTTTGACCTTTTATCCATAAAACTGCTGAGAGTGCTTTTTTTTTCAGAACCCAACCCAGACAGAGTTGCATGGAATTCACAAGGCAGCCACAGATGAGTTCATTGGGTCTTCTTTGGTCAAAAATCTCACCTGAGCTTGTGTTATTCTCTCCCTTCTTTGATTTGATGAAAAAGGCTCACTGGTAGAAATTTTGTATGTGAGACACTGAGGTTTTACTTCCCTGCTTGTGCAGAGAGGTTCCAGAGGGCAGTTGACTACTGGGCTGAGATGAATGTGGGGAAGCCTGAGCAAAAAGGTTGAGGCACAGTTTGGGCTTTTTTTTAACTTTTGCCCAAATGTTCCCCTTCCTGGAGGTTGAGTCCACACAGTGCCTCATGCTGATAGGAAAATGTTGCAGGTGGCCTTTGTGCTCTCTTGACATACCACAAGAATAGTATGTGCTCCACTTTCTATTTACTGAAAATTCATTATTTTTCCTTCTAATAGGGTCCTTTAACTTAAAAGAAAAGGCTTGGCTGGCAATTTGGGAGCTTGAGGTGATACTTGAGCTTCCTGTTGGTGTCTTGCTTTTATATCCCTCTGCTTTGTTTTATCACTTCAATGTCGACATTAGTGGTGAGGCTTATTTTTCTAGCCTAGATAGGTTGTTTATATAACCAACTATTCAGATATGATTATTCAAAGCAGTGACCAGCCTCATGTTAGTGAGAGAGAGAAATATTCTAAGTGGGATTGTTCATCACAGGGTAGAGTTTGGTCTGGTTTAACCAAGCCAGTATGATTCAGTCAGCAGAGTTAGGCTATAACTCAATGAAGCAGGCTCAAGCTGCTGGCTTGGAAACCACAACAAATTTTGAAGAAGATGCAAATACATACTTCAAACCTTCCACTCAATTTGTTCTGCCTTCCTGTGATTTGGTAGAGTAGGTGGATTATGTAGAGAATGGAGTAATTGTAATTACAAATGACCAACAAATTTTTGAACCAAATAACTATTGGGGCATGTTGATGGACCCATTGTGATGCCCCAGTTCAAATTTTAGAGAAAACAGTGGTTTGAATAATGAGTTATAAATGATTTAAGAATTTTGAGGGAAGGGTATGATAAGTAGACCAAACAAAGTGTAGATGTCTTTATAATGGTTCCATCACAGTCTAAGGATGTCATAGGCATTAGGGAAACACTTTTTGGACAGGTGGTAGATGGTACTAATTTAATTAATTGTAATATTGGGTTGATTGGGGGGAGATCTAGATCAAATCAACTCAATTAAATACAGATACATATCTGATCATTCTATCGCAGTCTAAGGATATCATATGCATTGGGAAAACACTACTTGGACTGGTGGTGGACTGTACTGATTTAATTGAACATGATATTGGGTTGATGGGGGAGGATCTAGATCAGGTCAACTCAATCAAATATAGACACCTGTCTGATCATTCTATCACAGTCTAAGGATATCATATGCATTTGGAAAACACTACTTGGACTGGTGGTGGACTGTACTGATTTAATTGAATGTGATATTGGGTTGATGGGGGGGAGGAATCTAGATTACATCGACTCAATCAAATATAGATACCTGTCTGATCATTCTATCACAGTTCAAGGATGTGATGCATCAGGGAAACACTATTTGGACCAGTGGTGGGCTATTTTAATTTAATTGATCATGATATTGGGTTGATGTATTCTCATCTCATTTAATTGATATGGACTCAAGAACAGTTTACAGAGCCTGGGGTAATTGTAATTACAATTTGAAAACCAAAATCTGGGTGAAGTAATGATTGGAGATTGTTTATATGTATATATGTTAGGATGCCTCAAATAAGTTTTCTAAGAAAATGGTGGTCAGAATAATTTTTGAGCAAGGTAAGAGGGGAGGAGGGGGGAGGGTGAGATGCATCTCTCAAATATTTTTTTGGTGCAATTCTATGTATTGTATCATTGTCTATAGGTATTATATACATGTGGGGAACATCATTTGCACCCATAATGGACCTTTCTGATTTATTTGACACCAGTAGAGGGGGGAGAGTAAGGTACATCTCTCAAATATTTTTTTGGTGCAATTATATGTGTTGTATCATGGTCTATAGGTGTTATATACATGTGGGGAGCATCATTTGCACTCATAATGGACCTTTCTGATTTATTTGAGACCAGTAGAGGGGAGAGAGCAAGGTACATCTCTCAAATATTTTTTTGGTGCAATTCTATGTGTTGTATCATGCTCTATAGGTGTTATATACATGTGGGGAACATTGTTTGCACTTATAATGGACTATCCTGATTTAGGTTATGAGCAGTTTGCAGACATTCCAGGTTGTCTAGGATTTTGAAAAAATAGCAAGTTTATATTATGATATCACTGTCCAGGACAGACACTGTGCTTGAGGGGGTGATAGGTGATGTGACCTGTGACTTGAGATTGTGATCTCACTGTCCAGGACAGATGCTGTGCTTGAGGGGGCGATGGGTCATGTGACCTGTGACTCTGGATTGTGATCTTGCTGTCTAGGATAGACATGGTTCATGAGGGGGTGATGGGTCATGTGACCTATCATACCACATTGGGATCTTGCTGTCCAGGACAGACACTGTGCTTGAGAGGGTGATGGATCATGTGACCTATCACACCACATTGCAATATTGCTGTCCAGGACAGACACCATGCTTGAGGGAGTGATGGGTCATGTGACCTGTGACTCTGGATTACGATCTCACTGTCCAGGACAAACATGGTGCATGAGGGGGAAATGGATCATGTGACCTATGACTCTGGATTGTGATCTTGCTGTCCAGGACAGACTCAGTGCATAAGGGAGCCATGGGTCATGTGATGAAAAAATCTTATCCATATGTGGAAGCAGTGAATGGCTGTTCACTGTTTTTTTCCACATGACACATGACTTGCATGCTTAGCACCCCCTCCTCCTCATTGCTTTTCTACCACATCCCATCCTGTTGATGCCTTTCAAATGCCTATATCTTGTCTTACAAGATACATGATCTATTACTGTGAAGGAACAGGTTAATTAAACAATCAATTCTCCCTCTGTTGGACTTGTGCTCACTTTGTCATGATTCAACATGACCTGGAATTTTACAGACACTTCCGGACCCCCCACAAATGATGCAAGCCTTCAGGGGACATTCTTGGGATGGGTCTGCAATAGTTTTGTTGTGGTCTGCAAGGTTTGTTGTTGCTTGATGTTGGCTTTTCCCTTAGTACTACCTACTTGGTTTGTGACAGTTGCAAATTTTTTTAGAGAAAACCCTGGCTTGTTTTAGCCCACTAGATGAGTTCTTTGGATTGCCAGGATGGGTCTGCAATGATGTTTTTCTTGTCTGCAGTGCTTAATGTGGTTTCATGGGTTTTCCTTCTGATCCTCTCTACCATAAGGTTTTTCGTTTTACTGATCTATCTCTGGCTTACTCCCTGGTGTTACACATGATTAGTCTCTCTCATAACCCATTTCTACCTAAGTTACAATCATATGTGCAATGCTCTGCACATGCCCTTCATGGAGAACAAGTCCAGATTACTGATGTCCATGTTCATCACAACTGGCAGTCTCCTTCTTTATCTGCCTTCATATTCCCTTGATCTCACTTGGATAGAAGCATCATTTAACACATTTAGGTACTCTAGTTTGCTCTGAGTTTTAGTTGAGAAAAACTCATTCTTGCAAGTCAACACATATATCTGACAACATAGTGATTGGTTATGACAGATCCTGGATCTCATTGATGTATTCATAGGGAAAACTGGTTGCATCACACCTAAGATGGTTATGGTCTGGTTCCAACACACTGGCACGTGGTACATTAGCAGTAGTACAAAGTTGTACTGCAATGGCATATGATTATATATGCATGTCTAACAGTTACACACCTGTTTACTGATTTTATCAGTTGTATTTTAGGGCCCAGACATCCCCTGACAAAATGAAGTCATAGTAAGCAACTAGTGCCAGTACCAACATCCTAGCTGCACATTGTACCTCAGCCGTGACTGACATGGCTAGTATTGTGACTAACATATTTCAACAAGTTAGTGATCTGATTATAGGAACTATAATGTAGCAATGACTACCATTGAATGACCATGACTGACCATACGTGACTAACATTGATTATGTAACCACCATGTTGACAACATCATTCATAGTACTAGTGCTGTCTACATACTACTCTGTTGAACCCAGCTGTATCATTGATTTATCCACCCCCACCTGCCTCCTTTACATTTTACGCAACATGACATGTCTCCTTCTCTATTTTTAGTTTGGACTTTTCAGTTTGGTTGCATTGTTCATGTTCACTGGCAATGCACTTCCTCTGTCTTCACCACCTTGGCTGTGTTTTACACCGTTGGCATGCCTTTACACCCCTGGTGTCCCTCAGTTCTACCATCATTTGTTTAAGTGAGGCTTGTGAACCTTGATTTCAACAAGAACACCTTCTCTCCCTCTGCTTGTACCCAAAACAGCTGTGCATACACTGTCTTGAAATCCCCTTTGGCATCACTCTTGCTAAATGCAAATGGTGTAGGTTAGGTGCCTCTTGGTTCAAGCCATTACCATGACATTGGTGATGTTTAGCCACATTTCAATGCTAGTATCTAATGTACTACCTTTGTAGCCACAGTTGTACTATCCAAGGTTGTCCCTTTCCCATGGGCTCCGATAAGGTAGATGCCAAAAGGCATATGTCTGATTTCCATACCCTTGAGAGGATGACTCAATACCAAGATAGCCTATATGCACTCTTGTTTAGCTTGAGCCTGACATTTTAGTAGGTTCCACGGTAACCATCTGCAGGGATGGTGTTACTGGAAAGCTGTCTTGTCCTTGCAGTGGTCCTCTTCATGCTAGGTTTAGCTTCCAGAAGATTTATTCCCTCTGTTGTAAAAAGGTGCATCCCAAGGACCCCAACATTTTTCCTGACATCAATCCCTCTGTGCCTGACCTTTTTCCAATGCTAATGTCATGGTTTCCTCTTCCTCCCTTCCTGAGCACAATGAGTGTATCCCAGTCAAGGGTTACCCTGCATTCGATCCCATCCCTCTCCAAGAGCTCCAGACCAAGTTCCCTGCCCCCTTACCAATGGATATAGACCCCCATGGTGATCTGATGCTGAGCATGGTTGTAACCGACCTACCTTTGCAGTATGATTCGACCCCCTTCTCAGAGCTGATCAATTTACCCACCTCCCCTATCATTCTCTCCACACCCCAGAGGCTCTTGTTATGGGGACTTAGGGTAGAATCTCAGTTTAAACTTACCATTTGCATTCCGTGTTCCTCCCCTATCAACTTTGAGATGGCACATTCCCACATTCAAGACAGGCATAAGATTCCCCAGGATGCACCTGCACCTCTTCCTTCGAAAGAGAAGCTTATTAGCATGTTGCACTCTCTGGATGCCAATAAAGTTGTTACAGAGATTCATGGGCCTATTTCACCCACCAAAGGCCTCCCTCTTGTTGATACATTGAAGTGCACTGTTCCTGGCTGCTCATCTCCATTTGTCTTTCCTTCCTCCAGGAGATTTGATGAGCATTGTCAGAGCAACCACCCAAATGCTCCAAAATGTACTAGTCGTGCAGTCAAGGGTCATTTTCTCAGCAATGCTCTTGTTTCACAAAAGATGGTCGAAGTCAGTGACCTTCCCTCAGCATCCCCTGTCTCTCTCAGCAATTCTGTGAAGCATTATTTGGCTTCTGTCAAACTGTACAGTTTTCCTCATCAGTAAATTCACAAGATACTTTTTCAGCTTTTCGGCAACTTTCTGTAACACCAACATTATAAAAATCATTGAAGCTGAAACACCATCAAAAGCACCTCAAAAGCTCAACACAAGATGACAAGCACAGAAAGGAGTACAAAAAGTGGTGCCAAAGTTGCTCAAGAGCAATATATTGAATAGTGTTAGGAAATACTGTACTAGTATTAGTAGTGGACCATCCAAGTAAGTAATAACTTTGTAGAATTAGGTGATAACAATGCTGATGGACTGGCTGTCGTGGTATGACAGCGATAGGCTGCTCCTTGATGATGCCATTCAAGTTGGAGGGGTTCATAATGGGTGCCAGTGGTGAGACAAACTTCTTTGTGACAGCAAAAATAAGTGAACTAAAGATTGAGAACTTGAAAAAATGACCTACAAAATCTTTTTGTATCATGTCCTTGTGAAATGGTGGTGAACAGGCCAAATTGCTACTGATGTCTAGGGTTTCATGATAGAGATGGACTGGGAGGGTGGTGTTCTTCATGAGTGACAAAAAGAATGAGATTAAGACCAAGAATAATTAAATGACCTATGAAATCTTTTCGTATCATGTCCTCGTGAATGTTAATGTTGTATGACAGGAATGGACACTTGATGGGTGGACTTCATGGATAGCCTGAATGGCAAAATGTAAACAGGGTAAGGACTGAAAACCAATGAAACAACCTATGAAATCAGATGCATGCCAGCTCAGACTGTACTTTGTCAATTGCAAAGACACCTGGGGCTTTGATTCTTCCAGTGTCATCGACATTGCAACCACTGATATACCTACCTCTGGCTCCAACATCCATTGAAAAAGGCTCTTGTGAGTACTAGCAATGACATTTGATTCCCTCTTAAGGGGAAGTAGCAGCCAAGTGAAATTCATAGTTTGGGAGGACAATTACGAGCATGAAGAAGGGAATGACCTACAAGATCCTTTTGGATTGTGGCCTCACTGACAGGAACGATATTTAGTTCCCACTCAAGAAGGAACCACTTCTCTTTGCCAGTAGCCAGGTGAAATTCATAGCTTAAGAGGGCGACAGTGGGCATGATGGGGTGGTGGGGATAAATGGTGAGCAGTGGAGCCATGTAGGTTGTGCAAGGATCAGGGGAGGGGAGCTCCAAGACCAAGGTGATTAAACCAGTGGCCACTTTAGTGTGAAGAGTGGGTGTGTGACTGTACAATTGTGAGATTGTGGAGGTGGGTGGGTCTGACCTTATGGCCATCAATGAGGTCAGAAAGCTGTCACAAAGGCATGATGGTCAGCAAATTTGTTGACATAGAAGAGGTTGAAATGGTCATATGATTGATTTGGGAGGATTCCTTGAGGGGGATGGGTGAAGCGGCAGCATACACCAAAATGAGGTGGTGTAGAAGTTAGATACTCCCTACGGTTGTAGGATACCTTTTCCTCGCTCTTCATCATGTCCTATCACCTCCCATCTCATCTGCTATTGACTTCATGCTAGCCCGATTTCATTCCTAGCGTTTATAGATCATCCAAATCAATCCAAGTCCAATCCAAGTCAACGGGATCCAATCCGGTTTCATTGTACATATTCCACTTCATCTGATTTGACTTGTTCTATTCAATTTGGCCTTATTAAGGTCGTTACTATCCTAACACCTTTTCTTTCTTTGTTATCTACAAGGTTTGACACCCCTTCTTAGCATACCCACCCTACGTCGATCCTGTACACTTACTTAGGGTCAGATTACCTTTAACAGTCCTGGGTTATGCCCAGGACTATAAAACCATGTTTCTAACACAAAAATATCATCTTTCTGTGTTCAGGAGATCTCCTGTTTACTCTCCTGTGTGTGAGTAAGCTGGATAGTTTTTCTTTTACCTCGTCCTATTGTTCCTCTGCGTCTCATCTACTTGAATCAATACTCTCATTGCCTCAACTCCACCCGGATACTTTTACATTGACCGCTTTTCATTCCGGATCATTCAGCAGCCTCTAGGACTCTTAGACAAACCCGAATCCTTCATTCCTTCAAATATAACCCCCCTTGGGACGAACTTATTACCCCACCTTTCTTCATACCACCTATTTTTTGTTTTCTATAGTGGGCAGCGCGAAAAACGGCATCAGTGTGTATTACAGCTATTTTTGGTTGTCTTGCTGCTGTGATGCTTGGTTTGACAACCCACATGCCCATGTTTTCATCTGGCACATCACCAATGCAATCGAACTGGTGGACAACCACACAGGAATATAAAATGCCCTGAAATAAGAAGGAAAAAAAAACAAAGGATGCCAGCAACATCCAACCCCTGGAATCCTGAGAGCTCCAGATTGGTGACCACAAAGACACAGTCACATCATGGACCTTCGTTTCTCCAATTTGGGCAGCATCAGATGTATTCATGGCGTATCCTGCCTGTGCCACACAAGTCACTGGGGGCATAGAATGTAGAAGATGCAGAATTAAAGACGGAGATCTTGTCGAGGTAAAAAGGGCATGTGTCACAAGGTTCATCATCGTCGGACTGAATCTTGGTATGGAGGAAGGCTCAGACAAGGTGTGGGAGATGAGGTATTTCAAGTTCCTCTGCAAGATGTGGGATAGTTTTTGCCTGCCTTTGTTCTGGGTTAGAGGATAGTGAATATACATCGTAAAGTGAAGCTGACAATAGACTACTTATGTGCAGTCTTAGCCAGTTGTACAAATGTGTCAACTGGGGGTCCTTCCACAGGTTCAGAGTCATTGTGGTCTTCTCGCTGACTGGAATTTTCATCAGGAGCATCTGCAGCTTCTTCCCATGGCTGATCACATTGGTGTTGCTCCTGAGCCTCATTATGGTGCACTAATGAGTAATATTTTCAGTACTAATCAATTGAAAGTAATAGACATACCTAAAACATGAAGAATTTCCAAGTTTCTGGTTGTAGACCCTGCCCTTGAGACAAGCATGCCTTGGGAGTGGAACTTGATCCTCACAACTTGTAGCTTGTTGAGCCTTTGGTTGATGACCAACATTTGTCCCAATGCTTGATGATGGCTCAAACATCAATATGGCATCTTGACAGCTTTGATGTGTTTAGACTCCATGATGGAGGAACATAAGCCATTTGGTGCACCAAACTGCTTGATTAGCTCAAAGTAGTGAATGAGTGAGTGTTGAGGAGAAAGGGAGAGGGACTGCACAGCCCCACTGTTCAGAAAGACGGTGTGATAGTGGTGGAATTGAGAAAGCATGTCTTCTAGTTGTGTGAGGTCTGACATAGTGATGATGTCCTTGCGAACCAGATAACAGAATTCTAAAAATGTGTGAAACATGTGCAACATGTCACCAGGGACATGACCCTCAATAGCAGTGAGGTAAACCTGGGGATGAAAATTAGAGACTACATAGTGTTTCATATCTACACAAGATCTGACCTTCATAAGTGCCTTTGAATCATCGCCTGTCCACTGTTTGAAATGTCTGCCTTGAGGGAAGCGATGAAGACCAGCAAAAGACGCTACAGATGCAATGCTAGACTTCATTTGAAATCAGTCACATTGTTGTTGCCAGAGGGTACTTACTGGCAATCAATGTTATCTATTATTGTGTCCACATGTTTTTGACCATAGGTGATAGTCAGGTATTTCTCTACCCAATTGACTAAATTATCCTTGAAGACGCCCTTGATTAATTGATATAGTATATCCAGAGAAAGAAGTCAGCATATATCAGCTTGAGGGAAATCATTGGTGAAGGGCTGGAAACTGTCACCATTTGTGTAGCAAGAAGACAACACACTTACTATGATATCAGCGACAATGCCAAACTCACTCCATAAGTCATCAACATTCAATTCCTTGACCAAGATATCAGTATGATCCTGGGATCGCCACATCTTAAGACCATCCTCGTCAAGGTTTAATTGGTGGGCTAGGCACCTTGTGAACTCTGAATGAGGGAATGACAGGTGAAAAAAAGAGGACATACATTGCACACCAGTTCTGTACAATGCAAGCTAATAAAGCTTGTTCTTCATAGTCGGCAATGTAAGGTCTGAGCCCATAGACAGCATGGTGGTGGTGTTGATTGGCACAGCATATCACATTGCATTTGGTCATGTAGGTTTTAGCACTCGTAAAATCCGGGATAATGTTACATGGAAAAGTTGATGGCAGAACTTGTGAAACTGGGCTGTCTTTGCATCCCCATGTATGGCTATTTATTACAGTCAACACATCAGGGGAGTATCACTGACACTGAAAGTGTACCTAGTTTTGGAGTGGCAAGAAAACCAATGAATGTGACACCATGGTGATGGGACTACCAGGCACTGTTGTGGATATTTCCAATTGAGGGGTACAGAGAATAATAGTTGTGCTGGCCAGTAGCCACAGATACAGTTGTCTTGTAGCTACCAAGGATGATGGGTACAAACATTGCACCCTTGCAACCTGGATGGTCATGAGCAATGTTGTCCTTCACAAGGGTCAGTTGTGGTACAAATGAAAGGAAACTTAATTTACCACTTGGTCCCATGCCCAATCTCCTCCCATAAAATCCTGGAAACATTGTGTGTCTGTCTGAGAGTTGTACTCACTGTAGGTAATAGAAAAATTAGGTGAAATGAAGAAAGGTGGGGCAATAAGTTCATCCCAAGGGGGGTTATATTTGAAGGAATGAAGGATTCGGGTTTGTCTAAGAGTCTTAGAGGCTGCTAAATGATCCGGAATGAAAAGCAGTCAATGTAAAAGTATCCAGGTGGAGTCGAGGCAATGAGAGTATTGATTCAAGTAGATGAGACGCAGAGGAATGATAGGACGAGGTAAAAGAAAAGCTATCCAGCTCACTCACACACAGGAGAGTAAACAGGAGATCTCCTGAATGCAGAAAGATAATATTTTTGTGTTAGAAACATGGTTTTATAGTCCTGGGCATAACCCAGGACTGTTAAAGGTAATCTGACCCTAAGTAAGTGTACAGGATTGACATAGGGTGAGTATGCTAAGAAGGAGTGTCAACCCTTCTAGATGACAAAGAAAAAAAAGGTGTTAGGATAGTAATGACCTTAATAAGGCCAAATCAAATAGAACAAGTCAAATTGGATGAAGCGGAATACATATGATGAAACTGGATTGCATTGCATTGACTTGGATTGGACTTGGATGGATTTGGATGATCTGTAAATGCTAGGAATGAAACCAGGCTGGCATGAAGTTGATGGCAGATGAGATAGGAGGTGATAGGACATGATGAACAGCGAGGAAAAGGTATCCTACAACCATAAGGAGTATCTAATGTTGGAATATGTATAAACTGTTCCGACCGTTCCGGGTAGTTCCCGCGCTTCCGAGGCTTCCGCTTCCGGAAGTTCCGAGGTTCCCACGCTCTGGAAGTACCGGAACGACTATAGACTTATTGTAGTACCTTAGGCACTACAATACAATTAGTTACAATCATCAATGCAGTACCATTACTCCTCACTACAGGTACAGCATAGCATTACAGTAGATATATAAACATGTTCTACTGTATATACAGAATAATAATCTTCTCTCTCTCCATCCTCCACAATATCGTCTTGAGCTTCACCATCAGGTAAGTTACCAGAGCAGTGACTCTGCCCTCGGGACAACCGGGTCCTATGGATCCAGTCTGTTCTAACATCTAACTCCTATAATGCCACGACTGGAATGACAAATGGAGGGAGTACGAGATGTAGGGGCAGTAGAGGTATGGGAGGGCCCTGCACCAGAGAAGAGAGAGCTGGAACAAGATGAGTGAGGCTGGGATGGATTTGACAGAGCCGGAGAATGCTCCCGAGAACCAAAGCGATCAGTGTTGCTATCCAGCACTCTGAACCCGAACTGTTGACCTGGTGTTGCTAGAGTGAAAGACGGTTGAACAGGTGGTGATTCTTGTGATGGCTGGATCGCAAGGGTTTCTTGTAAATCAGCTTGCTTAGATTTGAGATGGGGTCATGGACGTGGCCTTGAATTGTGTTGCAACTCTGTACTTGAACTGGGTGCCATGGGATTCACCTCCAGGTCCTTGGTCACAGCATCAAGGGTGGCGAGGTGTCTCGACTTGCATTTCCCATGCCGATCAACTTGAAGTTGTTCAAGATTTTGCATCTGAGCCATTCTAGCGCTGGTCCCTCTTCCATTCTGTGAAGATCACTGGATCTCAGCTTCTAAACATTTTGAACAGGGATTAGTAGTGAGCAAATGACCATGATATAGCAGAGCTTGAGAGTGGGATGAAAATTCACCGGGTAACACCTCAATGTCAACTTTGGCCTGCAGGTGCTTCGAGTCTGGGTTCTCATCTGCTGAGTCATTGTCTGTGTCATTGTCTGACTTGGAGCTTCCGTCATAGCATACCTTTTGTTTGAGAGCCATGACAGGTTGATGAAGACCGGCAGGAATATTTGCATGTGTAACACCAGTATTTTATATTCCGGTAAGTGAGCGGTGTATTGGATAACATCCACTAGTACATCAGAAATCTACAAGTAACAAGGCAGTCTCCTGCCCCATATGTAATAGAATGCACCAGCTATGAATAAGAAAAAAAATACAGATGCATAAGTGAAAGGGAAGAACTTGGCTGCAAATAAGGATTGTTTATTGATGAGATGTATATGAAATTAGAACAGTAAAGCCTATATCTTGGTGCAATGGGGGTTTGGAGCAGTGGAGGAATACCATGCGCAAGAGTGTGGGAGTGGGGTGAGAGGCCTGGGCATTGGTCGCAAATGTTTTGTGTCCTGATGCTGCTTGTGATCAATGCTGGACAGTCGTCTTCAATTTGAACTCATGGAACCCAAGGAAGCTGGTGATTGGGAGGGAGTAAAGCCAGATCCACTGATCACATGGATGGGAGCAGGACATCATGTATGTAAAGGAAGGCGCTGTTGTCCCTGGAAGGTGGGTGATTCTGCCTCAGTGGACTCAGAGTCTGAGCCGTTGGAACCTGATGAAGCTACTGGCGATGCAAGGGGTAACAATACATTGTTGGGGTCCAAGGGGCATGATGTCAGAACCCATCTGTCATCCTGTAGATCACATAGTGCCTAGAGCAAAGAATTGATCATAAATTCATGGGTGAGTTGACTCTCATCGGAGAGGAAATGGCCATTTGAGAAGTTCATTGGGGAGACTATTCCCATGCAGAGCTTGTTAAGGAGTGGGATCAATGGCTGGAAGTAAGGCACAATTTGTGGGAGTATGTTGACAGACCAGCCGAGATTTGACTGGATTGTTGTTGTCTTTGTGGTGCTAGGATGAAAAGAGTTAAAATATGTATTGAAACATGAAAGGTCCCCCTCAGCCTTTATTTCATGGGGTCAGTTCAGGAGCATGCATATTCCGACTAGCACATAGAACATGGACTCGAGATCATGGGCTAGGTGATGTACCACTGGCTTTCCAGGCCCTGCAATCACCAGCTTGGCAGCCATCCATGACCATGTTCCCTAAATCGATTCCTCGGCTGATTGGCTGTATGAATGGTTGTGGACTTACCATGCAGTACAATAGATTGGTATTGATTGAAGGTCTGGTGGGGTCTACTGGTTCCCCTGCCACAGGAAGCTTTACCTCATGATCTTGTCCCAGCTTAGAGACTGGGACATACTGCACGGTGTTCCGAGCTGGTTGATCACCATGAAGCAACATAGGAACGGCACCTTCACTGCAATCCCTGGGCTTGACTGAATCGGATCTGGGATTAGGGGTAGAGGGGTGGGTAGCAGGCTGAGAAGAAATGGGCCCCATAGGGACAGCATAGCCCCAGTCAGTGAGAAGTCCACAATGGGAAATGGATGCCTTGATTTGTCAATACAGGTGTTCCCGTGTCTCCTCAGGGAGGACATCAAGAAATCGCATGCAGTTGTCGGTTCCATCCCATATGACAAGTAGGAGGTTGAATAAACTGATATTGCAATGCAGAATGCCTGCTTTTTCAATCGCATCTTTGTGGGCTGGAATGTGCAATTCAATCAGTAAATGTTGATGAATAGCAAGTGAATTTAACATACCCAGAACATAATTGATGAACGTGACAAGGAGTTCAGCAAGGGAGTTGAACCCAAGAATCTCAAATCCGATGGGCTCGGTTATGAGCCATAAGAGAACCCATAATTCATATTGATGGTGGTCCACACTGTGACTGGCTTCAGACAGGAGGGAATGTAGTAAATGTGTCGATTTGTTGATTAGAGTATCGGGATGAGTTGGATGAGGACCTCAAACCTGCCCTTTGTGTATGAGTGTCAGGACACCTATGACTCCAGTGGCATTCAGGAGCGCTAGGATAGATCCTTCTGTGTATTTCCATAACGGATCAATCCAAGAGTCTTTAATGATGACCCCTCTTTGTGTGTGAGGCCACTTCAAGCTCACCAACTCGGAGTCACTGGCAGATTCGGAATCAGCGCTGTTTGACTTAAACTCCATCGAGCCAGCCCAGATGGTTGTCCTGCGTCCATGCATAATATCCAAGATGAAGAGTAAGTTGTCGATGGTGACCTTCATTTCCAACTCCCCTTTCCATGCGATCAATGTGCGCTTGTTCCCGCTGTCATCAAGCAGTGAAACATTGAAACCAAGCTGGGCAAAAGTGGCAGTGGTGAGACCGACTATGATGCATAGGAAAATTTCCGGATCAGTATAAATGTCGATGAAATGCATTTCGAGTGAGCCTCCTCGATCAAAAAAAGTCAAACCAACATGGGCTCCTAAAATTCAAAGGGAAGGAGTGGCATGTCTCCTATCCTGAGCATATAATGATACGCTGGTTTTCACAGCAATCTCCATGTAAGAAATTCTCTGTGTGTCACCACTATTCTTGCTCTTCATCTCCCTGAAGATGAGGATGTCTCTCCAGTCTGAATCAGCATCATCTGTACTGAGGACCAGGTCTGGTTTTCATTGAAGATAAGACCCTGTGAAGAATTTTTTGGCCCCTTGCGCATGCCATCTCCTGAGACAGGTTGTGTTAGCCATATGTTGATGAACGGTAAGAAAAGCTTTGACTAGACCTGTTGGTCTTCTTTTTGGTGAAGTTCTCGATTGATTCCAAAACATTATTCAAAAACATCACCATGTTCACTTCAGCTGTGCTTTTCCCCTTGGAATTCAGAAACCTGACCCAGTGCTCCTCTGCGCCCTTCTTCATTCTGTAGAGCTTTTTATCACATAAGTTGTTCAGGACATCTGACCCTTGGGTGCAAAGAACCAAATAGAATAGAGTCAGGGAACAAGGCTTTCAGTAGCCCTTGGGTCTTAGACTTGCTAAGGCACCAGCGGAAATCCTTTGTATCATTGTTGACTAGGCAATCCATGTTGTGACGATATCCATCTGATTTGCGCCTATAACCCAATGGAATACTGGCAAGCTATGTGTGAACCTTTGAGATCAGAACTAGTTATTTGGAGGGAAATGACATGACATACCCGGGTATTATTGTGTGGTGTAGCATGTATGCACACAGGTTGGGGCTGTAAACATGTCAATTTTTTTGACTTGTACTGATTTAGGGAACAAGAGCCACCTTCTGTCTATGTGCGCTGTCTGTTATGATAGCTCCGGGTAGGACCTAGCATAGCCGCAAAAGCGCCAAGTACCAAGTGGCTGCGATAACTCAAACAACCACCACTTGATACGTGGTGCACTGAAGAGTCAAACGAGGGTTTCTGGTCAGCAGATTGCTACCAGAGAGACAAGTGAAAACTCAGGCGTTGCTGAGAGTTGTCTGGTTGGGAATCTATACCCAAGGGTCGATCGAGGGTCGAGGGTGTTGACTACATTGAGTCCGAGTTGGTCAAGGGACAATGAGAGAAGTCCCTGGTCGAGTGGTCACAAGGAAGTGTCCGAGTGGAGCAGTGATACTCAGCTAGATTGCGGGTACTACAGAAGTATGGTGGTACAGAGGGAGTATTGCTGCGAGGTTTATATACATTGATATAAAAGGGGTGTTCCAATGAAAGAAATGGATCACCAAAGTCCTTCGACTTAGCTGTTGTGACAGGGGATGCTTCAGGCTTGTTCCAGCAAGAAGGCATTGCTTGGGGGTATCTGTGATCCATGCCACAAGTAGAGTGTAGCAGTAATGAAGGGTTCCTACTGGGTTGTTCATCATCACACCGATGGAAGCAGCGATCTTCAGGGGCCACAAAATTAAGTCCAACGCAGCGTGGAAGAGCTGATCTTGCATTAGGCTCTGCACGCGGGTATTCTTGACGGCGAACTTGGGGATCAGAAGAAGTGCGAGGAGCATATAGCCATGGAGAGAGGTTTTGCTGTGAATTTTTGCGTCAATGTTCACAAGGCTGATGAGTACCAGATGTGCCATGCGGTTCCCAGTCATGACTGAAATGTTGGTCTTGTCAGAGGAGAGGACTATGCCTAAGAGTGTGCTTCCACTGGGAAGTTCGCACTAGATTATAGTTGGCATCAAGGTTTTGAAACAACCTAGAACAAGACTAGACTGTTAAAGTGTAGTGGTCGAGTGAAGAGGGGGTTCAGTCCAGTGAAGAGGTGAAAACCCCAAGAGAACTTTGTTAGAGCTCTCTGGCTTAGATTCATGGGGTTTATATACTACATGGATGTCAGAGTTCTAATCTGAGTATGAACTACATAGATAAGGATATCATATCCTATTGGATGATAAGGTGTGAATGTATATGAGTCATAGATAAGAGCATAGCCTTGTTCTGCTTCTGATGAGTCAGTGATAAGGGAAATGAATAGATAGAAGCGTGTGTGTGATTTTGTGGCAGTCAATAGGGTATGTTCCTTTGGACAGCCTTGACATGAGGTGTTATCTTTAGAATAGATTGAAGGTTGAATCTGTTAAGGGAGGAAAAGTAGATATCGTAACAGGTTTCTTATAAGCAATAAAAGTCTTACTTGAATCTCCCAAGCCTGATCACTGCTCATCCACTCATCGTAAATGCCACAATATTATCTTTGCAGCGGAGGTCCAGACTCTCTGAGGGACAAAACTTATGTGCGGTGCGAGTAAGGGATGACTCAGAAGTGCTTGAAGACACTCAAGTGGTTGACGGTAGAACACCCGGACAGCATTCTTTGTCTGGCCCTTGGGTTCGATAGTTTCACAAAGCCAAGCAGGTCCTGATGGTAGCGTTTCAGCACGGGTTCACAGCTGCTCTCCTGTCTGAAATGAGAGTGGTGCACGTTTAAGCTGGAATGCAGTTAGAAACCGATTATAGTTGCTAAATTGAGGTCATACGCACAGTATCAAGTGTGAGTAACAAATTGATGGCAAAGAGGCTAAGACCTGAGTGAAGGAGCCAAGAGGCAAGCTGCCATTCTTCTCGGGATGCAAATGGAAAATAGAGGTTTTCTTGCCTCTCGGAAGCATGTTCATCCTGCCTGAAGTTGTCCATAAAGGATTTTCTGCCAGGGAATACCTCGCTGCAACCCTCATATACCTCTATGAAAGTTTCCAGCAGACCTTGGTCCATTTCTGTCCCATTTTTGGTGTTCATTGCGATATCTGGGTCCATGAAATCAGGTTCCTGGTCATAGAGGTCAGGATTATTGCCATCCGCTGAATTGGATGCTATGTGAGGTGAATCGACCGAAATTCGAGTCCTTGCAACAGGTGGAATCTGAGAGGAATGGGCCTGGTGAAGGGTATGCGTAACCTCCTCATGCCAGGTAGACCTGCATGATCCTGTCGGCTGATTCATGTGCTGCAAAACATTTGTCTCTGAGCAGAACTTTTTGCTGCATTGGGGACAGCTGATAGTCTTAAGCTTACCACGATTCGCTTTGGCACTGGGCATCGCAGGTTAAAGACTCGTGGGACCAACCAATGTGCAACAAGTTATCTCACAATTCGCTTCACCTAATATCTTGTCACTGGCACTATTGTGGCATTGTACACGACTTACTCAATCAGTCTGATATGTTACATATCAAATACTCAAAGCTTTCTTCCTCTTTTTTCTTTTGGGGGCATATCTCTCTGCCTGCTCCTGAGAGGTGGCATCATGCGAAATCTAGTGAGTCCCCACATTCTCTCAGCAGCCATGAGTGCAGACAAAGACAGGGAAACGAATGTTTCCGAGGACAACACTCTTGGTCCAATCAGATCCAGACTTGGACACAACATAAAAACTCCCAGTCGACACCAAACGGATGCTAGTACTGTAGGGTGAGTGTAGCACTATTTACACAACTTCTGGACTTACCATGAAGGACGAAGGACAACGACCCAGAAATAAACAGGACAGCAGACCTGCAAACGACACTTACACGTGATGATCGAAGTAGTACACTGGATCATGTCCAAGCTGCATCACGATTCACCTTGAAGTCCTGAAATCCGTCACACTTGTGTGTGGGAGGCCTGGGATGGTTGAAGTGCTCCTTGGACAAGCCTGTTTGCACCTAACGATGTACCTTCCTCCAAGACGCAAATCTCCAGAGATGTTGCCATCACCAAGGCTCTCGAGATGCTAGATGGGGTGTATCAAGGCATTGCTTCCCACCGTCTATAGAGATAACTACTAACTGGTCTCTGTCTCGCCCGCCATCTGTTCCTGACCGAGGTATGGATATTTGCTGTTTGCTAATATTTTTCTGACATTGCAATGTAGATCATGATCCCATCCGATGAGTGCGAGCTGGCTGAATAGGCCAAGATTCTTCAAGATCGCTGTCGTTGTCTACAAACTTCTCTCCCTTTCTGGCCTACATAACACGAAACATACATACTAGGTCCCTGTGATTAGCATGTAACACGCCGACCAAGAAGTACACCTCATACGCAGAAACCTCACATTGCAAATTGTTCACCGTAATACCCTCATGCTTCAATACAACCATTTGTTGTTGGACAAAGCTCAGGAAGATCTGCAAACCGCTGACCGATGCATTGGGTCGCAGTCGAATATGGGATGCAGGGACGGTATTTTACCTCCATTCTAATGTGGTATTTAAAACTAACAGGTGCTGTCATTGACGGTCAGACAAGATAAGAACACCCAACAATCATCTCGATTCCGTGACTGTACTCAATGTAAGATTAGACTAGGATAGACTAGGATACTAGACAACTACCAGTACAGACTGGGACAGTTGTATCCATGTAGTACTCAAATGATACAGTGTTTGCCCAGTGCCCAAAGGCAGTGACAGGCAATGACAGGTGGTGACAGGTGGTGACAGATTGGGGCTCTGAGAAAAATCTGCTGATTTGGCTAATTGAAAGGGTCAGTTTGCTGATGTAGCAATAACTCGAACAACCACCACTTGATATGTGGCGTGCTGTGGAGTTCATAGAGTGGTCTGGTCAGCATAGTTGCTACCAGAAGGAACAAGGTTGGACTCAGGAAGTTTCCTAAGTTGTCTGTTCAAGAATCTATACTCTTGGGACCGAGGGTCAAGGGTGACTTCTAGGAAGTCCAAGGGGAGTCGAGTATACTCAGCTAGATTGCAGAGAACAAGACTAGTGTACAGGAGTAACTCAATGAGCTATTTATATGTAAAGGAAGGCACATGGTCCAACAGAAGAATGTGTGACTGAGAAGAGCAGAACTGGCACAATGGTCAAAAGAGGGAATCATACGATATGAAGGTAGCAGATGATGACAAGAAAGAAATGAGTAAGAATTCGGGTTGAGCTGATGCTTAAGTAAAGGTTCCTAATGGAACAAGTACAGATGAACATAGTGAGATACCTGAAGTATCGAGCATAGTAAAGTAGTACAAGTGAGAGAAAGAAAAGAATCATAACACTCCCTCCATAGATCTTGCCTCACTCACTGGACATTGCCTTGCTTTTTATCTGCAACCCTCACATCACTACTGCAAGTCCGTCATTTGTTCTAGGTTGTTACAGATGCTTGCTTGTTTTCTGAGTCAGATGGATGGATAGATTGATAGATGCTTAGTCAGTGTTAGAGACCGTTGTAGGGAATAGGTATTCCCTGTGCTCACATAGCTCCTGATCTGTCTGCTTGTGCGAACTCATCTGGATTGCTGTACCCGTGCTCGTTATTTACTCAAGACTAAGGACAAGGCTTACAAGAGTAAAGGGTTCTGTCTTGAAGTTCCACAGGGGTGATGACTCACCCATATGTACATAGGAACAAGAAGACGGTGTAAGGAATAGACATTCCTTGTGCTTGTAAAGCACATTCCCACCACTTGCCAACATCATCCAAATCCAAATCTGAACCATCTGTCCACTTGAATCTGCCATTATTTGCTCATATGCACAAACTCATCTAGATTGCTGTATCCACACTCGTTGTACCTCAGACTCTTTTATTTTATTTTTATTGCTCCTTCTTCATACTTAGCATTGGCTAGACCATGTCACCCAGCCCTTGCAGGGACTTTCGGGTGTCCCTCGAACTTTATACCGTACAAAAACCTTCTTTTGTTTATTATCCTTACTTGGGATGAGTCTGAGGGTATTCCCGAGAACTATAAAATTCACTGTATTGATAAAATACAGTAGCTTTTGCCCCTGCACATCTGTCTCACATTGCTTTCAGTCGATGTTTATTTTCTCTCACTCTCCTCATGTTTTATCAATCTGGATTCAGACTGCCTTGTCCGCTTTTTTATCTGTTTTAATCCAGATTTGCCCTGGATTCATCTTGGACTACCCAAAAACCATTTCTTGTTGTTCACCAACTCAGTGTTGTCCCTGGGTCAAACAGAATCACATTCCTTCACCCTCTTTTCAATTCTTTCAATCTCCCTGAGTATTGCACTTCAGCTGGGATTTATTACCTTCAATGGTTCAAGGGCAATTGTGTAAGTGGGACATACAGGGTGAATGCTGCAAGGCAAGACATAGTTCAAGACAAAGATGAGAACAAAGAACAAAGCAAAACATAACAGAAGGACACTTCGAAGAACAGAAGGATGTTTAGTCAAATAGAAGAACATTTGAAAAGATGAATAAATAGTCAGATAGAAGGAGAATTGAATGAAAGAATGGATGGATTCTGCCTAATGAACCAGATGTATTTATGGTATAAACCATCAGATATTGAACTTAAATATGCCTCTTTGGAATTTTCAACACAGCTATTAGAGTCCATGCAACTCTATTACATAAAGCATCCAGACAGGACATGGCTTCAACCCATGTGGTTCATCCTTGTTACAGTCTGTCTAGGATTTGGAAAGATTCAGGGATCCAGAGGTCAGAAATAATTCAACACATAGAAGTGGAATCAAGACGTACAAAGACTGTTGGGTTTAGATGAGTTGTATGAAAATGACAATATTCAGACTAAAGATTACAATAATTAAAGTATCTATATTTTATATACTTGAACAAGAACTGAAGATGAGTCATGGAGTACGGGAGATGAATAGGAGATTCTGTAATAGTTTGTTCTACAAACAGTCAATCACCTACAACCTACATATCATTAATGCTAAGTATATAAACTCACTCTTTAGGTTCACTATGTTTGATGCACGTCTGGGGTCCTGCCAAGGTTCAGGTAGTACAACACCTCCAGGTTCATCTAATGGAGACTAGGACAACTAGGTTAAATCATTCAGTGATCTCAAGCATTCAAGCTTCACAAGCAAACATCTAGCCTTATTATTACTTAGAACTAGCTGCCAAACTACTCTGCATGCGCTAACTACTTATATGTACATACCTCTATCAACACTGTCTCCAACACCATCTCATACAACATAGGTTCCCAAACTAGCCATCCAGGAAAACAACTGCTTCACATTCCTTTTATTCTGAGTTCATATTTCCTATTTTTTTCTCTACTTCTGCTTTCTCATGTCTCCTCTCTTCTTCTTCTCACTTCTTCTATCTTTTTTTTTCTTTTTTTTTTCTCTATTTTTTTTCCGGCCTCCGGCCGTTACTCTCATACTCTCTCTTTCTATACTATTTCTCCTTTCTATTTTTTTTTCCCTCTAATTTCCTTTACTATCTCAATACCCACATTCCACAACATTCCCCTTCCACTATTTTATAACCTTCTCATACTTCCAATTCCAGTTCCCTCCAAACCACACAATCTCCTTCCCTCACAACTCCACCTTCTACCTCCTTCTCCTTATACTTCTTCCTACTTTTTTTTTTCTCCTCATACACTTACTCTTCATTATCTTTTTCCTTCTCATCTCTCCTCAATTTCTTCTCAGTTCCCTTCTTTTTCATCCCATCAACTCTTTTTCTTTCTTTCTGCCTCTCCAAATTCCAACTCAACACCCCCTCTCACAACCATCCTACCTGCAAATCACCATATCTCTCATTCCTCTCATCCTAATCTTATCATCCAACCCTCAGTAGGTAGCCAGCCATCCATACTCTTTTTTTTTTCACCATCACTAATCTTCCTCTCCATCCAAAACTCCTCAGAACACCACCTACAAATCCTGTCCCAACTCATCCCAACTCATCAATTCTCCTTTTCCCTCTGCTTTTTTCATGTCCAGTCCCCCTCCCAACCCTCCACGTCCCCTCCACATCCTTTCTAGGTCTGGTCTTGGTATCGGTCCAGTCCCCTCATTTCCACCATCCAATTTTACACCAGACTGCTTTTGCCCATCCACATCTGTCTCCCTTCATTCTTCCTCAACTTTCTTTTTCCTCATATTTTCTCAATCCCCTTTCAGACTGCTGTGTCCACTTTTCCTTCCATTTCGTTCCAGATCCACCTCACTTTCTTCTCAGACTACTAAGAATCATATCAAAAGTGGCCTGCCAACAGTGCATTCATATCATGCACACCAAATCTTGCCCAGATGTTGTTCCTCATCAATCCAATACCATCTTCACCATCAGTAGCCAACCTTCCCTTGACAGTCATCTTGTGCTGGTGGGCACAATCATTCAGTATTCAAAGTCTGCTTTTTCCAATCCCACTATCAAGTGGCTTGTTGCAACAGACCAGGTCACCAATTTTCACCAATCGCAATTAATTCACTAACAAATCTTCCTATGCCCTATTCATTGCATCGAGCTTCTGACATTCCTAAATTTGCTCAACATTCTCTCATGCCCTCCCAACAAGATCAACGTCCACACTACAAGTGAGGCAAGAACTACAGAGGGAGACTTAGTCAGAGACTATTGGGAGAAACCAAATTGTGAACTTTGTTAGAGTTCCCTGGGTGCTGCATTCACGTCTTATATCCTGACAGTACATCACAGTTCTAATCTGGGTATGAACTACATAGATAAGGAATAGTGTCCTGATTGCATCATAAGATCGGAATACATGACGTATCAGCATGTATGTGAGTCATAGATAAAGACATGAGGAAACAATGCTATAACAATGCCATATAAGCATGTTATGAGATAAGCACTGCTTTAATAATAGATGTGAGTCATAAGGAGTCATAGATATAGTCTATTGATTCACAGATCAAACCTTATCCCACCTTGACAGAACATTGTTTTCCTTTTCACAGGTCGATTTCCATGAGAGACAGCTCCATATACGTACGCTTTCCTTATTTATTTGATACTTCATCCGCTGCAAAAGTCCCGGGAATACCTGAGACTATAAAATTTGTGTTCGTAAATAAAAATTTCATCTTTCGATCCCCATTTCTCTCACATTCTAAGTTGCCCTGTCCGTTTAACTATCTTTTCTATCTGTCCTTACTCATACTTGATCACTGTTGTGCTCCAGTCTCTGCCTTATCGCTGTTACAATTTCTTTCTTTTCTTTGACTTGTACTACTTCACTTCACTCGATACCTAGGTATCCTCGTACATTCATCCATACTTCGTCTCCTTTCACCTTACATAACCAGCATCAGCATTACCCCGCATGCTTAGTCATTTCACCTTCATCATCGTCCATTGCCTTCACATCGTACAATTCCCCTTTTGGCCCTTCTTCCGTTCCGCTCTTCTTGGCCACCCCTTTTAGTAATCGTGCACTCCCCTTTTTGGCCCTTCGCTCTTCCGCTCTTCTGGCCTCCCCCTTTTAGTTACTTGGTCCGTGCACAATTCTCGTAGTATAAATACTTCGCAGCGATACTCATGTACACTAGTCTTGATCTCCACAATCTAGCTGAGTATCCCTGCCTCCACTCAGGAACCCCCCCTGTGACCTCCTTGACACTTGACCCTCAACACCTACGGCCAACACCTAGGTCCCACCTCAATTACAAGAGGAAGTTCCTTGGTCCTTTGGGTATAGATTCCCAACAGGACGCTCTCAGCAACGCCTGAGTTCTAACTCGTCTCCACTGTTGGCAATATGCTAACAGCAGCCCTCCTTGAACTCTTATAGTGCACCACGTATCAAGTGGTGGTTGTTCGAGTTATCGCAGCCACTTGAATACTTAGTGCCTTTGCAGCTACACTAGTTCCTACCCAGAGCTATTGTAACAATCACTGAACTATCCAACTGTCCGCATTTTGGCTGGTTTTGTCAATCCTTGTATGGTTTCACCCGGGAATGTGTCCGGATTGCTTTCAAAGCTCTTGTCAACGCCTTGACACTTTGTCTCCAACCTCAGAACCCCTTGGGATGAGTCATACTCGCACCCATCCCTTTTCTTTCTTTCTGACCCTTCCACTAATCCTGGTCCTGTCACACCAGCCTGTTTAATAGTTCTACAACTGGAGCCCACCATGAGGGAAAGTTTCAGAAGGTTTGGATTTGGACGTCTTTGCTCTCCTACTGCTTTTCCTTCACTTGCCGCGCACCTCGCCTACACCCATCCCTGACTTGTGCCTTATCCAGTTTCACAAACCTTATATTTTTTCGCATCTGGTGACAATACCTTCTGACTTTTAGTCACCGTTCACCCTGCTCGCACCCCTGTGCTGCTACTAACCCTTCCTCCGTGTCTCACGATACATCCGCCCTTAGCTACAAAGGTCACAAGCACCTCAGACAATCAACTGACACCATTTTTTTCATCCATCATGATCGTGGCTAGCATAACCCGGATGCTGTATCGAGGCACCCTGGATGCACCAACCTTCAGCGGAAAAGCTTCCCATCTCCAGCCATATCTAGATGACGTTGACTTTCTTTGCACATGCGTTGGACTGCCCCAATTGAAGAAAGTATGGTATGCATTGCACTACATTGATCCCAGTATATGTGACCTTTGGGAGATCCTACCTGAAGTGGTTGCCGATCCGCTGGATTGGCAGGCGTTCGTTATAGCCATCAAGACGCTCTACCCGGAACTCGATAACCGGTACCATTTCGAGGATCTCCAAAATCTCATCAATCACTATCAATCCAAGTCAATGCACTCCCTTGATGAGCTGGGGAAGTATATTCGAGAATTTACAAAAATATCATCATTCCTTCTCACCTGACAATGAATAGCTACCCTTGATCAAGACTTTCTTTTTCTTAGTGGTTTCCCAGTCGATTTACGGTACGAGATTTGTCGACGGTTAGCAATCCTGCAACCGGATATCCACCCGGATGCCTCGTATGCGCTCGATGATGTTCGTGACACAGCTGAGTTTCTTTTATCAGGATCACATTCTTATTTTACACCTACACCTTCGCTTTGCCTTCGATCACCTTCACTTTCGCTACCTGACACTTACAATCCACTTCTGTATAACTGACCCATCCCTTCATCCGTTTTTATTTCACCATCAATCCAAGGTCTGCCTACTAACTCATCTAGTTCTGTGGTTATTGCACTGGTTACAGACATCAACCCATGTGTTGGTCTGTCATCATGACCGTCAGTTACGGAACGACCGACAGATTTCACTATTGACCTGACCGTGTTAACCGAACCGGTCACACCACTCTCAATCCCGATTGCACCTTGCATGACTGTCATCATGACACCTCTCAGCATCACGGACATGTGGTCAGCCTGTCCTTGCGACCTACTTGACATTGAACCAGACACTCTGTCATATTCGGTAACAACTCGGCCAGTAGTACATGCCATGGCACCACATCCAATCGAAACCAATCGTGATTCGGGTGATCCATACAATGGATCGGTCGAACCCATAATCAGCCCTGCCATTTCTCTACTACGAAATACCCCCATTGTCATGTCTGCACTCAGTCTCACAACTGAACTGGCCTCTCGTCCCATTCCCCCGAAATCACTCTCAAATGCTCCCTATTGACCCATCCCCCATTTGCGTCGATCATTTTCCCTTTTCCTACTAAAGCTGCTTCATCCGTGGACTGCTATTATACTGAGTCAGGCATTACTGGCCGATAATATCGTTTCGATCTACAGCGTACACGAGCCGCCTTGGCTGTACCCTGACCGTCCCAGGCATTCATTTTTATCTATTTTCATTTCATATCCACGCAAGACTAACATTTTAGGATGAACGAGTGTCAGCTCGTTTGTAAGGGATCGTCATGATCCGCTGGCTGAGACAGTCCTAACCGGTAGTATCCGGATCGCTGCCATTTGCATACCCCCAAGGCCCATGAAACATCTGAATGTTCGTGTGGGCACCTTTCAACTACTCATTCTACCTACACACACATCCTTACCTCATTTTAATCCACTTCCTTCTTGCATTCGTTCATCCGCGTTCCTGTCATTTACTATTCAAGTTCCCCTCGTTCACATCTGGTCTTCTGTTATGGCCGCTTTGCCTTCGTTCTCACCATCCGCCTTGGCAGCCAGTTTCACTGTGGTGCCTTCAAAACTTAATCCACCTATTCCTCATCTGTCACTGCTTAATCTGCGAGTACATATAATGCTTCCCTTGCATACTTTCGATGCCTGGGAGGTCATCATTTCAAGTTCCCCTCAGTGTGAGCTTGGTTGGTACCTAATACCAAGCTCAGTTTTTCACATTTTTAGTCACATAACACGCACTTTCGATGCCATCCACTCGTATGTGGATCCACTTCTGTGCATTACTAACCGGTTCATTGATTTTATAGTTCAACCTGATGATCCGCTGTTGTGAGTCAACGTCGTGACTACTTGGCAATGGTCCAAGCATCGTCTCAAAGCATAAATCAGACAGTCAGCCATATGATACGTATCTGTCTCTATCCCAGGATTCAACTGGCACTCTCTATCTCACCCCGGGATTTGATCTGGTGCCTCTAACACAACAAAAACTGCCACTAAACACACAGACAATTCATATGATACACTCTTTCCTTCAATACAACAAGACAGAAAAATAAAACAATGAAACCATCTGTATACTGCCAGTTCCTTTGCCTTCAATCATAACCGTTGCTATTTAGATATTCACTTTTGCTACTACTTCTTTTGTCTCATCAGAAACTGAATACCGTCATATGCAATCTGGCCACTCGGCAAAGCGATTTGTGCAGGTATAGACTCGAAAGATGCCTGAAGAAGACAAGCCAGATGGACAACCACACCCCATATTAACTATTCTCGTGTCTTTTCACTCACATTTCATTTCATTAATCATTTTCCATTCATTGCTTACTTAGGGATCGCGACCGGATTGGGCAGAGGACACGGATCAATTGCTATACTATGACACAGCGGGAACGACGACTCTATCTACAGAAGCCATAGTACGGCCTTCACCTTCTCCAACTCAGCCTCCTTCGACGCGATTGCCATCCCTTTATCCACCAACTGCATCTTGAGCATCTTGTACTCAGTTTTGGAGGTGAGCAGCTCTGCCTCCATAGTGAGCACAGCCCGTTTGGCTGGGTTGACCTGAGAGTGCGTGGGTCCATCTTGACCTGACATCTTCTGCTTCTTCTTGGGGCCCGTATTCTCTTCCTCCTCGTTGTCCATGATGGATGCCTTAGCCTTAGGATGCAGCTTTGGCCTTGCCTTGCGCATATCTGCAACTGGATTGGACAGTTCCACAAAGAGTTGGTGTGGTGGTATGAATACCACCAGTTTTTGTGAAGCTAAACCGTGTATTAATACATGCAGACTGATGAGCAACACATTATTACTCACCTGGGACCCTCGTCACTTCTGCCTTCCCATCTGCCTTCGCCCTCTTGCCGTCATGCCCACTTGAATATGTGCAGCTCTGGTGGTTGTTACATTTTCTTTCCTTTCCTTGACTCGTACTACTTCTCTCTACTCAATACCTAGGTATCCTTTCATTTCATCTTCATCATCGTTCGCTGCCTTCACATCGCACGATTCTCCTTTTGGCCCTTTGCTCTTCCACTCTTCTTGGCCACCCCTTTTGGATATCGTGCACTTCCCCTTTTGGCCCTTTGGCCCTTCCGCTCTTCTGGCCTCCCCCTTTTAGTTACTTGGTCCGTGCACAATTCTCATAGAATAAATACTTTGCAGCAATACTCCTGTACTCTAGTCTTGATCTCCGCAATCTAGCTGAGTATCCCTGCTCCACTCGGGAACCCCCCTTGTGACCACTCAACACTTGATCCCTTAACACCTACAGCCAATGCCTAGGTTCCACCTCAATCACAAGAGGAAGACCCTTGGTCCTTCGGGTATAGATTCCCAACAGGATGCTCTCAGCAACGCCTGAGTTCTACCTCGTCTCCACTGTTGGCATTCGCTAACAGCAGTCCTCCTTGAACTCTTACAGTGCGCCACATATCAAGTGGTGGTTGTTTGAGTTATTTCAGCCACTTGATTCTTAGCACTTTTGCAGCTATGCTAGTTCCTACCTGGAGCTATTGTAACAGCAGTCCTTTCCACAGCATCTGCATACATGACTGGGGACCCCAAAGCAGGGGTACCCTGCGCCTTCGCATTGCTCACATGGCACCTCATGGTCGATGTCGCCTTCCTCCCACAGCGAATCGGTATGGGGTAGGTGGTGTACTCTTTCCTTGCCTCAGCATCCACCTTGTCAAATCTAGCAGATCACACGCCACGAACTGTCAAATTTGTGGTACTGCATGCTGAAACACAGGAGCAAGATGAACTGGATTGCCCCAACACATCTCACCCACTATGCTCGTCCTCCTCAAGCACAATCTCTCTGCCACCTGACATACTCGTGCATACATCAATCCGGACACTCTCAGGTCCATCACCACGACCAATCCAACTGCCTTCGCCCTCTTCAGATACATCACAACCTGACTCATCCACCCCATCGCTCTCACCATCAACCACACCAACCTTGCCACCGATGAACCTCACACCACCACTCACCCATCCGTCACATAGTACCAGATTGCAGCTCAGCAGATCAACATTTACAGCCAACTGGGTGCATACTCTTATCCCACTCACTTCCCTCTCACCCACCTGGCTTAGCACGACCACTTCACTTGCCTCCAGAAGACACAACTGTTTTATCACCACCGGATCCGCCATCATTGCCATCCATTTGTGATAGCAGCACACCGGCTGTGTCACCAAAAACATCTATCCGGATAGCTCAGATCATGTTGGATCCATCACCACCCGCATTGCCCAGTCGGTCTCTCATCCCTAAAGCTGTCCCATTGCCTATCACATCCGAACCACTGTCACGGCATTTACAGCCATATCCAAGGATTTGTAGTACCTTGCTGGTTCAATCGGTTTCTGGCCAGGTATCAAAGCTAAACGCACTCTTCTGCGCAGTCCTATGCCCCATGAAGTGCGCATATTGCAGCCACTCTCATTGCCCTCATCCTTCTTCAACAAACTGCCATCTCTGTGTTTACGACCGTATCCGAGGATTAGCACCTCACTGGTTCAATCGGTTTCCAGCTGTGTATTGAAGCTAAACACACTCTTCTGCACAGTTCCTATGCACCATGAAGTGCGCACATTGCAGCCACACCCATCACCCTCATTCTTTTTCAACAAACCACCCTCGCTGCTATTGACCTCACCCCTCGTTTCCGCAACCATGCCACCACCCATCTCATCCAAGCTGCCATCTCTACGTTTACAGCTATATCCAAGGACCCATACCTCACCGGTTCAATTAGTTCTGAGCCTGTCATCAAAACTATGCATGCCCTTCACTGCTCCCCCAATCTGTTTCCCTCTCTCTCGATTTTACACTAATGCATGCGTCTTTTCATGTCAGTTTATGCTTCAGCCATCTCTGCCCACATCGGGTTTATTTGATGACCCAGCCGACATGGTTCGGTCGCATTTTCCCTTTGACCCGGGAATCTGACCGTTTCTTTTTTTTCACTATCATTGAGATGCCCTCACCCTTTCTCCACAGCATTATCTGGATGACCAGGAGGTCATCAGATATGGCCTACCCAGGGGGGAGGGGTCTACAAGACCACCTCAGTTTCTACACACAACTTTTCGCGTTTTCACAATTTCAGTCATTGAAATCATTCTTTTGATATCTGTTTCATCTCTGTTTTGTCCCCGGTATTCGTCTGGCAGATCTCTATCTCACCCCGGGTTTAGTCTGGTGATTGATCATTACTCATCGAACAAGAAACCATTGCAGAAAAGAAAGAATACTGTATAGAAAAACCAACACACAATTGTATAGTCCATTCATTTCTTCTACCACTCAATTCACTACTTCGTTATTGTGACCATCTAGAATTTGTGCCCTCATCTGCTATGTACCACTTCTGCTCTTTGAACGCACATAGGCACAACACACATTATCCGGTTGTATCCGGATTGTTTCCAGATGTTTTTAGGTATCATGAAAGGGCATCCGTTGCAGGGATAGACGCAAAAGATGCACGATGAAGACAAGCCAAGTTGGACACTCGCCAATTGGTTTCATTTTGTTTTTCTCTTTCTTATCATCTCTTTCACGTTCAACCATACAGTTCTTTTCTTCGTATTTGGATTACACAGCGAGCAGCAGATAGCAAACTCGGCCGACCGGATCACATTGGATCACACCGGACACATGCAGACAAGCAGAATTCATGCAGGACGATCGACACCTACCAGAGACCAGGGATGCTATCACTGCGATGAACACGAAACCATCACACACACTTCGCATCGCAGATTACGGCCATCCTTCATCCATTGTGCCTCCATGTGTGAGACCATAGATGACAGACACACAGAAAAGCCACGCATCACACCCTCACGATCACTATCCAATCCTGTCATTTGTGGATCATCGTCACTGCACCGCTATCACCAGTCGACATCGTCATCTCTGTTGTTGTCTCTCTCATCACTCTCATCACTCTCATCACTTTCATTGCCATTGCCATCTCTGTCGTCATATCTGTCACCCCTTTTGTATCTGAAGACCATCCGCTGCCATCCACGATTGCCGCATTGAACCGCTGTTAGAACATCGCATCCCCATGAATGTCAGACTGACTGGGGACAGTCAGTATCTCAAGTCCCCGTCGGGTGTAGGGAATAGGTATTCCCTGTGCTTGCATAGCATGTTTCCGCACCCCGTCATCACCCGATCCCGATCCTGATCTGTCTGCTTGTGCAAATTCATCAGGATTGCTGTATCTGCTGTAGGGAATAGGTATTCCCTGTGCTCGCATAGCATGTTTCTGCACCCCGTTGTCACCTGATCCTGATCCTGATCTGTCTGCTTGTGCGAACTCATCCGGATTGCTGTATCCGCACTTGTCTTGCCTCAGACTCTTTTATTTTATTTTTGATGCTCCTTATTCATACTTAGCATTGGCTAGACCATGTCATGCAGCCCTTGCAGGGACATTCAGGTGCCTCTCAAACTTTATACCATACGAAAACCTTCTTTTATTATTATTATCCTTACTTAGGACGAGTCTGAGGGTATTCCTGAGGACTATAAAATTCACTGTATTGACAAAATACAGTAGCTTTTGCCTGTGCACATCTGTCTCACATCGTTTTCACTCAATGTTCGCTTTCTCTTGCTCTCCTCATGTTTTATCAATCCGGATTCAGACTGCCATGTCTGCTTTTCTATCCGTTTTAATCCAGATTCGCCCCAGATTCATCTCAGACTACTCTAAAACCATTTCTCGTCGTTCACCAACTCAGCATTGTCCCTGGGTCGAATGGAATTGCATTCCTTCACCCTTTTCTTGCTTTCAATCCCCCTGAGTACTGCACTTCAGCTGGGATTCATTACCTTCAGCAATCCAATCCGGTTTCATCATATGTATTCCGCTTCATCCAATTTGACTTGTTCTATTTGATTTGGCCTTATTAAGGTCATTACTATCCTAACACCTTTTCTTTCTTTGTCATCTACAAGGGTTGACACTCCTTCTTAGCATACTCACCCTACATCAATCCTGTACACTTACTTAGGGTTGGATTACCTTTAACAGTCCTGGGTTATGCCCAGGACTATAAAACCATGTTTCTAACACAAAAATATCATCTTTCTGTGTTCAGGAGATCTCCTGTTTACTCTCCCGTGTGTGAGTGAGCTGGATAGCTTTTCTTTTACCTCATCCTATCATTTCTCTGCATCTTATCTACTCGAATCAATACTCTCATCACCTCGACTCCACCCAGATACTTTTACATCGACCACTTTTCATTCTGGATCGTTCAGCAGCCTCTAGGACTCTTAGACAAACCCAAATCCTTCATTCCTTCAAATATAACCCCCCTTGGGATGAACTTATTGCCCCACTTTTCTTCACATCACCTATTGTTTGTTTTCTACACCGCCATCCTGTCCACTTTGTCCTCGTCAACGAACTCATCTGTGTCATCCCACCATAACCACCACTCCATATTCCCTGTACCCCCACCTCAACAAGCCCACTGCTCTGCGCCCTGACATTCCGCATCTCCTGATTGACGCTTGGCGTCCCCATGTGATGTCCCTATCAATGACAAGGGCTACATCAATATCACAGGCAGTCCTATCAGGGATTTGTTCAATTTCTGGAGATGATCTTCACATGGTGCTTTGATTGTACTCCAGGGGTAATGTTACAATTTCTTTCTTTTCTTCGCTTGTACTACTTCACTCAATACCTAGGTATCCTTGTATGTTCATCTGTACTTCATTTCCTTTTGCCTTTACGTAACTAGCATTGGCATTACCTGAGTGCTTACTCTTTTTACTTCACGTCATCATCCGATGGCATTGCTCTTACTCATTTCCTTTCACATCATCATCCAATGGCATCATATTACTCATTTCATCTTCGTCATTGTCCATTGCCCTCGCATCATATGATTCCTCCTTGTGGCCTTTTGCTCTTCCACTCTTCTTGGCCACCCCTTTTGGACACTTGGTCTGTGCATGATTCTTGTAGTATAAATACCTCACAGCGATACTCCTGTACTCCAGTCTTGATCTCTGCAATCTAGCTGAGTATCACTGCTCCACTCAGGAACACCCCTGTGACCTCTCAACCCTTGACCCCAGGCCAATGCCTATGTTCTACCTCAATCACAAGAGGCAGCCCTTGGTCCCTTGGGTATAGATTCCCAACTGGACACCTTAGCAATGCCTGAGTTCTCACTTGACTCACTGGTAGCAATCCACTAACCAGCAACCCCTTGTTCGACTCATCCAGCGCACCACATACCAAGTAGTGGTTGTTTGAGTTATTGCAGCCACTTGGTACTTAGTGCTTTTGTGGCTATGCTAGTTCCTACCCGGAGCTATCATAACATGTATGGCTGAATGGTTGGATTTTTATGAGAGATTAGTCAAGCTTGATTGTTGTTTTGGGTTATTTTGGGTCATTTTGCATTGAATTACAGTTGGATTATGGTTGGATATAATTGTACTGACTGTAAAACCTTCCATCACTTTATGGTCATGTTTCATTATTTTGTGTGAAATTATGCTTGGATTTGTGTGGCATTTTTGTCAAATATTGGATTAGGGTTGCTGATGATTGTACTTACCACAAGACCTGGTCTGATTTAACTTGGATTTATGCAAAATGTTAGTCACATTGTAGTTGGATTACACTCAGAATATGGTCAGAATGGGTTAATATTCATTTTGATTTTGATTGGATTTGATTTGTCAACTACCCTAACTTCTAACCAACCCAGGGGGTAAACCCCCTGGACCCCCTTTTGTTATATAATCCTGACCCTAACAATGAACCAAGACACCCCTAACAAGTGTTAACCCATGGGTAGTTGTGTTTGATTTTGTATTTATATCTTGTTAATTTTGTGTGTTTTCATGTTTTGGTGTTTTTTTTTTTTTTTTTTTTCACTTAGGGGGGTAAGCAGGGGTGTGAGTGCTTTTGTCAAGCTTGTCCATCTTTCTCACTTTGCTTTGATTCTTGGTGATACATGATGCAAAAGTTTTAGATATTCAGAAATGGGTCAGTTCATTTGATGCACTTCTTATGTGGCTTAGATTTTCATTTGACACAATTTGCCATTAATTTCACCTTGCATATGACACAGATCATCCTTATATTTGTCTTGGATTACTTGCATTTTGTTATCACATTGTGTTTATGTTGCATGCATATTATTGTCAATGTTTTTGTTGCTTGTTTTTTTTTTTTTGGCTGACATAACTGTCAAATTGTGCTCAAATCATAGTCAGACATCACTCAGACTATGGTCTGCCTAGTGTAATTTTTTGGTCACTTGATAGTCACACTACTGGAAGATTTCTGGTGGGCCATGGTAAAGGTGGTGAGGGCATGGTGGTCCATTGGTATGCTAAGTCAGCAGACACAGTGCAGTTAAGCTAAAGCCCAGGATCCTATTGCTGCTATACCCAAAGCCTGATTTTGTATTGCATTTGCTACAGCATTTTTAGAACAGCTGTAACAGCACATCAATGGCAGGTATTTAAACAAGGTCTCTGCCAGTGAAACATGGAAATCATCAAGTTAGTCAGCATTGGGTGAGAATATCACTCTGGCCTTCAGCATGTTCTTCCTGGGGAGACATGCCCATAGTAAAATCATCATTAGTTAGCATTAGGTGGGCATGTCAATCTTGCTGTAACATGTCCTTCCTGGAGGGACATGCACACAGTGAGATTATCATTAATCAACACTGGGTAGGAACTGACTTGTAGCATGTCCTTCCTGGAGGGACATGCACACTGTGGGATCACCATTAGTCACCATTGGGTGGGAATATCACTCTGGCCTGCAGCATGTCCTTCCTGGAGGGACATGCACACTGTGAGATCACCATGAGTCAGCTTGGGTCAGAATATCACTCTGGCCTGCAGCATGTCCTTCCTGGAGGGACATGCACACTGTGAGATCACCATTGGTCATTATTGGGTAGGAATATCACTCTGGCCTGCAGCATGTCCTTCCTGGAGGGACATGCACACTGTGAGATCATTATTAGTCAGCATTGGGTAGGAATATCACTCTGGCCTGCAGCATGTCCTTCCTGGAGGGACATGCACACTGTGAGACTACCATTAGTCACCATTGGGTGGGAATATCACTGTGGCCTGTAGCATGTCCTTCTTGGAGGGACATGTCTACTGTTAGATCTCAATTAGTCAGCATTATGCCCATGTCTGGCTGTCCTTCCTGGAAAGACAGAACATAGTCAAGAATGACAATCACTTGTAAATGTAATCCCTGTGTGCAGTTGTCCTTCCAAGAGGGACATATACTGTGTGATATAAAGAAGACATCACATGACAATTCTTCCCATGTGTAAGTGTCCTTCCTAGAGGGACATATCAGATATTGAAGCTCTAGAGATCACATAAGCTAGGGTGTTTTACCTATGTGTAGGATGTCCCTCTAGAAGGGACATGTCATGAGTATAATATCAGAAAAACAGAAAAAACTAGACCCTAGGGAGTGTAAAATGTGCTCATACCAAAGAAGCGTTCTACAACCATGCTAGCATTTTTCTAGGGGGTTTTCGAACCCTCTGAATCCATTGGTCACACTCACAAGTCCCAGAAAAATACCCATCATGTCAATCTTGCATCCATGCTTTAAACACCCTTGTTGCATTTTTATCTCCACAACCCGACTGCCGTTTTCCTTGATAAGGGGCTCAAAATGATCGCATAAATGGGCTCTTATTTATCATATACTTTTCTAACCATTCTGACTTTTTCATTTTGAATCTTAATTCCAGGATGACCCTATAAATGATGTCCATGCCACACAATGATGCCAACCACTTAAGCTGGTGTTCAAGTCCATTGGGTTGTCCAGGTGACATGTTTCACAGGTCTGTCAGCTTGTCTGTACCATTCTGCGTCTCAGCAGCCTCGAATTTAATATTGACCGTAGTTGTGAAATTGATGTCGCCATCTGCAACATGGTGTGCGGCCTTCTGCACTTGAGAGCACAGTCACTCACAAGCATGTCAAGAAGGAGCTCTGCGCTGTGTTCCTTGATCCTCCCCTTCCCTCCCTTTCCCCCTGGCAGTGCATTGGACAATTGTGACGACCTTGTGAATATTTTCTATTCTCTCCTTTTTCTCTGGCCTAATGAGCACATCCTGCACCATGTCCCCCAACCCCCCAACCCCAACAGCACATTGGACAATCACGATGACCTCACAAAGATGCTCTACTCTCTCCTTTTTTCCTGGCCCAACAAGCATATCACCTAGTGCCTCTATGTGACAACTTGGATGTATCCATTGACCTTTTCAATATCCCTGACCCTGAAGATATGAACAAGTCACCCAAATTCTCTCGACTGATTCTGTGTCAACTTCGCTGACAGACACCTCCAAAGCCTTATCCAGAAGCGCATTTTCAAGTCACATCAATATATACTATGAAACAGGAGGCATCTTGTCTTGTCCCCTTGGTGCCCTATTTCGACAATGCTGAATGTGCTCAGCTTCTGCAGAACAAGCCCAGTGGTCCTACTCATACTATGGATGACCAGGCTCGTGGATTGCACAAGAAGATAGACCCTAGCATAGTGGAAGCCTCCACCAAAGCACTGGGGTAACCATTCATCTTTCAAAGTGGGAGTCATCGGCCACTCTGGATGGTGTTTGCTGCCGCCACATATTCAAGTTCATTCTGCAAGTCTTTGTTCCTCAGGTTCCTTCCCCCTCGTTCTGTGTTCTCGCACTGGTTCTTGCATTGATCACACTAGTAATCACATTCATGTAACTAGTGCTGCTTATCTTGCTAATTGAACTTTGGGTTGCGTTGTTTTCACAAATTGTTTGTGAACTTTTTGTCTCAGTCGAGCTTTGTAACCAGTATGTGCTTAAATGTATCATTGTTTCTTGCCATGTCGAGCACAACTTTCTGTCTTAGTTGCACTTTGTAACTAGTCCGTGTTGAGTGCAACTTATCGCACTTGTTGTAGTCGAGCTTTGTATAACTATGTGTCTAAATGTACTATTTTGTCTTACTGTGTCGAGCATGACTTATCACACTCGTCATAAGCTCCAGAAGATGGGAAAAGATGATCCTGCCATTTTCTATTTGTTTTACCCAACTAATTGTACTAATGACGTACCATAAGATCACTTAGCTGCGGGAAGATTGCATAAGCAGTTTGCAAGCTGAAATAAGCAAGATGTAAAATTACTGATGCCTTGAAGTGCACCATACATATCTTCATTTCCTTACCCGAACCATAGTCGGACCCCCATCTATTTGTAAACATGTACTAGAATACACCAAGAAAGTATCATGACCACATAATACCTGCATACCATAAGTCTGCTGTGCATCCCTCTTACTATGCCAATTCTTGATCCCATTGTAGCCCCAGGGTGCAAACAGACAGGTGAGCAACCTCGACTATGAGTCAGTTACCTTACCATATCCATCTATTTGGCAGTGGCTGATAGTGGTTACACCAAAAGCCTGAGTCTGCCAAATGTCATGCTCAATTTCGATGGGATCAAACAAATAGTAAACAGTGGCATTCTGACAAAG
Source organism: Chiua virens (assembly GCA_019787685.1). Classification (NCBI taxonomy): domain Eukaryota; kingdom Fungi; phylum Basidiomycota; class Agaricomycetes; order Boletales; family Boletaceae; genus Chiua; species Chiua virens. The sequence goes on from JAHNUO010000021.1 coordinate 432,277, forward strand.
AAAGGTGGGACATTCAGTATCTTGGATGTGCTATTGAATGTAATGTTCTGTCTGGGAAAGGTGAAATACTGTCATTCTATGTTATTATTCATGCGACAGGATGGATGGGGGTCATATGTTTCCTCAGGTTTAAAGTTGCGCTTGCTGGCTGATTTATCAGGATCAGTACCCCATCCATGTCAAAGAATTGAACGGGATAATCATGCAGGGGTATTGCGACACCCATGAGGGTCCTGCTGGCTATTATGGTACCATGATCCCAGGCATTCCAAATTTCTATGTGTTGGCAGGTGTGTCATGCATAAAATACAATCAGAATGTTTGCCTGTTCACCATACAATATGGGCCCTAACACCAGTACACCGGTGTCCACGATCTTCGTCAAGGAAGTCCAGGTCTGTATTTTTGTTGTGCAGTCATGTCTCCACCCATTCAATGGTTCTACAGATCTCATACTCGTTGCAACTCATCAAGCTAGTTCTTGATGGCTTGGCATCGGCCTTCACTGTTGAAGCTGGTCCAACGGATGTGTACAACCCCAAGCTCCAGGCACAACTTTTGCGCTCCATCCACTCCCATTGCTATTCATGGCAATGCACAGGCAGGATCAGCAAGATCTTCAATTCCTTCCCATGGGCGGTCACACTGTGGTGGTGGTGGTGGCTCCGCCAACCGAATTGGGTTCACTATACCATGATAGGTGGGAAAAAGTGGGCAAGGAAACAGAGATTAGAAGGTGTGTTTGGGTTGTTGAAAGTGTCTGCTTGTGTGCTCCTGTCTCTTGCATATGCATGTCGAGCGGCCTTGCTCCTGCTGTTTTACGCAAGAGTAAGTTTTCCTTGTTGGTGTTGTGCATCATCATTCAGACCTTGGCAGCTTTGAGGGCTCAAAGCAACAATTGTCTCAGCATTGATGCACCATGATCCATCAGTTCTTGTGAAAATGCCAAGATCTGAAAGGCTAGGAAGTAAGGACTATATACACACTATGTAACATAAGTCATGCTGTGCAACAATAATTTCTCATTTGCCGATTGAGCCTCAACGTGAATGGGAAAGAGACCATGTCTTTGATACACCTGATTATTAAGCCTGCTCACTGAATACAGTGAAGACAAATTCAATTAAGCATTTAGAGTTGTCAGTTGTAGCATCATTTCTTATGGTCTCAATTGTTTTGATTTCAAGTCTCTGGTTCTCATGAGTATGCCCACAAAGATGTGAAAGGGGTATGTGTTATATGCATATGCAGTACTAGTAACATAAATTACAACAATGATATTAAATTTGGACACCAATAAGAAAAAGAATTCATGCATCAAATCCAATGATCCTGCTCACTGGGTGCAACATAATGACTGGATTGTTCTTGACGGGGGCTTCTACTGTCGCATCGTCCATCTCTGAATCATCCTCCTCTGCGTCGCTATCGGATTCTCTCTGAGCGTGCTTTGGACCCAGCATACTGATGACACGACTGATGTGAGCCTCGGACTGCTTGAAAGATGGAGGTGCACAAAGTGAGACAGCTGCATCACATATCACCTTGAGCACATCCTGGTCAAGCTCGATATTGAACAAGTCGAGAATGTATCTCTGCATGGGGAGACGATAACGCTGCATCGAAATGATATGGAGCGCTCTAAAGAACACTGTCGGAGAGGTGAATGCGGAACGGTATTCGGGCTGTGACTTCATTCTGATGTGCTTGGGTGAGTGGAGGGTGACTTGTCTCAATGGAGAGGACTGACCTTGCCAGGGAACACGAGGCAGCATTTGCAATCACAGTGTTGCTCAGATTGTCTATCACAGTGATCACTTCGAGCTCAGTTTGCACAGTGGGTGGAAGCAAGCAAATGTCTGTGTCACTCTTGACCTTGATCGGTTCCCAAGTGGGAATCTGGTAAAAGGTCACAAACGACAGTGCATGTATGCACTGTGACTACATACCGAAATGAATCTGTCAAGGTCCGCTGGTATGCAAAGCCCAGTGGGAAGACCAAGCGGTGATAGTGTGGCCTCCCACCGGTAGTCATCCAATATTTCCGCCCCTTGCGCAGTCAACAAGACCAGTCCCAAGACAAAAAAACACGCTCTATGAACCGGTTCAGTGTCTGATCAGGTTTCATGATGTTTCGGCTCACCCTCACACAGAAAGTATGAGTGAGTGCTCTGCTATGTCAAGAATTGATGGAATGGTCTCTTCCTCCTCGAGAAACGGCAAGCCACCTTCGGTTGCACCAACATTACCCTGCACATACCAGTGAATTATCGATCACAATGGAAAGAAAGACATCAAGTGGCTTACCACTGCCCAAAGAATGCTCTTTAGGTTTCTTCCTAAGAAACATAGTTGGTGTTTGGGTTTCTAAGGTCAGCATTGACTTTGCTCACCTTGAGCAAATTGAAATGATCTGTTCACGGTGGGATGGATGCAATTGAGCTGAATAGCTCCGGTGGACCTCCATGGTGCTGTGCAAAGGTATGCACCATCTTGGTGTTTGAGGATGTCGCCAGTGACGTCGCACTTGGACGTGGTGTTGAGGATTCTGGAATAGACGACAGGCACACGATACTAATGGTAGAAGCAAATATCAGGTCATGGTACGTTGTATCAGTGCACAATGCAAGAATCAACTCATTTGCTTGTCAATGTGGACATGCACTGGCAGTCTGGCACGAAGGTGTTCTTGCTGCTCCAAAATCAATCTATGCACAATTTGCTGCAATATTCACAGTTTGGGGTATTACCATTACAAGAAAGTCCATCATAACTGACTGTAATTTGACACTCGTAAACAGCTACAGTAAGTCACATTCAAGGAGAGAAAAGGGGGATCAGCATAGGAGTCAATCGGCATAGGTACATAGATGGCGACAAAAATAACGGGCAAGATGGGTATGAGGCAATGTGATGGGGTGCATTAGCAAGTTCATTATGCATGGATAGGCCACCCCGATGCCAGCGTCGGACGCCCCCTCGGCCTCAGTCGATTCAGTCGTAAACCATCTGAAGGCCTATGCCAAATCAATTATTGTGCAATTCACCATCATTGGAGAGAAGACACTCACATTATCATCGATCCTTGTGAAACGTTCACTGCTGGTGGTGCTCTGACATTGATATTACCGATGGTAATGGTGTTCTCCTTATTCTCAGTGCCATTGCGACCTGTGCTCCTCCTCGGCAAGCCAGACGCCCCGCATCGTGTCGTTGGTCCAGCCCAGGGCCCAGGCAGAAGTCCAAAGACACGTTCAGGCTTGTCTGAGACAAGGCACTCCTTCAACGCTGAAGCCACCATCGATGGTACATTGGAATCAACAACAATTTGTTGCAATGCATTAGAAAACGGCGAAGAGTGATGAGGGACTAAGCTATTAGTCAATGCTGCATTTGCGAGTATTGCCTGTAGATGTTCTGAAGCAGAGGATATGAATGACATCTTGAGAGTTCGAGGGTAAGGCAAAGCCTGACTGTTAACTTGTGATCATGCACAATGGGGTCGAAGGTCAGACGGAAGCAGTTTCTAATTCTATAGCGAATGTTCCAGCATTGCTTGCATTCCCGATGGATGATGCAGAGGCTCGAATGCTAGTGAAGGTGTCAATGACCAAAAAATGTTGCTCGCAGACCACCCACATTGAGTCGCAAAGAGTGAAAACAGCATATCCAACCACATATGTCTGCTCTCTGTAACTGCACCCTCTGCTTCATCTCAGAGAGCATAATACATTCTGAGTGCTGTGATCCCCCACTCATTGTCCCACAACGAAAACGAATCCACTGACGATGTTGCCGAATCCACAACATACACTTGAGATGGATCTGATGTTTTTGTCATAGCATCGTCAAACATCAGTGTATTCGAGGTAGAGCCTGGGGCAGCATGTTCCAAGGAGCTCATGGGGGAGAGTGACGAGATCAGCTCTTCCTTGATGGTGTCGTAAATGGACGTTCTTGATGCGCGAGCTTGAGATATATGGCGACGGTGACCACGATGAGCACAGTCAATTGTAGCATTGGATGGCTGACGCGATGTAAGCAGGGTATTGAGCTGAGAGAGATCAATGCTCGACAATGATCCTTCCGAGAATGAGGGATAGCCGTCCGAAAAGGAAAGTAGTGTCATCCTCCTTCGGTGGGCTATGCACACTCGGGATGCTCAGGCTGGAAATCGGGCGGTAGCAAGGAGGCTTGGTGGCCTCACCCAAGGGCTGTTCAAAGAAAGACGAATCTGTTGAACAAACAGAGTTTTGATGACCCATCTTCTCGAATAGGGAGTCGGTCTTCTGAGACTCGAATTGACTGTGCATAATCGAGTCATATGATGACCGCTTATCGTAATCCAAGTGTATTCATTCCCCGTGCAGGCTACCAGCGAGGCTTGGGGGTGGCAAGGCAGAAATGGATGTTAAAGCTATGCCACATTCGAGAGTAGAATCGAGCATCTTGTCCCCCAGACCTGGTCACTTGATATTTGCTTCTGAGAAATCACTGAGTACTGAGTCAACCGAAATGGTAGAACGAGGTTGAGCCCAAGAGAATTGTCAACAGTTTGCGACACTGCTCATGCTTGTGTTTGAGTCACCACGGTGATGGTAGGTGGAATTGCAATTGAGCAAACTGATAGGGGGACCAACCGATAACTCAGGGCACTGCTGACTGCGGCTGTACAGGTGGAGGGAGGCACGAAAGTAGAAGCTGGAGGCATTGCTGTCAACTCTCTGACGGGGTTGCCGTCGGCGGATAGAGCAAAATGTATCGTCAACAGCGGTCGACATGGTGAACAAGAAGTCGTCTGATGAGGGCTGCTCTCGCAGGCTTGGTAGTGGGACAACAGAGGCATAGTCGAAAGGGTCTACAGAACCTCCGTGAAGGACCTTGCCGTAAGATGAGACTGAAGCAATACTGTAGATCGAGTCTTGCTTCCGATGCCGCTGATTCGATGGCACGGTAAGTTGTGGATAGAACCCAGGGTGGTTGTCACTGAATTCAAAACCTTGTTGCACTTCTGTGAACGAATCAAGTCCAGTGAAACTCAACACGGAACTGTTGCAATGATGTCTGGGGACAATGTATGAGTGTCAGACAACATCTTGAGGTTGGGGCTTGGAACCGGCAGTAGATTCAACTTTGATAGCATTAGCAAGAATAGATTTCATCAATGAACTCTCATCACCAGTAAATGAGCCTATAGAGAGAGATCTTGCAACATCAGGGGGTGGAATGATATCAGAGAGTGTTAGCGGCGAGCCTTCTTTCGGGAACAGCTTTCTGCCAAACTTGAAGTCACGATTAAGTTCTCCGTTTGATGGACAAGCGGCAGCAGAAGGGGTGATTCGGGGGACTAGAGGCGCAATGACATTGAGTAACTCCTCCTCGGATGCAGCTGGAGTGATCCAGGGAGTAAAGGGGGCTCTGCGTTATCATCGATTGGGAAGCTTCTAAGCGAGACATTGCAAGATTCATAGTTGATCGGAATGTTGAACGAACACTCGCCTGCCTGGGACAGCTTGTCTTATAGTGTAGGAAGTTTCGGAACCGGCGGCAAGTCCTCGAAGTCGTACCAGAGGTCAATCTTGGCGGGAGTACGGAACACATTTTCTAGGTGCTTGATGAAGCTACGACGGTTGGAGACACCAGACTCGCGTAGTTTTCGTGACTCCCCAGTGAAATCAAACACCTCTTTGTATCATCCTCGGATCCACCATCCTCAAGGTCGGCATGGTGGTCATCCTCATCGATCACCGTTGCCCAGAAGATGGGTACATCAGCTAGTGAACTCCTTAGAGAGGAGCTGTCTACCATGGGCAAAGGGAACTCCAGTGGCATCCCTAGAGAAGGAGGCGCTGCTGTCTGGGGATGAAATGATATTGTATTGTCACCCTCTCAATCAGAATTTGACAAGATGACCTGTAACTCATCAGGGATGTCAGAGTCCGGATCGCTCCCATCACAGTCCTGTTCGGCAATACTGCCCATGGAACCACCCATAGTCCCAGTGAGTCCAAGGCTGCAGTGGGCCTCGGGAAGGATAGGTAGGTTATCATTGTCAAGAGCCGACTGTGTAGCCAAGGAGGACCTCTTGCAAAGGAGACTCTGTGCTTTCTTGAACACCAGGGAAGTAGAAAAACTTGTTTGAGACTCCAACTTGGAGTGACCATGACAGTGTCATCTAAGGCAGCATCAATGCTGGCTTGCATGTGAATAGTATTGGGTACTTACTATCATCTCCTTCGTGGATTGGTTGGGGTTGACTCCAACTGAGAGGCTGGTCCGACATTGGCCGAGGGCACATGCGTTTCCTGGGCGTTTCTGTAGGTGACTCACCATCGACAGTGGCACCCTGGATGGCAAAGGTGGCTATCACAGGGCTGTTCCGTCACATCCTGCTCACATCCAACACAATCCCAGGAAATAGCGCCACTAGTGGGGTCTTCTTCTGGCCATCTGACGATGACTCACGGGTAGAATCCTTCGTACTCTTGGACTTCTTGCTCTTCTTCTTGCATTCCTCTTTCTCGTTTCTCCTGGCCTCCTTGTCCTTTTGACGGATCTCCTTCACTGTCTCCAATCCTACTTTATCCCACCTTACAGAAGCAGCTGCCGAACTCCCCGAGGATTCACAAGAACTGGAAGATTTTGTGGACATTGGACGAAGAGAGGACATGGCAGACATGGCTGAGCCAGATCGACCACACGCAAGAATTCCACCTCCCAGTAACATGGTAGAGTCCATCGATAGACGATGATTTCCATTGTTGACCGCCTCGGTCGATGATTCTGTGGATCCAGTGCAAGACGAACATAGTCGCATTGTCAAAGGGAGGCCAATGCCCAAGATACTTGCCTTCTTCTTCCCGAGAGTTTTGAACTCGTTCTTGGAGCCGGAAGGGCTCGGTGTCAATGCACCTGCTTCAAAGCTACTGCCCAAATAGCGAATTGTCTCTTTTGTTCTTTCCTTTTCCTTCTCTTTTCCCTTGTCCTTCTTTTTCTTCTTTGTTTATGAGCAGCATGAAGGGCATTTGTGATGCCACTGGTCGCATTCATAGCAGTCCAGACAGTGGCGAAACAATGGAATATTTTGCCCACCGCCGTGACTATGCCAGCATATGAGGTCTGGGACAGTACTGAGAGGCTTAGCTAAAGAAAAGAAGATTAGGTCACTGTGACTGTGACATCTCAATTTACTATCTAGACAACTAAAACAACACCTTCCATCTCTGTCCATTGTCTACATGTTCCCCCAGCACAATCACACATCCTTGCCATGCCCCGCCGATGATCAACCACCTTTACACACCCACATTCGGTCACTGTTGCATGCACCCACGTCAATACCAATGACTCGGACATCCATCCCCAGCCACCACGAATTCGTCTGATGGCTGTGGGTCCACAGATACCCGCCGACCGGTTCACATCCTGTTTCCGCACTGTTGATGTCATCAAGACTGGCATGTGCAGTTTCGCGGCAGCAGGGAACTGAACAATGCAACAGCCGTGGAGCGTGGCAGACTGAGTGTTGGTGGTGCAACGTATGTTGACAAGAGAGGTCCATACCGTCTCCTCGACAGATCCTGATACCTGTCGTATTACCATACTTGTTACAATCACGTTTCACTCATTATTCATTTCGCCTTCCTACTCATTCTCTCATCCACTATACAAGATACACAATATCTATTACGGCATATATTGCCTCATGCTAAGGCTATACTCAGAACCTTATTCTATTGGCCATTCCTTTATGACTCACTATGATTCATTATTAGACACATGTTATCACACAATGTCATAACCCATGCACAACACATGTGTATTCACACGTTATCTCTTATCTATGATTCCATATGACTCATATCTATTATTAAAGCAGTGCTTATCTTATAACATGCAGATACCTCATGTTATCTCACCTTATCTACCAATCAGGACACTCATACTTATCTATGTATTCATACTCCGATTGTAGCTCCGATTGTACTTTTAGTATATAAGACTTGAATGCAGCACCAAGGGAGCTCTAACAAAGTTCACCTTTGGTTTTCCTCCATTGTCTCTCATAGATGGATCTCCTCTGTAGTTCTCGCCTCACTGGTTGGATTACTTGCACATAACCCTTACACTGAACCTCTACAACCTCTCGCAAGTTACCTATAATCCACCTTTGTTCTAGGTTGTTACAATACTCGTCTTAAAAGAATAAGCATTGCTTACCTCTTCTGGTCCGGGGATGACTGTCGTGTCCTCTTTTCAACCCAACACAACCCAACAAATGCCCAAAAACTGGTCACCGGCGAGATATTCTGCAGAACACACCCTCGAGTTCAGCATCGCTGAAAGTGGTGCATCACTCACTGACAGGAAACACCCTTTCCACCCGCTTCTATCGCAGTATCGACCACTCTAGAGTGTCAACCCTCCTGAACCACCCATCCAGCATCCAAAGATAATGAGCAAGAATACACGCAACAGCAGTGCAACACCACCTCTTCAACCACACACGTTGTCACACACTCCACCACCGTCATGACCAATGCCTCCCCACCAATCCCCCAATCATCTAGAAACACCACGAAATCCACTGGCCCCGGAAACGCCCCCAATGATCGCTGGTACACCATATCCTGATGCCTGAAAATGTACACACTCGACATCAGGCATAAACAAGCCCTCAAAATCTCCCCAGCATCATGGTTGATCACCAGACCCCCTACCAGTCATACTCGACTGGACAGAGACATCCATCATCTAATTCCTCAATGCACCATTGTCTGGAAATCTGTACGACGGAGACCACTGGCCACACCATCCCAAACTGAAGGCCCTTGATCAAGCCCAACGATCTCTGGTGTGCATGGTCAGCAATCAGGATCAGAACACTGATACGACATGGCAAAGCACCTGCCTCGTCCTGCAAGAACATATCGACGACCATGTCCAGCACGCAATGGTCCATATTCGTGATCTTGACCGTGATGAGGTACACCTGATTCAACACCACCAGGTCTTGGTGTGAAAACAAGGCTGACAGCTAGAGCAGGTTGTTGCATACTGAATGTCCCCCATGCATCAGCAACGAACCCTCTCCAGAGCTCAGATATTTACAGGATGCTCGCAGGATTCTCCCTCATTTCAGGAATAAACAACACTGGTTGCGCACAGCAAGCTGTTGAGGTGAGTCGAGACTTGACTTGCATGACACATGCGGCTCAAGCGACAGGGAGAACATATCACCAGGCACGTCCAAGACAAGCGCACTCTACCATGGTTACCACCTTGAGAGTACCCCAAGCTTGATCAGCTTCTCACTTCGTATCTGACCCAGCAGCATGACCACACCAGGTCCAGTCGTGAGGGTGACTGGTGTACATTCGTCCGAGAATCATAATAGAGTTGATCGGGAGCCGAGAGATCATCGCCTCCGGCGGTGCGGACAGCAAATCCTGAGAGGCAGCCCTTCGTCCATTCAGGTTTCCAACAGGCTGCCGAGAGGTTGACTACATAATAGCTGTTGATTGCCACAGTAGCATGTACGAATGGATTTGAGGCCGACAACAATGATGAGTCCTCTGTGGGAAATGGAACAGAATTCTAATCTTGAATATTGAGTGGAAAACTCGTACACTTTGACTCACATCTTACCTTGAGAAGTGCGAGTAGATCCTCTTGCAGCGTCCCAGACTTGTCCATGTTGCCTATCAAGGGGGAAAGTCAGTAGGCGACATAGACCCATCCACCCACGTACCATACCCAATCATGTCTACCTGCTTCGCACACACGTCCCACATCAAATAGTGGACGAAGCACAGGATTCCATTATTTCTGTCAGTAAGTCTCGGCGATCTGTTCAGAGGACCTATCATATCCCATCAGTCCTGAGACCAACACACGTTCACTATACGTACATACCGAATACTGAGTCCAAACCTGCCCGACTCGAATATGTATGTGCGATACAACACGCAACCTGCAATGTCAACTTGCCCTGACTTGTCATCAAATTGTACTTTTTGAACCGTTCGTACAATTTCATGAGCTGCAATGAGTATCAGCCATACGCTGGTGCAATCAATGACGGCCACACACTTCCAACATGATTTTCAGATGATCCACCTTTTTCTCATTCACACAGCCAGGTGGTGGCAACACCCCGCTCACCAGGAACCCTGGGGCCTGATTTTGGTGTAATGCACCACCATGTAATAATGGTGGCACGGATGGTGCAGTGCATGGCTCAAGTCCGACCTGAGCACCTGCGACACACCTGATACCCTGTGGAGCAAGATCCGTGGTAGTAAACACATGCCTGAGAGTCCAGGAGCAGAGCAGTCACGACGTGATGCACGATGAGAACCCACTGGGGTGCCATCCAGCTCCAATACCCTCTCCCCGCAAAAAAGTCGAAAACAGCACATGTGAAGGTTGTGTTGGGACCATGCAAAGCTTCGTGATATGGGAAGCACATGAGTCCTTGAATAGATATTCCAGTGTAACCTTGGAGTTGATGGTCACTTCGTTCGAGGACAGCTGAACATGATCGTGAGGGTTGTATACGGTGGGTAAGTGCGTGACGGTGTCGATCTGAACATACTTGAGCAGTACTCTGTCTCTGCCTGTGAATTCAGCAAAGCTTTCTGGAAATATTGATTATGGATTTGATGGAGAAAGTAGAAGACGTGTGGGAAAGTATTCCCACCTCTCTCGCAGCTCATCGCGCAAATCTGTTGTCCATCTCCTGCCACTGTCTTTGTCACGGCCATGTCTGTGTGTGTGCCTTCAATCTGCAAATCCACCACCCAACACTCTGAAGCAACGAAAGCCCCATCCACCAATACAGTTTCCACCATGGTTTCTGGGTGGACGCATTGCATCGGCACAGGGACATGGATATTGGTATGGTGCTCCCCTCATTGGTGAGTTGGCGTGTTTTCCATCCTTGCGCATTTCCTTATCACCATCGTTCGATCGGTCTATGCTTTTCGACGTTGATTGTCCTTTTGTTTCTCCAAATGTATCCATCTCTGTATTGTCCGTGATCTTCCAATGGGACGCTGATAGATTGTATCCTATGTGCTTTCAGATCTGCTTCCGTCGATGAACCGTGACCCAAATCACGCCAAATCACTCGCGCCTCTTTCCCTTCCCCTGTAACCACTACTTCAATCTGCCCATCCCAGTCTTCTCGACAACACACCAAGTCGCTGTTAGCTCAGGATGAGCACGAACCGAGTCATGACCATGACAAAGAGATGGAGGATCACGATTATGAATCGACAACAACAATGACAGACTTGGATCTGCCGCTGCATACACCCATTGGAGCAAGCACGACGTCAGATTGTGTAGATGGACTACAAGTCTACGGAGACACTGAAATAGATGTGGATAACATCGAGATCGATGATGCACACGCGGCTGCAGCTGTTGCAATTGGTATGTCGGATCTCACCACGCCAGTCAAACTCCTCGATCGACTCTCCGCATCTGGTTCCCCCTCTATGTCATCCACCTCGTCGGACTCCCATCCTGGATCCTCAAAGGCTGTGGTGTTCCCTTCACTGAATGGGTCTTACCATCAAGGGTCCTTGTTGCGACTATCCATCTCTTCGTCCACCAAGGGAATGTCTGCGCAAACTATACTTGTGAGGATGGTCACGCAGTATCTCTGTCGTCTGGAAAGAATCTCAGCCTGGGTGACCAAGGCAACCCAAAGGTGAACTTTAGAATGGGCAATTCGGACTCTTCTGCGTACGAAGATGCTGCCGGGTGGTCCTCGCCACCGATGAGTCCTGGCAATGGGCTCCACAAGGATCCTCACGGGTTTTGGGAGTCTGTGATCCCTGTCTTGCCGTCCTCCTCATCCTCATCGCTTCCCCTGTCACCGACTGAAGGAAAGATGGGGTCAAGACTTGCAGCAGTTGGATAGGTTGGTAAGAAGAAAGCACCAGTTTTAGGAGGAGTGCCACGTCGCCAGGTTCTTCCAATTTGCACTTCACTTCATCTGCCAAGGTTGGGTCATTCTCTTTTGGCTCAAACTGCATCAATGGCGACAAATCTACACAATGTTCAAGTTCGAGAGTAGGCTCGCTCTCTCCACCCGCAACTGGGTCTGTAGTTGGTAGCTCAAATCCTTGTTCGCCATCTGTTCCAAATGGGCCGTCTGAAGGACCTGTGAAGGCTGACATGGATGTGACGCCAGGGTGTTTGATCTAGCAAAGATTCAGAAGGCTCAAGCAACAAGTGTCAAGTCTTCTGAGATTAGTTCGTCTGTGTCAGGAGGGAAGAACAGTGGAACGACATCGGGCTTGGACATGCATTGTTCGCATAGTGCTTCAAGAAGTGAGGCGATGACGAACTCTGGCATCACACCCTTCGCAATTCTGACTGTGTCACAGCCCTCACACTCTCAGGGTCAAACTGGCACGAGTGCTGAGACTGCCACATGCTATGTCCCCGCATCGACTGTAGCGATGTCCCCCATCAGGCGTAACTCTGGCCTTCTACACTTGACTGACACACTGAATGGCAGTATGTCACCAACTACGCACGTGCATTACCACATCCATCGCCAACTCATGCAGTACATGCACTAACCTCTTGGCCCACCCCACCCACCTCCAATGTATGTACCCTTCATGCAGTACTGACTTGAAGTGCCGCCGCATTGAGGACAACAAGGACAAGGGACGTGGGTGTCAATTTATCCGGGTTGACCTCCCATGCCTGTACACCCATATGTATCACCGATTACGGGCACATTGGGGATGCGACATGTAAGCTGGTGAGAGACATGCTGACACTGGTACGTCTTCCTTGTTCGATGACGTGCCCGCCTCCTGATGAGGTTTGCCAGGCCACGAATTTCTTTCCTCGTCTTGTCAATCCCGTTTTTCTTTGGCTATGGGGAGGTAGAGGCATTGGTACTAATACAATGAGCATATGAATATTTTTGTCTCCCCCTCTCTTTTTCTTTTTCTCTCTAGTAATAGTCTTACCCTTGTGTTGTATGATGTTGTTCCCTTTTTCTTCATGTAGCACATCTGAGATATTTGTAGTCATCATCATGGATGAGGAGTGTTACCCTAATTAGACTGACGGAACTCGGCCAAGAGTAGAATTATTCCTGGAGACTAGTATTCCCTGTACATCTAAATCCAACTAATTACAATAAATGAAAGTCTAATCGTCCATGAGGCAAATCACTGGCACAATTCCCCATTGACCACATCCTGTAATATCGGCCACCCCCTCAACACCCCATCCCTTGCCATAGGTGTCCTCAACTTTTTCGGTGGCATCCCTACCCCATTCCCGTCCCCATTCTCACCACCCCGCTTCCCACCTTGCTTCCCCACAACAGCTACCCTCGGCGGCGCCACCACTGGATGCATGCTCTCTGCCCCCTCTCCCAACTGCAGTATCCATCCCCGCTCATCCATCAACTGCAGAAACTCAGCCAACAAGGGTGTCCCACAAAGCATCCTCCGCGATCCTAAAATGATCAGTTTGGACTGAGCACGCGTAAATGACACATTGACCCGTCGCCAATCCTTCAACAGATCGCCAACCTAGCCATGCATGTCACATCAGGCACAACAGACATAAAACAAGAGCGTGGTCGACGTACATTGCTTCAGTCGTTGGACCGCACCATCAAAATAATGACAGTCTTTGTCCCTCCCCTGACTCCTGTCTGCCATTAAAATCTCAATGTGTTTCTTGTCCTGCAAGAGATGTGAAAGTAACTTGATCTGCTGACAGTACAGCGACATGATTCTGATCTGTCATTCCTCGATACCGCTTCGCAATAGGGATTCGACAATCTGGTACACGAGTTTGCCTTCCACTTCGTTCTGGACGAGGTCCCCTATGCAAGAATCAAATGTGGGGACCCGGTCCGTGTCCACAAAGATGGCTTTGCAACTAGTCCCACGTCACAGTTAACGCAGTTGAAAAGTATAACATCGCCAATGGCTCACTTTTCGTCCAAAAGCCATGCTAGCCAGCATTTGCCCTCGTTGCACAGGCATCCACTCATCCCACGGAGTGTTGATGAACCTGTTATCAGGGAGTACCAAACTCCGTTTTGCGACTGCTTCTGAACCACAACACAGACGGTCTCCATAAATCAATTTGTTGGACAATAACATGATGTCCTCATTCATACAGTACTGATGAGTTAGATCAACGACCGTATGCAGGTGCGCTTCGGAAAGTCTTCAGAAGAGCGAGACCTTGAGACCACCCTTTCGTGCAGCGAGGTTGCATACCTGGAAGGTGTCAATGCCATGATATCATCATCCGAGAATGAAATTTACCAATGGTGGAAGCTGAAAGTGGTCCCCAATGAGCACGAACTTGTCTGCAAAGCGTAACAGACCGAGACACGTCGGGAGCATTATCTGAGATGCCTCATCGATGATACAATAGTCAAACGTCCTTCGGAAAAACACAGGGCTGCAATGATCTCAGTACTGGCACTAACCCATCGGCTGACCCAATACTCACTGGTCGATCGTCAAACATGTGGTGGCCACAACAGGCGGTGACATAAGCCGATTCTCGAGCTGTTCAATCGTCTTTGCTGCTCTTGTCCCTGCCTCTGAAAACTGGCGAACATCTGGGTGAACCTATGCAATACGTGCCACTATAAGCATCGTCTTCCACATGAGATAGCACTAACATGGACTGACCTTGTCCATGTTGCCCAGTCTGAGAATACCGTAGTCGTCGTCCTTGAGCTTGAGCAAGATTGTGTCCACCGCAGAATGGGTATACAACATCAACAGTACCATCTTGCCCATGGCGACAAACGACCGAATAAGCGCTGCGATCACAGTCATCTTGCTGGTCCCAGGCATCCCAAGAATTAGCGCATAGTCGTTTGCACTCAGCATGTGCGTCATCGCTGCCACCTGCCCTGGATTCTGTGTACGTGTTATGGCCACGTACTCGGGACAGTCACACAACGTTGCCAGTGTCGCTTGCTCGTCCTCGAGCATTGGCTTCCTTAGATCCACAACAAGCTCAAGACGTTTCATATCCCCATTAGTGTAGAACAACTGGGCAAGGTTATCACAGATCCGACCCATACCCGATAATTCGTCCTTGTCGATCCAGAACACAGGCCGGATGTGTTGTCCTCGGGACTTGCACAGCACTTGCAGGTGTGCAGCAATCTTGTCCACGCTGAGCTCGTGGTTGACACCAAGCACGACAAATTGTGGCGTAAGATTGACAATGAAACCTCGAGCAAGTGTGAGGAGCTCTGGATCAACAGATACAGTAATAGCATCGTTCACGCTCATGTGACTGTTGAGGAGAGACAGGCCGACGTCATTCTCGTTCTTGCGAAGGAAGCAGTACGTATACCGGTGTATCTTGCCTGCACTCAGCAAGCTGGGGGAAAAGTATGTCTCATCAAGGATCATATCACTGAAACAACGACCCCTTTCTTGACGTTCCCAGGGTGTCATTGTCCACAGCTCTTTGCAGAACCGAATACCGTCTTGCTCCTCGAAGGCTATCAATGCCTCCCATCGCTTGAAGAAATCTGCTTGATTTAGGGTCAAATGTGACGTCTTGGCATCATAAACGTCCTTGATTGGCGAAGCATCATCAATCACATTTTCCACCACCTGCAAGTCACATTAGTGAAGGAAACAAACAAACCAAGGACACATGCCTTGCGATAAAGCATGCAAGTGTCAAGCACAAAGCACTTTTTGCACGCACGTTCATCATTGATTGTGGGTGGCAGAAAACGCTTGGGAGCCTTACCCTGGTCCATACGGCGCATCATGCACATCGCCTCTCATTTCTGGCAGTAACCAGTCCTCAGAGTTCATTTCTACCTCGAGGAACCCTTACAACCTCCTCGCTTTGAGTATAATAAAGGAGTCCACTTGGTACTTCGACCCCATAGTGTTCTTCGGCGAGAAGTGTATACAATATTGTTTGTGCATGATGCTCCATCCCAGCAATGGACCGACCAGTCTTGATTTCGAACGGCATGGTATGCGTACTGAGAAGTGGCCCCTGCTTGACATACATGTTGATAGTGCTGTCTGCAATGATAGCTTGGACGCTGGCGTCCAGTTTACCTTTGAGACCATAAGTAGGCAACCATATGTCTTCTTCGATGTCATGCAACAACGTGATCGCGATGTAGGGAATAGGTATTCCCTGTGCTCGCATAGCATGTTTCCGCACCCCGTCGTCACCCGATCCCGATCCTGATCTGTCTGCTTGTGCAAATTCATCTGGATTGCTGTATCCGCGCTCGTTTTGCCTCGGACTCTTTTATTTTATTTTTGATGCTCCTTATTTGTACTTAGCATTGGCTAGACCATGTCACGCAGCCCTTGCAGGGACATTCAGGTGCCTCTCAAACTTTATACCGTACGAAAACCTTCTTTTATTATTATTATCCTTACTTAGGACAAGTCTGAGGGTATTCCCAAGGACTATAAAATTCACTGTATTGACAAAATACAGTAGCTTTTGCCTGTGCACATCTGTCTCACATCGTTTTCACTCGATGTTCACTTTCTCTCGCTCTCCTCGTGTTTTATCAATCCGGATTCGGACTGCCGTGTCCGCTTTTCTATCCGTTTTAATCCGGATTCGCCCCAGATTCATCTTAGACTACTCTAAAACCATTTCTCGTCGTTCACCAACTCAGCGTTGTCCCTGGGTCGAATGGAATTGCATTCCTTCACCCTTTTCTTGCTTTCAATCCCCCTGAGTACTGCACTTCAGCCAGGATTCATTACCTACAGCGAGCAGTGAGTTCTGATTTGCCACTGCTCGGGTATTAGTGAGTATAGCATCAGGCTGTAAAGGAAAATATTTCTGGCTGTGATGTACATCAAGGAGCTAGTGGCATACCTTGGGCTTCTCCGCAATGTAACATTCAGAGAATACCTTGAGTCCTTTGGATCAAAACTTGACCTCTCGCTTAGAATCTTCGATCGTCACTTGTATCTTCACAATTTCAGGTAGATTCTTCATGATGCCTGCCTCAATCAGATCCTCTACGTAGAATCCATCCCATTGTTGAGTCGCTAGGCATGCCTGCATGATTTCGTGCAAAATGTTACCCCAGAGCAGGGCAGGTGTCACATCACACGAGGAGTGTAACATGGAAGACAGAAGAGGTTTCTGTGTGCAATATGGGGAGGTTGAGAGGGCAGTGGCTGTCAAGAGTAGATCTGGATGCTGAATGAGAAGATTCTCATGAGATGAAATTACAATGATGGCATTCTCTTTGTCAAAATGTCCAAGGACATTGATGATATCGCCTGCGACAATGAAATATTTGGAAAGACGACATGACATGGTGCAGGTAATTCCTACCTTTCCTAACGTCGAAGTCTGCCCAATTGTCTTGGAGTATGACGGAACGTGGGTGCCCATTTGGCTGAGTCTTTGCTGACAATACCTGTTCACAGCATCAGAGGCATGTTAAAAAAACAACAGCAGAAAGACTAACCTTGGAGCCAAACTTGCTATTGTCTTCCACAACTTCTACAACACAGCGAGTGGAGGGGGTCCTGGTATAGACTTTCTCTGGATCAACCATGGACTGTAGTGCAAGTAAGAATGTGGGAGAAACCCATACTGAGCCACCGCACCTTGAGTTTATCGCACTTCCAGCCGGGAGTGAGGAAATCGCTCTCCATGTCTTCCCAATCCCAGGTCTCTGCTCCCTCGAGAAGGGCAGCCATGCTCAAATTGAGGTCTTGCTTGGTCCCACTAGACGGAATTGAGCAAGCCCGATGCGGTGTCAGTGGTGGCTTGACCGCAACCGCTGACATTTGATTGGGGAGCACTGATGACTATTGTTAGATGGAACATGGATGGACAAGAAGCACACTTTTTTGGACTCGCAACCATCTTCTTGGGTGTTATAATGTCGGCCTCCATGTCGGCCCAATCCCAGTTCTCTGCGCCCTCCAGCAGGACGGCAAGGTCAACCTCATGATTCCCCTTGGTGTTACAGCCTAGGTCTATTGATTTGCGCTTCGTGGAAACTGTTTTGGCTTGGATGTATTGTCCAAACCATCCAAAATTGTCTGCATGAAGACATCCTCGTCGACGGCCATGTCGTTGTGCAAGGCAGAATTTGATGCGACATCACCAAGCACGATGTGTTTGTTGTGGTGTGTTTGTTCCGCCAGGAGTAATGATCTTATCTGCCTCATGCGTCCACTCGTTCATCCCATGTAGCCAAGCTTGATGTTTCCCTCTCCCTCAGCTGACACCATGTTCACAAACTGGACATCCAGCGGCAACACATCCTCCAAACCAGACCCTAAATCCATGTCCCCAACACTCTGCACTGACATCTACGCCGCCCTTGACAAACTCAAATATGGTGCTCGAGATGAGCAAATGGGATGGGATGGCTGGCACGATGACGTTGCGGATGTGGGTTGACACGCTTTGTGACATGCATGCATGCATAATCGACTCGAATGCAGGGAGAGGGACTGGTCGGCGCAAGGAACTCATTGGGCAGGGTGTCACCTGCGGTATCAACCAATTGAGCGATGTCTTGCTCATGACGTGCAAGTTTTCGCCAAGGATGCAGATCATCTCCCTCCTCTAGAGCTCAGCCATGAGAACGTGGTGCTGACATTGCACAAAGTCACGACCGCATGACGTTTCGTGCCACCTGGACACGGCGACAATGTTACAACGTGCCAAGACAATGTTACAACGTGCCGAGATGATGATGCAGCATGTTGTTGCATCATCGTCGTGCTGCACCTCACACTTCCTGCACTCCCCTCCTTCCTTGCCACAATGATGCCGAGACACGACCTGATGTGCCATGACGACGATGATGACAGGTTGACGTGATGACACCGCCTCATCCCTTTCCCTCCCCTCCCCTCTCCTGCTCCCTATCTGCCACCCCACCACGGACGGTGCGACGGACAACACGATGTGACATGCCATGACGACGTGACGACACCCCCTCATCCCTTTCCCCTCCCCTCCCCCTCCCTATCTGCCACCCCACCACGGACGACGCAATGGACGACACAACGTGATGTGCCACAATGATGACAACAACAACAACGGGTCAATGTGACGATACCCCCTTGTCCCTTTCCCCTCCGCTCCCTATCTGCCACCCCACCACAGACGACATGACAATGACAACAGATTGACGTGACGACAACACCTTTCCCTCCTTCGTGCCACCTGGACATGACATGACGACGATGTGACAATTGTCGCACCATCCACACGCCGTGTCCATGTCTGTGTCCTCCCCTTCTCTCTTTCCCCCCACCTTTCTCCTCTCCCTCCCCCCTCTCGTCTGCAACAACAAGATGTCGACAACACAACACGTGGACAATGTGGCACATTGTCGCATCGTCCGCATGTCGTGTTTGCTTCCCTCCCACCCGTACGTCAACTTGTGCTGCCACCTGGACACAATAACAACAACAACGAGATGCCAACACGATGTGACAATGATGTGACAATGTGTCACATCATTCATGCATCGTGTTCAAACTTCGCTCCCCCCTCCCTCTCTCTCTTCCCTTCCACCCGCAAGTCAACTCACTGGCATACCACCACCTGGACACGATGACGACGACGAACAAGACGTCAACACGACGTGATGACAATGCAACAATGTGTCGCATCGTCCACGCGTCGTGTTTGCTCCCTCCTTCTCTCTCTTCTCTCTCTCCCCTTCCACCCACACGAGGAAGCCCCGGCCTAGGCCCAAGCCCCAGCTTTCAGGCTGGGCCAGGCCCTCATCAAGGGCTTTTGGGGCTCAGGGCTCAGCCTGTGATGTTACAGGGCCCAAGCCCCCCTAAGCTGGGCCAGCACAGCACTAATCGGGGTTGTGCGTGTCGGATGGTGTAGTGGGGTGAGAGCCAGGATGTTGGGAAGCTGCAACCTGAGCACGTCCGAGTCCTGATGTGATCCGACCAGGAGGCACAGGTAAAGAGTGTGCGAGGGGGGGGATGGGAGTTCAAGGGGTCCAAATGAGGTGGGCTCGAGTGAAATTTGAACCTCTAAATCATGGTTCTATTCAGAACAAACGGTGGGACAGGGAACAGGAGGAGTGGCGGCATCTAGCCCTCCCGGTTTGAACGGTGGCTACAAGCTCCTATGCACCCCATTTATCAAGCATGCTGAGGGCCAATTCTCCTCCTTCCTGACCCCATGTGATGCCTGCTCTTCGACCTGCATGGAAGCAGATAGGACAAGGTGAGGGTCGGTTGAATGAGTCCCACAACTCACATGCTGATGAGCCACTGCGTAGTGTGTGATGGAGCACCGTCTCAGCTTCTGGGTGAGGTGCTGCAGTGCTCTCAACTTGAAGATCTCCATCCTGCTGGTGAGTCCAAGTCTGCTGAAAGAAGTGGTGAGTGTAGAATCAGTTGTTATCTAGCGTCAGTCATTGAGCTCCAGGCAGGGGAAGCAGTGCAGCTTGAATGGAAGGCTCCATTCAGCCGTCCCAATGGTCTCAGTCCGAAGAGAGCCAAGATCCTGGATGCAACAGGAAAGAAGATCACTGCCAAGCCCAGCCCTGCCACGAAGCCCAAGCCCAAGCCCACTCCTCAGGCTAAGCCCACCGAGCCTGGGGCTGGGGAGCAGAGGTCAATCACTCCATTGGGACGTCCAAACCCAGAGCCCCCGACGCTCTGGGCTCCGCTTGCACCCACCCGGCGGACCCTCTTAAGTAAACATCCAGCTTGTGGAGGTCATCACGCCATTCCCGCTGCCCAAGCTTCAAGCCCCAGCTCTAGTAAATCATTTGTGATGTAAACTCAAGACACTTGCAGCAATAGATCATGTTGGAGATTGAACATCGAGCATTAGTATAAACACGAGCAAACCAAGCTCAGCCTCACTGTGTCAAGACAATGACTACAAATTACACATCTGAGTTGTCTGGAGACAATAGCAGTAGGATATATAAAATGTCGACCTGTATCAGGGGATCCTAATTCATAGTCGTTGTCCCCAGCCCTCACAAGGGCTCACCTCGTCTGATCCGAGTCAGTCGCCACCTCGCGTACTCCTGCTGCGAAAGGTTATGAGCCCCATGCTCTGACCCAGAACAGACTAAAAATCATCTACCATGAATCCACCGACACCAGCGCCATCAGCTCCCCAGGCCGCGCCGCCAGCACCACCAGCACAGCCTAGTACACAGCCACCATGTCCATCTGGATCATCCATGACGCCTACCATCGCTCCTCCATCATTTCCACTGACTACTTCTGCTGCCGCACCCTCATCAGCCGCTGCACCCTCCATCCCAGTCTATGTCTCTACACCCGTCACCCCCTTTGCCAAATGTGAGAAACTCGACAATGGAAATTGAATTGCGTGGAAAATGCGTATAATTGTTATTCTACAACACAAAGGGGTTTGGGACATCATAACCGGTGATACTCCTCAGCCCTCTGACCCTACAACTAACCCTGCCATCGTCCAATCTTGGACTGATCGTGATCTGGCAGCATGTGCCCAGATCCTCATCGCTCTCACAAATGAACAGGTACTCCATGTTGTCAACTGCAGCTCTGCAGTGCAGATGTGGCAAGCGCTCCGCACCATCCATGAGCCATCGCATGTCCATCTTGGGCAATACTCTGTCGGCATGCTCTGGCATATGCGTGCTACTGAAGACATGGACATCATGGAGCATGTTAATGAACTCACTCGTGTTCACCAGACTCTTTTGCAAAATGCGCAGTCCGTATCTGATGCTGACTTCAAAAATATCCTCCTTGAGTCTTCCCATGCTCTTGGGACCCCTTTATATCTGCTCTAGCTGCACAGGACTGCACGAAGAAGATGACTGTCAACCAGCTCAAAACAACTCTGTCAGAGGAGTATCAGCGCCGCAAACGGCAAAATGGAACAGGCAATACTGCCTATGCTGTTTCCGAGCCATCCTCATCCAGAAAGACTTGGAAACCATGCACCATCTGTAGCCACACGAACCATGTCACTGCGCAATGCTGCTACAAAGGGAAAAATGTACCCAAGTGTGACATCTGTGGCAAACTTGGGCACGAAGCCGAGAAGTGCTGGAAGAACCCCAAGAATAGGGGCAGGGGACGTGTTAAAAGGGATCGAGATGACAAGGGAAAGAAGAATCCTTCGTCGAACTCGACCAAAGGAAAAGGGAAAGAAAAAGTTCATGCCAATGTTGCAGAAGAGGAATCGAGTAGCAATGAGGAACTCGAAAAGAGCTTCACCACATATGTAAATATATCTGACGAGAGCGAAATGTCAAAGGCCGATGGGGAGATTTTTCTGCTTACTCGTGGATTATTGATTCTGGTGCGACAATGCATATGTGTGCACAAATTGAGGCATTCGCGACATATCAGATGATACCTCAGAAAATTGTCAGAGGACTTGGCGATAAATCTATCATTGCACGCGGACAAGGAACTGTTGTACTACAGACGCGCGTGAATGGTAAAGAGTTTACTCTACGCCTAACACGGGTACTTCATGCACCCGAAGCCCGACAAAATCTTGTGTCGATCGGACGAATCAACAGCGCAGGCGGCAGCATCGTATTTGATCGCGGCCAAACATTCCTGCATGATGAAAAGGGGGATCCTATGGCCGTCGCAACCCTAAAAGACGGGTTATATTACCTCAATGCCCAAGTTATGCCCCACTCCATGGCTAATATCACGATAAAGATAAAACGAGCCTGGACATGGGAAGAATGGCATCGACGATTAGGTCATATTGGCATCAGTGGGCTGCGCAACTTACATGGGAAGAACCTCATTGATGGCTTCTCGCTGTGTGATAGCCCACAGGACTTCGAATGTGAAGCCTGCATTAAAGCAAAAACAGAACGGAAACCCCTGCCAAAAATGAGCACTCAACGAGATAGAAAACTGGGTGAACTCACTCATACTGATGTCTGGGGACCGGCGAGAACCACGTCTCTACAAGGATATCGTTACTATGTGTCGTTTATTGACGATGCAACTAGGAACTGTAAAATCAGTTTCATGAAAAACGAAAAACGAAACACCTACGAAGGTGAAGCAATACCTAGCGTACATCGAGCGTCAGAACTCATTTCTGCCAAAGGCAATACGAGCTGACAATGGACGTGAGTACATCAATAGGGACTTACGGATGTGGTGCCTAGATCATGGAATCGAGATCCAAATGACGGCACCTTACATGCCAGAACAGAATGGTGTAGCCAAACGCTGGAATAAAACCGTCGTCGAATTAGGGCACTCCATGTTATTTGCGCGAAACCTACCTAATGAATTGTGGCCAGAAGCTCTAAGCCATGCCACATATATTCGCAACCGGGCCTATGCAAAAGCTGTACCAGATAAAATGCCTCACGAGAAATGGTCAGGACAACGTCCCGACATCTCATCTCTCCAGGAATTCGGACATCCTGTTTGGATTCTCAATCAGGAATTGAATCCATCCAAATTAGAGGCAAAGACACGGCAACATATTTCATTGGGTATGAAGATGGCCCAAGTGCGATAAAATATTATGACAGTCTGAAAAAGACAGTCAAAGTTAGTCGTGAATACCGGTGGCCAATGAATGTGTCCCCACCTATAACCAGACAATGGTTTGAGGGGGAGGATGAAACAAGGGTCAAACCTCTGTCCACAATGCTTAGCCAAACTGGATTAAAACGAAAAGCGACTGATGAAGCTGAAATGAGAGCTGGTAAACGTCACACGGGTGATAAAAAGGACATACCTCCACCCGAAAATAATGAGACGTCCTGCCCACATCAGCAAGACAAACAAATAAAAGACTTGTCTATAAATAACAATGACAGCGCACCCAATCAAATGCGATCAGATGGGAATGCGACTGATAATAAAAAGAAGCGTCAAGCATCAGTTGTGGAGGTTCAGGATAATGATGACATACCTGGCCTATCCCACAATGATGAAGACGAAGACAACGAAAATGATGATGACCCTGATCGCGAGAAATCAGCGTCGACAGCAGCTGCTGCAGTATACACTGCATTTTCTGAAACAAATGTTGGCGGCAAAGATCCTAAATCGCTCAAAGAAGCGATGTGCTCACCTGAGTGGCCCGAATGGGAAAAGGCCATTCAAATTGAGCTTGAGACACTGCGACGTATGGGCACATGGGAGCTTGTAGAACCTCCCGAAAACAGAAAGCCTATAACAAACAAATGGGTCTTCGTCCGAAAATATGATAAGGATGGAATCTTACAGAAATATAAAGCCCGTCTCGTGGCCAGAGGGTTCAGCCAGATACCAGGCATGGACTATAATGAGACATTCTCACCTGTGGTGCGCCTCGAGACGATTCGCGCGATACTTGCGCTTGCTGTAGCTGAAGATCGGGAAATCCAACAAATGGACGTAAAAGGGGCTTACCTAAATGGAAAGCTCAAAGAGGACATCTTCCGGGCAAGTTGACTACAGCTAATCGAGAGGAATTGGAAGATACCTGGGCTAATGTGAAGCACCTCATTCTCGATGAAATCTCAATGGTATCTGCAGAAACTCTTTGTCAGATATCTGAAAGAATTTCAATGGCAAAGGGGTTTCAATCTATGAGTAAGGACAAACCATTTGGAGGCGTGTCGGTCATATTCGCTGGAGATCTATGCCAGCTATGTCCCGTAATCGGACAGCCGTTATTCTCTCATGTGTTTCGTAAAACACTTTCTGCATATACGAAAGGTACCAACAGCGGCCAACAAGGATTCTTCGGTGCGAATGTATGGTCAGAATTAACACATGTCGTCATGCTTCGAACGAACATTCGAGCGCAGGAAGATTCTGAATTCATCAGGTTGCTAGAACGTATGCGAATAGGAAACGGAACAAGCTCTGCAGCTGGGATGAGCTCGGTTTCGGATTACGACATATTGAAGTCCAAATTGATGGAACACTTAGCTGTGGAGAATCCGTTGGAATATCAAGAATTGTGCAGCGCACCTGTCGTCTTTGGAGAAAGGCACCTGCGAGATCAATTTAATGAGGCGCACGCCCGTCAGTTTGCACAGAAAACGCATCAAGAGTTCAATATGTTTTTATCCGCAGATAAAGTGAAAAGGATGCGATTGACTGGAAACAAGCGGTTGCGGATGTGCAAAGTACGATGTAAATATAGTTCGAAAGACCTACTAGGATTCCTCCCGCTTATTCCAGGAATGCCTGTAATGATATCTGAGAATCTGTCCATGCGGCGGATGGTTGTAAATGGTACAGAAGGCATTCTGAGAGAAGTTCATTATCAGAATACGAATGAAGGGAAAGAAGCCGTTTGTGCTTACGTTGAGGTTGCAAACTGTAACATTATGTAACGTGCGATCCGACAATCCTGACCTTGTTCCTGTCTTTCCACAGACAACTTCCTTTTCTCATAAATTGCATTCTTCCGGGCAGACGATTCGTATTTCTCGCACACAGCTACCTTTACATCCTGCGTGGGCTTTTACAGATTACAAGGTTCAGGGCAAAACGCTAACACGCGTCGTCGTTGATCTCGCGAGCGCAAGAGGCGTACAGAATGGGTATGTCATGTTGTCGCGCGCAAAAGGATTCTCGAAGCTTGGCATCCTAAGATGGTTCCCTCCTCATCGTATCTTCAGCCGCATTCGAGAAGACCTCAGACATGAACTGGCGCGACTGTGCGATTTGGACAAACAAACAAAGGATATGTTTGTTCACCTGCTTTCTTCTGATTCATCATCTCAAACTATTTAGTCGTTGTCGGCTTTCAGTGCTTTCATTTTTTCCTTTACAGACAGCATCCGCTCACATGGCCTACTTGTCTTTATGTCCTCAGAAGCCTCGCATAACGTCCTGGCCCAAATCCCTCTCCACCTCTATTGAATGCTACGGACAATCTAACGACTCTATCCCTGTCATGCTTTTCCCTTACAGTCTCGAAGATCTGGCTTCCTTTGCAGATGTAATCGAAGACAGCACCATCTCTGATTCCTCGCGCAACCAATGCTTCGTATACAGGCCCTATCCGACCCTTCCACACTTGACATCCGAACAATCTTTTTTCGCATCCACGGATTTTTACATGAATTTTGTTTATTAGACTTCGGAAATTGGGACGGGTGAGTATCATTTCAATGTGTTTTATTACACCTAAATATCCACAATGACATTCGATAGCTTGCGTGAAACAGTTCCTTGCGCGATTCAGCGTGTAGTCCTCAGCGGAGGATCATGCAAGACAGCATGGAGCGCCCAGCTTCACGGACTAAACCTTATCCGTGAATTTGTTGCTCGAACTATGAAATTACCTGTTGTCGGCAATAATTTCACGAGCGTTTTTCGTTTCAAACGAAATATTTTTCAAAAGGTTTCTCTTTCTTTTTTTTTCATTTCAATGGAAAGAACTCACGTTGTTGAAGGGTCACGACAAAAACGCATTTCAACCGTCAGACCCGAAAGGCTGGTTGAAACGACTGGAAGGGCATTGGTCCTTGCACCCTAAACTTCCTATAGTCCATTTCGACGGTGCCTCCCGCATCGCACTGATTCCCGAAATCTCTCTTAGTACAGGTGACTTCGTCGAATTAGACGTCGAAGTTGAACTTGTCCGTGTTCGGAATCCACCACCTTCACGTGGAAGATCTGTTCGAGTCGGTTTCTGTTTTAATCATCTGATTCGACTTTCCAATGCTGTTTCCAACAAAGAACATGACACTGTACGCATTTCCTGCTCGTGACTGTTCTATATCTGCTAACACTTTTGACTATTAGCTGACGACTAGGAAACGAGCGCGTTCTTGTACTCCTATTGAAACCCCGGTCGTCAAGCGTCGTCATACCGCTATTTCAATCCCGTCACAGCCTGGCGAATCACACCGTTCAGAAGCTCACGACGGGACTGCTGAAGTTATGAATACCGGAAACTGATCGTGGACTCTTGCAACCTCTCCTTTTCCGTGTTTGCTTCTTGTATCCGAGTTGTCTTCCGGACAATCGTTCACTCTGCTGATCTAAATGACTGAGTATATAAGTTTAATGTATCCACTGTCTTCAAAATCTTGCTCGTGAATTGTACAATGTGTCATGGTGATCACATAATCTGTTTATTGCTTGGGGTCCAGGTCTGCCCGTAGGGCTGTTAAATGACCAAGGGTACTGTGCACGAAAGTAAAGACATTCTAATGACATGATTCATTTGCCCTTCGTCTACTTACTTTACCAACGACGGGTACTGTAATGGAGTAGTAACTACATTGAGATAAATAGGGCCCCTGAGGAGGCCACTTGTGAGGTCCAAGTTGAGTTGAGTTGGGCTGAAGGCAAATGGGGCGACCAGATCGATAATAGCGACGTCCACAATGTCCCAGAGCGTCCCGAACGCATTGCATCGCGACAGGTGGCCAGGAGGTGACTTGGGCGAGAGGCGACGACGGCAAATGGAGCGGTCAAATTCCCAGAAGTTCCGTCCCAAACACGTGAGGCGAGTTTAGCTCTCACGTGACATTGTTTGGTGGTCACTTTGTAGCACTGGTCAGCTCTTTCAAAGTGCATATCCGCCGTGTCATAAATTTCCAACCACAAGGACACCTGCAGCTCTACTAGATACTGAGTTATTTCTATGTGTGCTTAGTAGTAGGGAAGTCGAACATCGTACACCGTGACGGCCACGATCAACAGTCGACATGGAATCGACCGTATTGGATCAAGACGAGGTCGTGTACCAGGTGAAACGATTCAAATCACTTATATCTTCTGCCACGCGATTTCTCATGGAGAGAGCGTCAATGCTACAGCGGCATGTCCTTAACACTGGTTAGGATACAAAGAAGTGGTATTACATAATAGGAAAAGTTTACGGTCAATGCCGACTCACGATCAACTTGGAGCCTAACTTCAGCTGGTCCATACAGCTCGCACACGCCAGCTTGACATGGAATCAACTGTGTTGGATCAAGACGACGTCGTGCACCGGGTAAAACGATTTAAAGTGAGTCCAAGTCGCTTATATCTTCTGTCGTGCGATTTCTCATGGAGAAACCATCAGCATCAATCCTACGCAGAATCCCTAAAAGACGTTCACCTACCATCCGCGCTTGACCTCACAAAATTTGACAATGACATAGCAGTATGTCCCCATTTTTGTTCGCGCTCTTTTTGATACTCATATTTGGGTGGCTAGGATAACGAGTCCCACTTTTATGCGTCTCTTCAGCAATGGCGACAACTCAATCTGTCTCCCTCGTTCATCAAATTTGCCAATGAAGCTGACCCGCTTTCCATTTCTATGCCTTTGCTTTTGCATAATTGGAGGAACATCGTCGCATTGTGGATTACCGCAGTGGACGCCGCTGACGATGAAGGGTTGCACGCTCTTCTCGAGTATGGAATTGGAATCTCTGCTCTTTCATATTTTTATCGCTCACTTCTACCTCAGCCTTCTACAGAAGGTCGCGCATGACCTCCGTACGACACTATCGCCCGTCTATGCCAACCTGTTAGCCAAACCATGACTCCTCGATTACCTTGCTGCCGCCGCCGCCGCCACCCGCCGCCACTGCTGCCGAAGTGCTCTCATCCCTGGCAAAACGATGCAGAGATTCTATTTGAGCATGCTTCTTTGACGAGTTGCAGGAAATTACCAGAGTGGCGGAGACTTGCAGGGAGCATAGATTGTAAATCCGGCTGTTCAGCCATACCCGGAATCGAACTCTCCCCGGATATACTATCAGAATCCGAATCCCCAGAAAGAGGTGGTGGTATATCAGGCTCCGAGGAGGAACAGACATTTGTTGTAAATAGCTTGACGAATGTGAGCAGGGAGCGAGAGGAAATCAAAATGGTGGATACTTACAAATTGAAGAACCGAGGGATCGAAACTCAGCTCTGGTTGGGGGTCGGGATGTATGCGTGCATAGGGTGGAGGTGGTTGGATAAAGGGCCCTTGCATGCGACGCGGTGCCTATGCAGTGAAGTGAACGCCCAGATAATTTTAAGGCACGCTTGAGGAACGTACCTGCCACACATATATGTTTCCAATGTCTGTTGCTGATACCACGGATTCACCGAAGGGAGAGAAGGAAACCGCCCATACGGAGTCAGGATGTTGTAAACATCCGACGGGAGAACCAGTGGTTGTGTCCCAAAAGCGGACAGTTTTATCCCATGATGCACTCGCGAGTGTGGATCCGTCTGGGGAAAGGGAAAGGGAGTATATCCAGTGGGTGTGACCTTCCCAGTCTTGACCGATCTGTTCACCTGTGGTCGAATCCCAACAACGAATCGTCTTGTCATGAGAGCCAGAGAAAATCCTGGCGCCATCGTGTGACCACAAAATACTTGAGATTTGAAATTGATGGCCATCCAGTGGACCGAGGATGAGTTTGCCTGTCGTCACGTCATACACGGAGATGACTCCCCGTCCGCCACAGGCGAGTTTGCTGCCGTCGGGAGAGAAGCAGACCGAGTCGGCTGAGACGTGGATGGTGTTTACCCGTGTCCCCTGCAGTGTGTAAATTCTCACGGTTATCCCAGTAACTGCCACGAGTCGACCATCGGGAGAGAGAGCAAGTCCGTTGAAGCACCCTGGATGAGTCCATTGATTGACCAGCTTGTGCGACTGCGCGTCCCACACTTTGGTGTCACTCAGGCTAGTGGTGATGATCTTCGTGTCGTCCTTCGTCACTGCAACTCCCCAAACTGCTACGTTGTGCACCATCGAAGTCCCTTCTTGTTCTCCATGTTCCACATCCCATACCTTCGCAGTTCTGTCACTACAGCCGGTGACAACACGTCTTCCATCGCCAAAATACGCGAGCACCTCGATACGCGTATGTGTCGAGATTACTCGATTCGGCGACAAACCGTGGTCGTCGCGGTGATGAGGGGCATTATTCGACGTGAGGATGTTCTGGGGGATGGTCAAGGGATTCATCCGAGGTGCGTGCTGAAAAGACTGGTGGAGGGAATGTGCACGAACACTCCATATACAGCTTATAAGTCACAGTCCACGAAGTTAACACGCGCGGCACGGCCTCATGGCGATACAGTGGCTCTCCCAAGCGCCCATCCTGTTATTCAGGCATACGTCCTACAATGGGATCTCCCTCCAAAGATCGACTTCTACTCGACTACAGGTATGGTGGCACATATGGCTGCGACGTGTTATCTTGCGCTAGTACAACTGGTAAGGGAAGACCAGACACCGCTGTCAAAGTTACCACCACTGGGGGCTGCAACCAGGGAATTAACTGCAAGACATCCACCAAAATCCATGAGGCTAAAACTGTTCAACGCACCCAGGTCTCAGGCACTAGCGGCGAATGTCGTCTGGTGTCACCGACGAACATGTACCTCGCCCCACTGGCAGACTGGTCCCCACCGTCGTCCCCTGATTTGTCGTCCTTTCCATCCCAGATGTGGACGATCGTTGTCGGTAGCGATGTCAAGCGAAATGAGAGCAGGCTGCAGCGACGAGATCCCCTCTACTAGTACTGTTGGCGATGAACCAAAGGCCGGGGAGACGATATGCCAGCGACGATCTGCGGCGACGGGAACCCCTACAGCACTGGTGACGAGTCAAAGCATGACAAAGAGGCAAAGGTTGGCTGCGACACTGACATTGACGATGTCGGAGGAATGTCCAACAATTCCCACGCACCTTTGTTCTTCTCGATGATCGTCGAATTGTGATGGCCGACTTGCGCAACCAGGTCAGAGGCGATCAGGGATTGCAGCAGCTCGACGATAGCTCCATTCATCGGGTCCATGGTATGTCCAGCATCAATCATCTCGCCCTCGGAGACCGGTACAACCTTGATGATGGCCAGACTTGGGATGACGGACCAACGTCAGATGTCGTCCACTGAGGGCTTCAAACAGTCGAAATAGAGCTCGAACAGTAGTCAACCGCGCCATCTGGACAGCTCAGACATTCCTTTTGCCTTCACGACGTCGCTCGCAGCCTAGCATTGAGGCAGTCAACATCCAGACCACGGGTAGCGATGTACTGCAGATCCACAGGCAGGCCAAGTTTGTTCCCAAGTCGGACAAGGGCGTTATGCAAGACAAAGACTCACCACGGAAGGAGAACATGGAGATGGCAGGGTGGTGGTGATCTCTGCCTAAATCTTGGTTCTCGCTCTGCGAAGGTGATCACCACGACACTCGGGATGTCCAGTTCACAGACTCTCAGGCCATGTCCACGCATTGGGAACCGGGGCAGAAGAACGTAGGTGAGTAGCGTGGTGAGGTGTCGAGGTTTTCCATGGTTTCTATGTATTTCTCTGCTATATCTCCGTCCGCAGTCAAGTTCCTGAAACCAGTAGAGGCTCAGAGGCGACTGTTCCTTCGCCCTCGACATCGTTACCGGCCCAAGAGTTACTTTACAAACGACTCAGGTCTGCCACCAGTCCTAGCATCTCACCTCGTTCCTAATCAAGGCCCTCTGCGATGTTACGTTGATCACACCTCGACATGTACAACTTCCAACGTTTCCTTGATTAAGGGAGCCGACCTGTCGTTGCTGGCTCCTCTCGTCGACGGTTCTCTCATCTTCTGTCGACCTTCCAGCTTAATGGTGAGATCCATCATCCAACCATATTTGACTCAACTGACGCGTTAGTCATGCTCAGCTTCGACGATCCTATTTATGCCCCATCGACTAGTTTTACCACGCCGATCCATTTTACAGACCCCATTGAATATTCCCCACATTCAACCGACCCAACTGAACTGATCCTTCCAAGATCCCCCCGCCACTTTTCCTTTACCGTCGCTCAACATCATCAAATCGTTGAGTGCCATCTTTTCCATCTCCCAATCACACTTCGTTCCTTTGACCTCTGACAAAGTCACCACCATCTCACGCCAGACTCGTACATATCTCCAAGATCTTCTCTGAAGAAAAAGCCAAGCATCGATTATCCTCACCTCGTCACCTTTCGCAGTCGCCAAAGTACCTCATAGACTAGACAAAAACCACTGAGCCTAAACATCCACATCCGCCCGCCATCACCTCCACCCAGTTGACAGCCTATATATGCAGCACGCCCACCTGAGGGCACGGAGAATGTCGTAGGCGGTCGTGGCTATGCGTAGCTCAGGCTCAGGCTCAATTCGACCCATTCGAATCTGGTGGCTGTCAAATGTTGTCTGGCTGGCTGTGAGTCCACTCTTATTCTGCGACGAAGTCTGGTGCAGACGGTACAACAACCATAACGGAGACTCGGGACGTGTTTGCACGAGTCCGATATGGCTATGGTCGTGCACGAGGCCGATCGCATCCAGGAGTTGGAGACTCGCCATCAAGGTGGACGAGGTCGATGACAAGAAAATGATGCAAGTTTATCCGAGACGACTATGGGCACGCAAGTCGAAGCTGCCTTGCAAGGTTACGACCTTTCCTTTTGGAGTGCGAGATTTCAAGGTTACGTTAGGCAAGCTGGTACGCATTCGAGGTGTGGTGGTCAGCCCTTCGCGGTCATCGCGGGCTTCAAGTTCAAGTTGTTGGTTGGGACTTGGATAGGCGATTTGGACGTGACGTGGACTCGGCTTCGGTTTGCTTCGAGTTGAGTTTCAGGACGGACGCTCCTTCGCTTGACCTCAAGGCTTGACGACGAAGTGAAGCATCGCACGGAAGGTCACCAGGTCTTTTTCCTTTCCAGTTATCATCTTCACAACCAGCTTGATTCACGTTTCTTCTTTCTTTATGCACCAGTGGTTCGAGTTTTCAGTATTTTTTTCTTCTTGGATTCGGTTTCAATTTGCCTCGGTCTTGATCACATGGTTTCCTTGGTACCTGCAGCCCCTCTAGCGCGCTTTCTTTTCCATTAGCAGTATAGCGTCTGAACAGTGTATCCGCTGACAGTAGCACCTCGCATTGTATCGATCGCCAATCCCCGACTCCCACGGTAGTGGGGGAGGGTTTTCTCGGCGAGAAATGTACAGGCACCAAGCAAACGGGACTGCAGGAACATTTTACCAAATCAGGACTTGCTTGTTTGTACGTGTTGTTTCTCTTGATGAAAGGACTGCTCTCAGCGCTGCCTTCAAGCTGCTACCAAACAATGGTTGCTATTGACCACACAGAATATGAGTAGTGATTTTTATTCTTAAAATCCGCTTTCTTAGCAATGTCTCTACCAGGTTCATCAACAAAGAACTGCGCACTGTGTCTCGTTCACTTGATGAGGCATCCTGCCCCCTGGAGGGCCCACACGACCCTCCTGTATATTCTGACCCTCTATATGACCCTGGCGTTCATCTATCCATCTTTGAAACCCCCGAAAACTTTGTTAATTGGTTGGCAACATCTTTGAAATCTCATCACCTTCAATGCATCAACTATGGTAATATCGAATTTGTTGGTTGTGTAATATTCATTGATTCTGCTTTGAAAATTGTGCATGGGCCATCTCGTGTGTGTTTGACAAAAAGCCCTGAGTACTTTGCTTCTGTGCATTACATGGATTGCTCACTTTTGCATGACTTGAAGGTACTTCGAAATTCTCAGTCAACCATTGCAGCATGTGTAGAGCAGCAAATGGTTGCATTCATGTTTACTGCGACAAAACTGCGGACTCAAGAGCCCGAGGATGTGGGACATTTTTTTTGACTGATTGTGCCCCGAGCCAGAAAGATCTGAATGGCTCGTGTGTCTACCAGCTTATGCTCCAATGCATGAAGGTCATGCCTTATGACGAATACATCAAGAACACTGTTATTTGTCACCCTGTAACATGCCTTCTGTTGATCCCAAAGGTAAAAGAAGGCCACATCGGACAATCTTGTAGGCCAATCACCCTCCAAGAAGACCGTAGGTAAAGGTGCGATGGCAGGCGAAGGAAGCATGGAAATTGATGAATGACGTTCAGCCCTTTTTTGCTGTTTATCTTCAGCTGTCGAATAAATTGTGTTTTTTTTCTTGCTCCATTTCTAAATAGAAGATTGTTGTAGTAACGAGGGAAACTGCAACCTCAGTAGGAGTCGGGGACTGGCGCGTATAGCGCCGCTACGATATATCATAGGCTGTTCATCAAAATGATGACATGCCACTAACGATTGTGTAGAGGCACGCTCTGCTGCGTTGGCGAAACGTGGAAGGCGAGTGCGAGTGTGAAAGGGGAAGGTGACTGAACCGATGTTTGGTTTGGTGAGTTTTGGTGAGAAAGAGTGAGAGTAGAGAACGACTACGTTTCGGGGATCGGCAGAACTGAAGTATAATTTTACGACGACTACTGGCTGATTGTGAACATGAAAATGTATGTAGCTTATATACAGGACAAAGAGGCAGTATGCTGGAAGGCGCTGATCTGCTCGGACCGGTTCTGTTGCCGGATGCACAGGAACTCGGTTCCTTACAATTGTCCATGTACCCCATCAGCATGAAAGTTGAATGAACTATTCAGAATGATGACGCACGCGGCGTATGGCGCCGAGCCCCCACACAAGAGATGGCGCAGTGTTCGCCATCATACTGTTACACTGCCTCGGTACCTTGCACTCCTGAAATAGCTCATGATATCCATCGCAGTTGATACATTCCCTACTTGTGTCCTTCGTGACGATCTCGTTTATTTCCCTCTTCGTCGAAATGTATCAATATGACAGTCTATCCGACATGCAGTATACGCGAGACTACTAGGTCACAATTTGGCATCGGTCAGAATGAGCAACCCAATCCTCATCGTTTCCTGCAACATCGATTTCAAAAATTCATCTCCCCAGGCAGCAGCACCCTGACATCACGACAGATGAGAACCACGTGAAACAGTCCATTCAAATCACTAACCTCAACTTGGGCCTATGCACCATCCGCGATAGAACAGACTTGTGAGACGAAGGAAGAAGAATTAGATGGCACGGCCCAAAAAAGGAACGTGCTACATCGATCACTAACAGGATCGTGGTTGCACGCGGTGTAAAATATATTTGGTCAACACTGATGTGCCCCTGTCGTGTCAGTGTTCTGTGCTCTACCACACCGAGGTCCTGGAAGTCGCATGTTCATGGAAGGCCTGTATCAGCACTGGCTTTCGGAACGGTTCCAGAGAGAGGCAGCCATGCAAAGATAGGCTGAGGCCCTTCTATCCCCTCCTCTTGTACGACCCTTCTTCTCAAGCATGATCCCAAAGAGCAAACGAATCGTGATGTCCACAAACATCGGCCGATCTGTGATGTCCATTGAAGACAAGTCAAGATGCACGAGTTCGTCTCGCCATAGCGTATCGTCCAGGAAACGTCGAAGCGTTTCTTCATGTCTTACAAGGTTAGGAGACTTGTATGTGAAGACGCAGTTGAGGGCTGCCGTTTGCAGTGCACGATCGGGGTGGGATAAGAGGGAACAATAGAGCTCAAAGAGCGTTTCCGTTGAATGGAGTGCCTTGGGGTTGGTGAATTTGCTGAATAGCGTGAGCCAGGCGTTGATTTTATAGCGGGGTAGATTCGAAACCGTGTTATCACTGACTGTTATCGCCAGGAAGAATGGAACGAGTTCGCGATTGTGTTTCTCAACAAGCGATGCACATTGTCCCATTGTCGATATCAACTGTGTCTCGAACGAAACAAGATCGAATCGGTCAGAGGACTTTTGGTCCTAGCGAAAAGAAAACGACAGTAAATATCCCTTGCAGAGCCAAAAAGACGGACACCTACAAGGATGATGCATTTCCGATCATGTTCTTGGTCCAGCCAACTCGATATCGCACTCCTGATCTTATGAGCAGCACCATCTCTCCATGTTCGTTCGTCTTCCCAGGGGTCTTCATTCACACCTTGCTCTACGTTCTCGGATAGCCATTCGGGAAGTCTACAAGTCTCCGCCACTCTGGTAATTGCCTGCAACTCGTCAAAGAAGCATGCCCAAACCGAATCTCCGAATCGTTTCGCCAATGATGAGAGCGCTTCGGCAGCAGGTGACCATAGTGGCCGTAGGTTGACCTTCAGCTGGGCTAATGAGGCGCGTTTAAACGAGTTCGAGTAGGTCGAGAAGACGGAAACTCACAAATCAACCACCTGATACAAAGATCAGTGGCGAGCGGTTCACCATCTTTGATCACCTGTCCGATACGACCGATGCGCAACACCCGTTCACGCACACCTTGAGCGTCCAGAGATACCTCTTCTCCTTGCAAACAACGTTTCAATACGTCCTGCTCTCCCGGAGATGACTTGACCAGCTTTGAAGAGAGGATTTTGAGTGCGCTGAGACGCAACGATCGCGAATGGGAACTAATGCATGTCCGAAGGTGCAAGTATATCTCCGAGAAGGACGTGGCATCTGATGACAAAGGGCTGATGAGAAACACCATCATTGATAGATCTTTTCCAGATAGGGAGAAATTATCTTGCCTCAATTGTGTGAGACCTGCCAAACCGTTCAGGACACAATGAGACCACGACCACCGCCGCACGACCGTCCTGGTCCACTCTACCAGATCAACCTGTTGTCTCCACGATGCATTCTGCGAATTTCCAAGAGAATGCATGCATGTCCATAGAGCCCAGGCTGTGTTCGCATGTGACGCGTTCCACGACTCCTCTGGGTTTGGTGCATCGAGCATGCGCTGGACTATCCCCACTAGTAAGACTGGCGTCTTCTCTGCGTACACCGATAGTGAGAGGAGGTTGCGCAATTCATTTACACCGTCCGGAGTGAGCTCCCAGCGGGATAGTCGTTCACTAAGCCAGACATCCACGGTGCGTCTCCATACGACATCCACCTCCCCGAGTTTATCGGCAAGGGCGAGGCTCGATAGCAAACGAAGGGTCTGCTTTGGCTCCATGGTGAGGAGGTCAGTGGTGGACCTTAACAAGGCAGGTAGGGCAACAAGCTTCCACTCTCCCCAAGATAGCTCGGCGAGAGCGCCAAGAAGCGAAGTTCCAAACTTCGGTACTTTGAGAGCTTCCAAGATGAATAAATGCCCGACGTTCGTTGCCATGGACATGTCGCCTGCAGTGAGGATTGAGGCTGAAAAGTGAAGTAGGGCAGTCTCGATTGGGGCGCAGATTTGGATGTTAGGTAATGCGGAGGCCAATTGTGATAAATGTGACGCTTGAGTATGAAATTGGCAACGGTAAAACAAGACTAGATATCAAAAAAAAACGTACGAGTTAATCGGGAGCCTTGACGCACGCTGCAAACCACACTAATCAATTCCAATATGCGCCGGAGACGTTCAATTTCTACTTCATTTGAAGGAGGTTGGTTGACGATAGTCGAAAAAAGAGTTATAAGTGGGTCGGCGACGCCAGAAAATTGGACAGCGTCCTTGCAATGGTGAATGATAGAAGTGAGCGTGCGTCGAAGAAGTGTATACAGCGGACCAGGATCGGGAGAGGTCAGGTAGCAGTCGATCAGGGGTCGGATTATCGAAGATGATGTCGTGTGAAGAGTCGAAGATACAGACTGTAGGTAACGAAGGACGATCAGTCTACCGAGAGGATGAAAAGTGATAAGTGCTAACTTTGCAAGCAAAGATAAGCATCCAAGCACTGGCGATTTCAACGCCGTCCAAATTATTAGCCATGAGGTGAACTGCCTTTTCACGTGCAGAGGTCTTTAAGCGGCGTAGTACGGATGCCCACACCTCGCCGGCTGCACGCTGTACTTCGGAACTACAGCTTGGTAGGACAGCATGGAAGGACGACCACGTTTGTTGTAACAGGTCCAAATGAATGGATGGCACGAGGAGGTACTTAAAAAGCTCAGACAAAGTTGCTAGCAGCGCCGTGAGTGCGGGGGTTGCGATGGGACGGGGAAGGAAATTGAGGAGTTTGGCCAACAGGTCGGCATAGACGGGCGATAGTGTCGTACGGAGGTCATGCGCGACCTTCTGTAGAAGGCTGAGGTAGAAGTGAGCGATAAAAATATGAAAGAGCAGAGATTCCAATTCCATACTCGAGAAGAGCGTGCAACCCTTCATCGTCAGCGGCGTCCACTGCGGTAATCCACAATGCGACGATGTTCCTCCAATTATGCAAAAGCAAAGGCATAGAAAGGGAAAGCGGGTCAGCTTCATTGGCAAATTTGATGAACGAGGGAGACAGATTGAGCTGCCGCCATTGCTGAAGAGACGCATAAAAGTGGGACTCGAATGGGCGGCCCGGTCTTTAAAGTTTATTACTCGGTATTCACGTTCAGACCTATCCTAAGCTTAGAGAGTTTATTATTCACATTTGTAACTAGTTGAAGCTTCAAGTTTAGGACGCATAAGTGTTCGCCCCAACTTGATATTCGTGATTCACATTGGGGCTAACATTTAGGGCCGACGGTGACTATCGTATTCTTGTAAATTTCATTGATTCATTCAAGTTCTATTCAAGTCTGCCCGTGAATAACTATTTAATTTAACAAATGAAAATTTAATGCAATAAGTGCGTGCGAGGTCGATCGGCGGCTCATCAACTCATGGCGAGTCTCTGCGTGGGGGGCACATGCGACAGTACATTGCGTTTGTCGTTGCCCGCCCCACTCATATCACTTCCGATGGATATGAGGAACTTCACGCCGACAAAGAACCATCCATCATCTTTGTCCGCACCGTGCATGCAGACAAGCGAGTTTAGCTCTCACGTGACATTGTTTTCGCACTCCAATGTTTCCACGCACCGATGATTGTTGCATTGGACCTCGTGATTGAAACGAGCGCACTACATTGAGATAAATAGGGCCCCTGAGGAGGCCACTTGTGAGGTCCAAGTTGAGTTGAGTTGGGCTGAAGGCAAATGGGGCGACCAGATCGATAATAGCGACGTCCACAATGTCCCAGAGCGTCCCGAACGCATTGCATCGCGACAGGTGGCCAGGAGGTGACTTGGGCGAGAGGCGACGACGGCAAATGGAGCGGTCAAATTCCCAGAAGTTCCGTCCCAAACACGTGAGGCGAGTTTAGCTCTCACGTGACATTGTTTGGTGGTCACTTTGTAGCACTGGGCAACTGCCGTCATCATGATCATCGTTACAAACAGCAGTCTCCACCCCTCCGTCAGAGAAGCATGTCAGTGTGAAACAGACAGTGAGACACTGACGCTAATATTGGGACAAGGTGCGGCATTTAAGTACACCGTTTCCATTTGCTGTTCGCTTACTAGTTATATAGAATTGACTTCTCTGAATCGATGCTATAGGTACTACGTTACCGTATTGTATAGAGATGTACTACATCTAAGATGAGCCCCTAGGCTAAGCCCATCGCATTGGACTCCTTACTAAAGCGTTGATCAAATCGTCTTCGATCTCGTACTCCCGGATGACTCCAGGGACCGATTGGCAGTTAACTTGGTGAGTCTAACATTGTCGCATTGTCCACGACATGCTTCTCAGTCGGATTTCTTCCCAATACAGACGAACTTGAGGTCGTCAACAACCCCATCGAGACACTCCACGCTGTTGATTCACTGAAAGGCCTTTCTAGTTGGGATGAGTCAGCGTCTCTCGTGTTCATGCCAGTTACTGGGCCACTGGAGATGATCATACGGTCACTTTTCTACGTATAAAAACACCCCCACGATGTCGCAAACCACTCGACCAATTCCGAGTTCGAGTCCGCCCTACGATGTCTATCCATCCTCCCGCCGTCGAAGCTTATCCTACCCACATGAACATTGTTGACCCAGATGCACTCGATCACTCGTTTTTCCTCCTAAGCCAAGGGAACGCGAACACCATGGCGGCAATGCTCAGCGAAATTATCGAGGAACTCCCCGCGTCTTATGGTACTACGCTTCAGGAGGACGAGCATGACGTCGACGAGTTCAATGATGTGATGCCCCACCCCGGAGTCGACATTGTATCGCAAGAAGACGTGAATAACAGCGCAATGGCGTTTGTAGACAATTATCCAAGTAAGTCGAATCACCCAAGTCTACTGGTTTCCGAAGTAACTACGATAAATATAGCCCCTTTGATCCTCTTGCTCCACGGATTTGAAGTGAACGGTTGGGCCCAACTCTGCAAGAGGCTTCTCCTGCGCTATGTTTCTCGTATCGGTACGGACTCCTTCCGAGCTTTCCGTCAACGGCGATCGGAAGATACTGTCGCCTTCATTCAGTTAGCATACGAAGAGATGCTCCTTGAAGGAAACGTTCTCGAGGATCGTAAGTGTTTCATTCGTTCGTCGAATAGTATGCTACATACACGCGCAGGTGTGGTTACGATACGTGATGTCGATATACGGACCCGTATCAACGTTCCGGAATTCCTTGGCGCCTTGGTTGAAATGCTAGGTAAACGAGTTTCTCCCCTTGAACTCGATGTAATGCCAACTTAGATCGCAGCTGATACCCCCCGTGTCATATATGCCGCGTGGTTGGAAGCGGCCCGCAACATTGCGGCCATAATCTGCCCCCAGGATGTTCCTGGCAATTCGGTTGTTCGAGCACGCCAGCTTACCAATCTGGTCACCCACCAAGGCATCATGACTTATAGCTTTTTTCATGACACACTCGAATCCCAGAGCTCCATGGTATGTTCGTTTGCTTGTCCGCGACAAACGCTCGACATTCGTTTTCTTAGGGCACGTTTTTCACCGGGGCTGAGGCACGGCGCACAATGACCCTCGCGCTTCGCAACATTGGACCATTGATCGACGGAATTACCGATCCTGCTTCACCGAACACTTCTTTTGGCATATACGACCGCATTCGTGCTGGCGATGGGACTTTTCAATATCGTCTCCCTGAGACGTCTTCTACCCACACGACCAATCTCGTGTGTTCGTTCGTGAGTCAATCTTTGTGTGACGTTTTCCGACTCGAGTCTTATAATCCCAGGTAATTCTGGTGTTGCAGACGTGCTACGTCCGTAACCGTCCGTTAACTATCTTGTCCGAGCGAAAGATGTCCGATCTCAAGAATATCTATGACACCAATAACGCGAGCTTTCGTGACATTCTCGCTTGTTCGCTCCCACAAGAAAATGTTCCGAGACCCATGCAGGAACTGGCTTGTCACAACTTGCTGGATATTCTTCCCGGTTCTCTCTAGTTTTGATTTGTACTGTCAGGTTCTTTGTTTCAGAAATGAGTAGTTGTAGAAAAAAATCTACTGTGTACTTAGACGAAATACTATGCTATGATTTCATGTCCTGCTGTGACTCGGATAGGGTAAACAATCGTAGCGGCGAGCAGAGTCGCCAATCCCCGACTCCGTGAACACACGAACCACAAAATTCATTCCAAAATCTTCTGACTATCTACATCTAGCTAATCGTCCAATGCATGCTTCCTACCAACTATTTCAGAGGCAGTTGGGGTAGGAATGCCCTGCCGTTTAGTCAAGAAACCATTCGAACAAAGAATTTCCGCAGTCTGATGGCCCAACCACCACACGATGGCATCGTAGCAGCCGTACATTGCGTTGTTGCGAATGTACGTTACGATGTCGTGATGTAAGGCATTGATCTGATCATTGTTGATTGCGATGACATCGCGCTTCCAGCGCGCCGAACTGAGAATGCAGGCTGTCAAAGGGCGTGCAAGTCCGAGGCGACATAGAGCAAGTAAAGTAATTCCTTTCGAACCTGCAAAGTGCTAAGGTTGCGGTAAAGGAGAACAACATGAAATGCCCACGATGCTTTTCAAGCCATGCAGAGATTCCTCGAGTGTCACTGTCCATGTTGAGTGCAATGCGAATAGGAGAATTGGGATCGAGGTACGAAATGACGAAGACAGTGACCATAACAACGAATAGCACCTTGTCCTTGCTTCCCTTTTTGTTGGGTTTGCACGCCCAGCGAAGGCTTTTCACGAATAAAGCGAGACGGTTGAGATCCGAAGGCGCCGCAGATTTGTTCTTGTCATCGACATAAACTGAAGGTGTAAGGCCTGCAAAGACAATCCCGGCGATCAACGCAAGTTGGTGAAGTGGGAGAGCACCATTGAATGCATTGATGGCATAGCTATATGCTTGTCTTGTGAGATCGTTGTCTTTCTGATTGGTGATGACGTTCGAGAGAGAGAGTTCGAGCGGCGGGGCAGTCTTGTGCAAGACGTTGTAGAAGCTGGTGAGGCGTACATCCAATGCTGACCATTCACCGGCAGGATCATTGAGAATCATGGTCTCGGAACTGCGTTGTGCCCGTGCTTGGAAGGACGCTTGAGGGGCTAGATAAGGAGCAGCCAATGAGGAGTTCGGAGGTGGAATGGAATCAATGACAAGCCAGACGTTGTGGACAATGGTCGTGACTTGGTTGTTTCCACCAACGTTGGCAGTCCACGGAATGTGACCTATCTTGTGCTCGATGCACGTCTGACCAATGGCTTGCTTGATAAACTTCTCCACGTCGGCAGCGGGTACCCTAGAACGCGACGCAATCTTCTTGATCTCCTCGATCGCAGCCATCATGACGGCACGGAAGTTACCGCCAGCAATGCATGGAGGCTTTCGGCGGGGAGATGGATCCGCACATTGGGAAAGGATTCGATTGACAAAGAATGATAGCGATTGTCTGCCAAGATCAGAGCGCGTAATTTCTACCGTTGCTCGATCATGAGGGATGAGGGCGCGCATCAACGATGAGACGGCAGTGCGCGATAAAGAGAGCGGATATTGCTGATCTTCCCAGCATTGGAGACCGGTTAATCGATCATTCGCTAGCTGGCGAGTCTCTGGATCTTCGGACGTCAGCGCTGGCTTCAGCTCTTCCATAACTGAGCGTTGGATAAGATTCTTGACATCACCAATGTAAGTGCGCATGGCGATGTCGGCGGCATAACATGCACGACGCATGGTAGGATTCAAGACGTGTCTGTAAAAATCCTCCGGGATTTGGTGGATACCGACCATAATGGTAAAGCGCGCTTCGTAAGCCTAATATGGATCGGGTCAGCTAAATAAAAGCGGCCATGCTCACACTTACTTCGTAATAAGTATTTCCGAACGTCAGCTGTTGAACCCTTCGAGATGCCGTCAATGGGCGGCGAGTTTTCTTATCAACGGGCCAACCATCGATCACAACAACGAGCTTGCCCATTGCCATGGAGCCATGACAAATGAAGTTGTCTGATATACAAGGGAATCCGTCGTTCACGATTCCCAAAGATAAGAAAGCAGGGCCCATAAGACCGCGACAAAGTACTTGAGCATTTCCGGTGTGAGCGAAATTGAGCGTGCGTTCAAGCATTGCGACCGATTCGATAACGAATGGTGGGACAGGCAATTCATCTTCGATGTGACCTTTCCACGCAGTCCAGAAATGGTCGATGAGACAAGCGATAGGGTAGCTCGTCCATTCATAGATGCGTGGGATGATCTTATGGATAAACGTGAGTGTGGATGACGGAACGATTGATGGAACGTTGCATACATTGCTTTTGATGACGACAATGCAAGGCTTGATCGCTGTGAGAACTGACGGATGGAGCCATCCTCTTGTGAGAGGTAAGAGGATGAGATCGTATATAGACCTTGTGGTAGAACAAGATTAGAAACGAAAACGATGAAGCTGTGGAAAACAAATCTCACCTGCCATTCCTATGTTCTGGTCGCATGCGCTGAACATCTACTGTGTATACGTTCTCGAAACGCAACGCGTCTGGTTGGTTATCGTCGGCCACCTTGGCAACATAGCGGTCATAAGGTAGATGATGATCGCAGGAGTCAGTGCGCTGTCTCCATCTATTGGCAGCTGCATAGGACAACGTTTTTGATCCAGAAAGCGCAGCGGTGACCATTCCTAGCTGTACTGGATGAAACTTCGCAGCATCACGGACCCTATGTGAGAGTACGTTGTAGATCTGACAGCCATGTCCGCGGAGCACAGGCGCAACGCGTGGAATATCGTCATCGCTCAAGTCATCTTCCGCAATGCGAGGTAGGATATTTTGAGGGGTAATCTGATTGTTGATCCTGCTGAGAAACTCCTGAAACTTGAAAGGAATTGAGGATGACTGAAGGTTGCCAACGTCTTTCAGGAAAGCTTGGGGGTATGGCGAAAACGAGGGACTAGGGTCGTCCACAGCGTTGACCACATCCGAAGGGGTGAAAAGTTGGTAGGCTTCACGAAGATTGAGCAAGGCCCCACAAGTCTCTGAATCGTTGGATGGCGTACGCCTTGGAACACGAAATCCGTTGGCATCGTAAACGTTGATTTCATAGTTGTCTTCATCCAAGAGGTCCAAGGTGTGAAGATCCACAGCGGAACGTTCTGGGTCATCATCTGGAGCGTTATAAAGAATGGGGCGCAAAGTGATGATGTCGTTTACGCTGCGTGGCTCCCATGACTTGACATCTGTCCAGCTATATTAACAAAACGGGCCATTAACGATCGAGCGTCTGAATGAGCTCTTCATGAATCGTGTACCTTATATGCGTTGCAATCGCAAATGTTATCTGTCGGATGTTGGTATAGTCGTGGTCGTTTTGCCAGACGTTTCGTTCTGCATCATTGGTCTGTTGACTAAGTGCGAGGTGCTGGTTCTGACCGTAGCGTATGGTGACACAGATGGGAATAACTGACGTAAGCCATCCATCGTTTTTCCATGCTTGAGGTGCCTGGGCGACCCAATCGTTCCAGTGGTTGATCATGACGTGTTGCAGGTGTCTGAGGTCAAGCAGCCTGAGGGTTATGACGCGCGAGGAATTATCGCCCAAGCGACGTCTAAAAGTAGAGAATTAGTTCAAGTACTCCTGCTGTGGAGGCACTCAAATTGTACGAATGGAGGGATGTATATACACAGCACCCAATCGGCATGTGTCCACAGATATGCGCAAGCAGGGCGCCTCCCGAAACGTAAATCCACACCAGAAATGAACTTACAAGATTTCCGTCGACAGCGACAGAGATTCTTGAGTCAGTGGTTCTGGATACTTCGTCTCACAATGGATATCCTGAAGACGAAGCTTGTGGAACGCCCATGCGAAAAACATGATAATCATCAGCGAGTGCTTTCTCGCGAGTGCTGTTGTGGATGCGTTGAGCCGAGGATAACGACCAGAGACATTGTCGAGATGATCGGGATCGGTGTAGGTCTTGGGAACAAGTGCGAGCC
This sequence comes from Chiua virens, assembly GCA_019787685.1. Lineage (NCBI taxonomy): Eukaryota > Fungi > Basidiomycota > Agaricomycetes > Boletales > Boletaceae > Chiua > Chiua virens. Next base: position 477,266 of record JAHNUO010000021.1, read on the forward strand.
ACATGTTCTCTTGACGGCGAGTGCCAATATACATCATACGTCCCGTTGGATCAAACGGAAGGTACGGAACATCAGCGGTGGGCCAGAGAGTATATGGACGATTGAAGTTGAGTTCGCAGTGCCATGTCGCATCTGCGCATGTAACAGGAAGTGCGGCGTGTAATCCAATACTATGGCCAACGATAAGACTGAAGTCCCAGAAATGGGGACCGATACGAGGGACTGTGTCCGGGCCATTGTGGTCGAGAATAAATTCTTCGTCGAGCTTTAAAACACGGCGACTGCGAAGCAAAGCATATGCGGTTCTCTTGTCCTTGCGCTGTGCTATGTTCCTGAGGGAGCTCAGCTTGGTCGTTTTGACGGGCATGTTGAAAAACCGAGCGGCGAAGTTGTCGTCCATGGATTCCGAGGAATAGAGGGCTGCGTGTAGCTCATCCTGAGAACACGCATCGCTTGTCTGGAGCTGCTGTGGAAGAAGAGCATGACGGAATGGCGCATCTCGGATGCCTTCGTCAACGTTTTCGAGGCCATTTTCATTGAACGCTGAAGAGCTACCTTCACTTCAATGGATATAGACGCAAATATCAAAAGAAAGCTGTACTTCTCAATAATGTTCTCGTTCGGGTCAGGCATACTAGAGACGCTTTGTGAAGCGATGCGAGCTGGATGCAAGGTGAAGCAAGGACAGGCTGGCCGTAGGGCTGAGGGAAAGGAAATACGAACCAAGAACAAATACAAATATCGATCGTGCCAAGGCGATAGGTAGACGGGCCCTCAGTGAGTCAGTGAGTCGGTGACGGTGTGACACTGCCAGTGTGAAAAGGTGGTTTAGGAACGGAAGCGACGCACGACCGTGTCAGTCAGTCAAGCTTGTTTGGCATGTATTGACATTGTATTGAATTCAGAACGACAGGTTGTGAGGCCCTGGCACGGTTCAGGACTTATTCAATAGTGGAGCAACACACCACGAATTCGGTCAATTTGATGGTCGTACACGGACTAGTATCAAGACAATCAAACAACGAGAACGGTTCAAGCAATCTCCCCCTGTGGTTGGGACGGTGTAAACGCGTCCAGCATCCTGTCATAACTGTTGGGAGGCGTCGTGGGCTGATCAACCGGAACAGTCGGTTCTTCAACACGGTTGCGCTTCGTGGGCTTGCGGCGACGACCAGCTACCGAAATAGTGACTTAACATTACGTCAGCCAAATGGTGATGAATGAGAATGGCGGACCATCTTTGCCTTTCCCTTCGGGTGATGAAAACACGTTGGAACGGGAAGAAGTGCGCTTGCGGTTATTTTTCGTTGGTTCTAAAAGTCAAGCAGCCCAAAATGTAGTTAGTGCACGGTTTGCGCATTTGGACTCACCACCATCATCAACGCCCATCGTGTAACTGTTGTCGCCTTCAAATAGATGGTAAACATTTATACAAACTACGACCTGGATTGAGATACACCTTTGATATGGTTTGTGGGGTTTTGTAACCTTCGGATAGCTGATAATGAAATTTCATGGTCTCATACGCATATCTCTTGGAACGTCGTGACCCAAATACTCACATGTATGAGGATCTGGATGAAACGAAAATGCAGTCGGGTCAATGACATGTGCATAAAATGGGAGTCGTTAGAATTGTGTGATGAAAGGGTCGGTGTCGAGAGGTGTACAAGAAGGGACGAGGCCAAAATGTGGACATGGCGAATGAAAAAAAAAAAAAAAAGATGCACGTACCTTCGCCCCGAGGGGTTGGTTTCGGAGGATCAGCAACAAGCTCCAACGATATAACATCTTCGGGATCGCAACCCACTTCACGACTGGGAATGCCAGGCTCCGGCTCAGATTGGGATGGGGTTGGCATCTGGGCATGAGAGAAAGGGTCGTCCAGACATACACTCTCATCCGACAGCTGTGCGGCAGCTAACGAGATTTTCGGCGCATTTTTCAAGAGAATTATTGAAATCATTCTCACCTGCATTGGACAAGTGTGCCTGCTCTGAGTCTGATGGTACACTGTGAAGGTCGTCGAGCGTCGCCTTATCGAGATTCTTGTTGACAGCTTCGTCCTGGTCCTCCTCGTCATGCCCATCTTCGTCATCTTCATGGTCGTGATGTTCGACGTCATCGTGTTGCTCGCTGTCTCCATCACTCTCGTCGGCAGGCTTGAGAACGAATTGAGATCTGATGTCACCAGACTTGTGATCCTTCACGTCAGCATCACGATAAGAAACCTTGAAACGTTCCTGTTCTGGAATCTTTGTTCTCAACGTCACCTTCTTTTTCCTGGTGCGCTGACGGTACGCATTGACGTCTATGGCCTAAATAAAATGCAAGCATGAAATCGGTAAATTATGCACGAATCTGAGTAACGACTGACTGTGATGAGATTCTTCAACGCATTCTGGACGTCGAGATCCAAGCTTGGTTTGTCTCGCAGTTCGATTGCCCCCGTTTGATCTGCCCATGCAAAGCGTGTATCTTGAATCAAGTTGATTGCACGTTGCAGCACGTTGGTCTGCTTGAGGTGCGTTTGGATTTCTTTGTGCAGCGCCAGCCAGTGAGGGAGAATGTTATTGCCGCAGGTTGCAGAGAGGCGTGATCGAGATGGTCTGGCCACTCAAATGGAGGAGGATCGAGGGGAACAACAGGCTTTGGTGGTTGTTTGGTCAAGTGGGACTGACGAGACAGAGGCGTGGTGCGGCGATAGGGAACAGTGACTTGTTCGATTGCGGCACGAAGAAAAGCAGCTGACTGAGATTCAAGAAGGAGAGGTTTGCGATAAAACTGAACGATCTCGTGTTCAAGAATAGTGAGCTGCGCGAGCTGGCCGTGGACACGGGGACGACTCCCTGGAGCTTTCCAACCCCATTCGAATGTATGAAAATTGAGCATGTGTTGACCGCGGAAGGAGTTTGGATTGATGTCGGTCGGAATAACGGATTGACGCCTCCAGCTGTCGTGAAGGTCGGATACGGCCGCGTACTTCACGAGGCTTTTGTTGACGACGCTGAGAATGATCGTTTTCGCAATATCGGCCTCGGCAGTGAGTTTCTTCAGCTGTTCTGGCGTGAGTTTGTCGACCTGTTCAAGCTCGTCAGATAACGGTCCGTCTTCTTCCTCTTCGCCCTCGGTCTCATTGTCCATCGATTTCGCCTTGCGTTTTACGTTCGGCCTCTTCTTCTCAGCGAGAGAGAAGTAGCTTGCAATGTCCTTAACGCTTTCAGGACGAGGAGGGATTGTTCGAGATGTCAATTCGATTTCAAGAGCAAGGAACACCTCAAAAACTTCGAGGAAGACCTTGCAAATCTGTATGTGGATGAGATCGATCCTGGTACCAGGGATCTCAAGGTGTATGAACATACTGCGTGGACGGCGAGGTCGCGATTCTCGGTGTTAAGGGATGGGTGTCCGAGTATGGCACGGATCATGTCCGCACTGGCTGAACCGGGTAACCATTCGCGTCCATGAGCTTTGACGAGGTAGACGTAAGGGGTGAACCAAGATGATACCTGAAATCAAGTCAGCAAACGACACAATCACCATTTTCTCATCCAAGGACAAACTGAGATCTGAGCTGTCATCATCAAGGACGCCGGTCGTGCGAAGATCATCGATGTATTCTTTAACGCCAAAAATGACATGTTTGGTGTACTCGGGCCAGGCTTCAGCTAACGTTGCATCATGTTCAGGATTTCGACCTATCGTGTAAGACGCAATGTGGGAGATATTAAATGCCTTATCAAAGGCAATGTCGAGCTTCTCGCGCAGGCCTTCCTTGATTGCACCGGGGAGAGGCGTTGCATCCTTGAATGAACGGTAAAGACTTGTTGCGTCAGATGTGATCTTCGCGAGTGTGGCATGCATCTCCAACCTTCACAAGCTTCTGCAGAGTCTTAATGTCGTTCACGGCGTTGTCGGAAACGTCAACGTTATTGAAGCAGCGATGGAGGCGTGATTCGCCTTGGATGATGAAGTGTGCAAGAATCTAGCTCCATACGTCAGTAATATTCCAAGCACCACAAACGATTGATATCGGACACACCCCACCAATGGAGGAAAACATGTCATCGTAGAATTGTGAGAGTTTGAAGTGACGAGATGCAACGTAATAGCGACCAGCCGGCACGGACATTACTAACACAACGGCTAGATCAATATTTAGCATAGGCCTAAATGTTGAGATATATGTATTACCGAATATCAAGATTAGTTTCCAGTTCTGTCGATGGCTGAATTTGATGTTTCGCCCGCGGTAGTGTTGCCGCGAACTGAACTGAAGTGAACTCGAAGTGGCACTTCGTTATAGTTCGTTTTTTCGAAGTGAGACGAAGTGCACTTCGAAGTGGGTTCGAAGTGGGCAAGAACTGAGCCGGCATTTCCCAGCCAATAGTATTAAGAATAAATAACTAGATCTGCTGGTTGTCGCTACTACTAGTACAGTTGCAAATCAAATCATTTAGTTCTTCAAAGTTACCCGTAGCAATCAATTCACATGAAGCATAGTCTGTCAACTCAGTAATACTATAGTCAAGTGGGTTTGCAATGAGATCCGAGGTAAAAGAAAGGTGTTCCTGTTTGTACTTGAACTTGAGAACCTGTAGTGCTTCCATTAGCTCTGGGCCAAGATTATTCCGACGCAATGTGCAAGTTTCCTTGCTCGACGAAAAGACATGTTCACAAGGCACCGATGACGCCTGTGCAGGAAGTACATCCATAGCCACCCGAAAGAGTAATGGGTAAGTATGCTCATGCCGCTGAGAGATTCTTGTTAGTTGTGTGAATGAAGACTAAGAAACCATGTACCTCCCAGAAGCAGACAAGATCAACACTGTGTTCCGACACATCACCACTCATCACCGTACCAGTATCCATCTCATACCTGAGTAGCTCACTCTCAGCAGCCTTTTGGTCATCAATCTGAGCACATGCCAGTGCTTCGAGACGTTCACAGTCTTCTGGGGCAGTGTGACCCAGACGAGGAGAGTCTGGGCCTAGTAGGGATAGTCGGTTCTCTGAGTCTAGGCTAGTACAAGTAGTACGATCAGTGTCTGGATTGGACACTGTGTTGAGAGTGGTTATGTTAGTGGTTGCTGTAGATGTGAACATGTTGGCATAGGATGTGGACCTTCGAACTTTGGCCAGTCCCTGTAAGCGTCTGACACCACGTGCGTGCGCCTGCACTGCCCTGGCTACTGTGCTGCCAGGCAGGCCCAACAGAGTGTGGCCTGAGCTTTTGTTATTTGCCTTGTCATGAAGTCGAGCAGCCCACTGATAAGCTTCCATCTGTGGTAGCCTTGTCAATACATGTCACTGGAAATCTATGTTATTGTTCAGACTCACAGCTTCGAGCATCCATTTCCACGCATTTTTGACATCCTCTGCCAGCCAATGTTGTTTCATCCACGTAAACTTCATTGTTGGATTCAAAACTAGCAAAACAAATCTCAAATGGTTGTCAGTGTAGGAGTTGGGGCACTGACGTACTCATTGTGAGGGCATAGATGCACATTTTACGGCCTTCAGCTACATACTCATTGATCTTCTCAGTTGCGATTGATATGTAATGGGCTAGCTCAGGGATCGTCGATTTTAGGTCCTTCCATTCATGGTTAAGTATCTCGTATAGTGGAATGGCCATTGGTAGTGTTGGCGTGCATTCGAACGAGAAGTTTTGCTGCATAAGATGTGGAATCTCTAGGGCTTGATGGATATCGCATAGAACACCAATCTCGTAGTCATTTAGAGCGAGATGACAAATATCAGAGTGTTCAGGGCATTGAAGGAAGCGTACAAGACTCTGGAGAAAGATGTGTGAGTATCTCGTCATGACGGACATCAAATCACAACCTACTGGATGTAATAAAATTATACGGTCAATCATATTAAAGGTAGAGGACCACCATGTCTCACAATCCCGCAATAACTGTACTTCAGGCATGGATTTGTGTACGGGGTCTACCATTTTCCCCTTCCAATATCCTGAGTCGTTACCTTGTTCAATTAGCTTGCGTAGGTCACGCCCCCGTTGCCCTGATGCGCAACATGCAGCAACTACCCTTTGGCCTGTGCCAATAAGATCCCGTTCTAATGTTGCAACATACTTTTTCACATTTGTGACCATCTCAGCGTCTGGATTGTGAGGAAGAGTTGAGAGTGGGGCTATAGGATTTGCCTTCAGTTCGGCTAGAAAAGCCTGCACGGCAATGTTCACAACATGTGGAAAGCACCTAGTATATTGCAAACTGAGTCTATGGGATCTCAAAATTAAAGCTCTAGCCTACCGGAGACGGTTTCCATCATGATGAAATGCCACCCCTTTGGCACGCTAAGGTAGAATGAGAAAGGTGGGGCGATAGGTTCGTCCCAAGGGGGGTTGTGTTTGAAGGGATGATGGATTCAGGTTTGTCTAAGAGTCCTAGAGGCTGCTGGACAATCCGGAATGAAAAGCAGTTGATGTAAAAGTATCCGGGTGGTATCGAGGCGATGAGAGTATTGATTCGAGTAGATGAGACGCCGAGGAACGATAGGACGAGGTAAAAGAGAAACTATCCAGCTCACTCACGCACGGGAGAGTAAACAGGAGATCTCCTGAATGCAGAAAGACAATATTTTTGTGTTAGAAACAGGGTTTTATAGTCCTGGGCATAACCCAGGACTGTTAAAGGTAATCCGACCCTAAGTAAGTGTACAGGATTGACGTAGGGTGAGTATGGAAAGAAGGGGTGTCAAACCTTGTAGATGACAAAGAAAGGGAAGGTGTTAGGATAGTAATGACCTTAATAAGGCCAAATCGAGTAGAACAAGTCAAATTGGATGAAGTGGAATACGTACGAAAGCACCGGATTGGATCGCGTTGACTCGGATTGGACTTGGATTGGACTTGGATGATCTGTAAACGCCAGGAATGAAACTGGGCTGGCATGAAGTCGATGGCGGATGAGACGGGAGATGATATGACAGGATGAAGAGCGAGGAAAATGTATCCTACAACCGTAGGGAGTATCTAACTCCTACACCCGAGGGGAACTTGGATGCCGACTGTCCTCAGTCGGTCACGTGATGTATGCGCGAGCTGGGTTTGAAAACTGAACAACGCGCCACCGGACATTACTTGAACGCGTCGCGTCCACACTTCTCTTCCATTCTCTTTATCTTTTACACTTCCACTATGTCGTATGCCGAGTCGATCCTCAAATACGTGGACATGCAGAAAGCGGTCGATCCGTACGAACCACGCGTCTTCACCGAGACGGAGCTGAAGCATGCGAACGGACGCGCCAGGGACTTCGCGAAGACGATCCCGGACGATAGGGAGGACCTGGCCGAGGAGCAAACGATGTGGCGAGAGGAATGGGATGAGATCCTGGTACGTAGTTAACCGATCGCGTCTCATCATGTACTAACCGCGAACTATTCGTTTTTACAGAAACATCTCAGCGATTGCCTTCGACAGGCTCGGGACGCCGGCGTCGAGGCTCGGGTTGACAACGCGGTCACCCTCGCGATTCAAGAGTCGCAGAAGGCGATGGAATGGTGGGACGCGGCCAAGAAGCTACGAAAGGCGGCTGATGATGCGGCGAAGGCAACGGCAGCAGTGCACAAGAGTGAGGAACGAGAGGACACAGGGGACGAGAAGACACGAAGGAGGCGCGAGGAGAAGGGGAAAGCGCCAGAGGGGAGAGAGAAACGGAAGGTGCGTGTCCGGATACATATCCGGTACGCGCGATGCTAACGAGGTTATACACACAGCGTCCTATCGTGATGGAGAACGAGTCGGAGGGCGAGGACGAGCCGATCATCGTCGAAAGCAGCACGGCCAAGAGCACGCCGCCAACCTATACCGATTCGCTGCGGGAGGAAGGCGACATCGACCACGAGGTGCCGTGCGAGCGGTGTGAGGGCGCAGGGTACCCCTGCTTTGGGGTTCCTAGTCGTGTATGCAGACGCTGCGGAAAGGACCGCCAGAGCTGCACGTATTCAAGCGGACGTGGCGGAAAGAGGGCTAAGACGGATGGGAAGACAGAAGCGACGAGGGTCCCAGGTGAGTAGTAACGCGTTGCTCATCAATCCGCGTGTATTAATACACGGTTTAGCTTCGCAAAAACCGGTGGTATTCGTACCACCGCGCCGACTGTTCGCGGAACCGTCCAATCCGGTTCCGGATACACGCAAGGCAAGGCCGAAGCCGTGTCCTAAGGCTAAGGCATCCATCGTGGACAACGAGGAGGAAGAGGATACGGGCCCCAAGAAGAAGCAGAAGACGTTGGGTCAAGACGGACCTACGCGCTCTCAGGTCGACACGGCCAAACGGGCCGTGCTCGCTATGGAGGCAGAGCTGCTCACCTCCAAAACCGAGTACAAGACGCTCGAGATGCAGTTGGCGGATAAAGGGACGGCAATCGCGTCAAAGGAGGCTGAGTTGGAGAAGGTGAAGGCTGTACTACGGCTTCTGTAGATAGAGTCGTCGTTCCCGCTGTGTCGTAGTATAGCAATTGATCCGTGTCTTCTGTCCAATCCGGTCGCGATCCCTAATTAAGCAACGAATGGCAAGTGATCAATAAAACGAAATGTGAGTGAAAAGAAACGAGAATAATTAATACGGGGTGCGGTTGTCCATCCGGCTTGTCTTCTTCGGTCATCTTTCGAGTCTATACCTGCACTAATCGCTTCGCCGAGCAGCCGGATTGCGTATGACAGTATTCGGTTTCAGATGAGAGAAAAAAAGTAGTAGCGAAAGTGAATATCTAAATAACAACGGTTATGATCGAAGACAAAGGAACTGGCAGTATACGAATGGTTTTGTTGTTTTATTTTTCTGTCTTGTTGTATCGAAGGAAAGAGTGTATCGTATAAATTGTCTGTGTGTTTATCGGCAGTTTTCGTTGTTTTAGAGGCACCGGATCGAATCCCGGGGTGAGATAGAGAGCGCCGGTCGAATCCCGGGGTAGAGACGGATACGTATCATATGGCTGACTTTATGTTTTATGCTTTGAGACGATGCTTGGACCATTGCCAAGTAGTCGCAACGTCGACTAACAACGGCGGATCATCAGGTTGAACTATAAAATTAATGAACTGGTTAGTAATGCGCAGAAACGGATCCGTATACGAGCGGATGGCATTGAAAGTGCGTGTTATGCGACTAAAAACGTGAAAAACTGAGCTTGGTATTAGGTACCAACCAAGCTCACACCGAGGGGAACTTGTAATGATGACCTCCTGGGCATCGAAAGTATGCAAGGGCTGCGTTATATGTACTCGCGGATTAAGCAGTGACAGATGAGGAATAGGCGAATTAAGTTTTGAAGGCTCCATGGTGAAACCGGCTACCCAGGCGGATGGTGAGGACGAAGGCAAAGCGGCCGTAACGGAAGACCAGATGTGAACGAGGGGAACTTGAATAGTAAACGACAGGAACGCGGATGAACGAATGCAAGAAGGAGGCGGATTAAAATGGGGTAAGGACTCGTGTGTAGGTAGAATGAGTAGTTGAAAGGTGCCCGCACGAACGTTCAGATGTTTCGTGGGCCTTGGGAGTATGCAAACGGCAGCGATCCGGATACGACCGGTTGGAACTGTCTCAGCCGGCGGATCATGACGATCCTTTACAAACCGGCTGACACTCGTTCATCCTAAAATGTTAGTCTTGCGTGGGTATGAAACAAAAATAGATAAAAATGAATGCCTGAAACGGTCAGGGTACAGCCAAGGGGGCTCGTGTATGCTGCGGATCGAAACGATATTACCGGCCGGTAACGCCTGACTCGGTACAATAGCGGTCCGCGGATGGAGCAGCTGTAGTAGGAAAAGGGAAAATGATCGGTGCGAATGGGGGATGGGTCGATAGGGAGCATTTGAGAGTGATTTCGGGGGAATGGGACGAGAGGCCGGATCGGATGCGAGACCGAGTGCGGACACGACAACGGGGGTATTTCGTAGCTGGGAAATGGTGGGGCTGATTATAGGTTCTACCGATCCGTCATTTGGATCGTCCGAATCACGACCGGTTTCGATTGGACGTGGTGCTGTGTCGTGTATTACCAGCCAAGTTGTTACCGAATATGACAGAGTGTCCGGTTCGATGTCAAGTAGGTCGCAAGGGCAGGCTGACCGTGCGTCCGTGATGCTGAGAGGTGTCGTGATGACGGTTGCACGAGGTGCAATCGGGGTTGAGAGTGGTGAGACCAGTTCAGTTAACACGGTCGAATCGATAATAAAATCTGTTGGTCGTTCCGTAACCGACGGTCGCGATGACAGAGCAACACACGGGTTGATGTCCGTAACCGGTGCGATAACCGCAGCACTATACGAGTTAGTAGGCGGTCCTTGGATTGATGGTGAAATAAAAACGGATGAAGAGATGGGTCGGTTATACGGAAGCGGATTGTAAGTGTCAGGTAGCGAAAGTGAAGGTGATCGAAGGCAAAGTGAAGGTGTAGGTGTAAAATAAGAATGTGATCCTGATAAAAGAAACTCGGCTGCGTCACGAACGTCATCGAGCGCATACGAGGCATCCGGGTGGATATCCGGTCGCAGGATCGCTAACCGTCGACGAATCTCGTACTGTAAATCGACTGGGAAACCACTAAGAAAAAGAAAGTCTCGATCGAGAGTTGCTATTCGTTGTCGGGTGAGAAGGAATGATGCTACTTTTGTAAATTCCCGAATATACTTCCCCAGCTCGTCAAGGGAGCGCATTGACTTGGATCGATAGTGATTGATGAGATTTTGGAGATCCTCGAAACGGTACCGGTTATTGAGTTCCAGGTAGAGTGTCTTGACGGCTATAACGAATGCCTGCCAATCCGGTGGATCGGCAACCGCTTCAGGTAGGGTCTCCCAAAGGTCGCGTATACTGGGATCGACGTAATGCAATGCATACCGTACTTTCTTCAATTGGGGCAGTCCGACGCATGTGCAAAGAAAGTCGACATCGTCTAGATATGGTTGGAGATGGGAAGCTTTTCCGCTGAAGGTTGGTGCATCCAGGGTGCCTCGATACGGCATCCGGATTATGCTAGCCGCGATCATGATGGACGGAAATGGTGTCAGTTGATTGTCTGATGCGCTTGTGACCTTCGTAGCTAAGGGCAGATGTATCGTGAGACACGGCGGAAGGGTTAGTAACGGTACAGGGGTGCGAGCAGGGTGAACGGGGACTAAAAGTCAGAAGGTATCGTAACCGGATCTGAAAAAAATATAAGGTTTGTGAAACCGGATAAGGCACAAGTCTGGGACGGGTGTAGGCGAGGTGCGCGGCAAAATGAAGGAAAAGCAGTAGGAGAGCAAAGACGTCCGAATCCGACCCTTCTGAAACCACCCCTCGCGGTGGGCTCCAGTTGTAGAAAAGTAATATAAGGTAGAATGAGAAAGGTGGGGCGATAGGTTCGTCCCAAGGGGGGTTGTGTTTGAAGGGATGATGGATTCAGGTTTGTCTAAGAGTCCTAGAGGCTGCTGGACAATCCGGAATGAAAAGCAGTTGATGTAAAAGTATCCGGGTGGTATCGAGGCGATGAGAGTATTGATTCGAGTAGATGAGACGCCGAGGAACGATAGGACGAGGTAAAAGAGAAACTATCCAGCTCACTCACACACGGGAGAGTAAACAGGAGATCTCCTGAATGCAGAAAGACAATATTTTTGTGTTAGAAACAGGGTTTTATAGTCCTGGGCATAACCCAGGACTGTTAAAGGTAATCCGACCCTAAGTAAGTGTACAGGATTGACGTAGGGTGAGTATGGAAAGAAGGGGTGTCAAACCTTGTAGATGACAAAGAAAGGGAAGGTGTTAGGATAGTAATGACCTTAATAAGGCCAAATCGAGTAGAACAAGTCAAATTGGATGAAGTGGAATACGTACGAAAGCACCGGATTGGATCGCGTTGACTCGGATTGGACTTGGATTGGACTCGGATGATCTGTAAACGCTAGGAATGAAACCGGGCTGGCACGAAGTCGATGGCGGATGAGACGGGAGATGATATGACAGGATGAAGAGCGAGGAAAATGTATCCTACAACCGTAGGGAGTATCTAACTCCTACAACGCAGCAGGTGTTCAAGTTGCCGCATCATGGTATTATTGTTGGATGCATTATCCATGGTAATCTGACCAAGCTTATGCTGAATTCCGACTTCGTCCAAGAGGTGGAAGAACTCGTTAGCAAGACGAATACCACTATGACTTCCATCAATAAACCGAAAGGCAATGAGGTGATCGCGGTATTCAAGGTGGTTCTCTGGACTTCAAGCCAAGAAGTGTGCTGTAATGGCCATAAAGCTGTCGCGATTAGGATCGCTCCATAGGTCTGTCATCAGGGAGATGCGTCCAAGAGCATTCTTCACAAAATCAGCAACCCACAAGATGTTACTAGAGCAGGGACTCACTTGAAGGTCTGTCTTGATTTGGTCTAGCTCTGTTCTGTACGTGTGAAGAATTTGTGTGGTAAGCTTAGTACGATGTGGGACATCACTATCGGTGATGTTCCCTTGGCCAAGGTAGCAGAGAAGGTTACGAAAGTTGGTCGACTCTGTGACTTTGATCGACTATGACGGTGAATGAATAACTTGACTCAATCTGGACCAGTACATTAGTACTTACCTGGTCGTCTTCAACAACCCACTTCATGAGTAAGTGGTGAAATGTTGGAACCGTAAACGGTTCTTGAATCAGGCCACCAATGTCTTCGAGTTCATGAATCTTTAATCCATGCTCATTGATCGCCTGCTCATACTCCTCTGGATGTTTGGTCTTGAGGTGGGTTCGATAGCATGTTGTCATCCCGGTGCCATGTTTCCATGTCTTCCACTGTCGTTTACTGCCCCTAGATTAACGGAGGTGAAAACTTGCTTGTGCTAGTACTCAGTCAAGGGCTATCACTTACTCTTTCGGTTCAGAGCATGGCTTGCATCCGACATATGGTGTCGTAGGAAAACTTCTCAGAGTGTCTTCAGGCTCGGGAAGATCTTCTGGCCAGATTGCTGAAGGCTCGGATGACATAAGGGGCCGGAGGTGGTACCAGACATCTGTGGCCGCAGTCTTGGAATGCTCTGGTGACCCGCTGTAGGAGTTAGATACTCCCTACGGTTGTAGGATACATTTTCCTCGCTCTTCATCCTGTCATATCATCTCCCGTCTCATCCGCCATCGACTTCGTGCCAGCCCGGTTTCATTCCTAGCGTTTACAGATCATCCGAGTCCAATCCAAGTCCAATCCGAGTCAACGCGATCCAATCCGGTGCTTTCGTACGTATTCCACTTCATCCAATTTGACTTGTTCTACTCGATTTGGCCTTATTAAGGTCATTACTATCCTAACACCTTCCCTTTCTTTGTCATCTACAAGGTTTGACACCCCTTCTTTCCATACTCACCCTACGTCAATCCTGTACACTTACTTAGGGTCGGATTACCTTTAACAGTCCTGGGTTATGCCCAGGACTATAAAACCCTGTTTCTAACACAAAAATATTGTCTTTCTGCATTCAGGAGATCTCCTGTTTACTCTCCCGTGCGTGAGTGAGCTGGATAGTTTCTCTTTTACCTCGTCCTATCGTTCCTCGGCGTCTCATCTACTCGAATCAATACTCTCATCGCCTCGATACCACCCGGATACTTTTACATCAACTGCTTTTCATTCCGGATTGTCCAGCAGCCTCTAGGACTCTTAGACAAACCTGAATCCATCATCCCTTCAAACACAACCCCCCTTGGGACGAACCTATCGCCCCACCTTTCTCATTCTACCTTAGCGTGCCAAAGGGGTGGCATTTCATCATGATGGAAACCGTCTCCGGTAGGCTAGAGCTTTAATTTTGAGATCCCATAGACTCAGTTTGCAATATACTAGGTGCTTTCCACATGTTGTGAACATTGCCGTGCAGGCTTTTCTAGCCGAACTGAAGGCAAATCCTATAGCCCCACTCTCAACTCTTCCTCACAATCCAGACGCTGAGATGGTCACAAATGTGAAAAAGTATGTTGCAACATTAGAACGGGATCTTATTGGCACAGGCCAAAGGGTAGTTGCTGCATGTTGCGCATCAGGGCAACGGGGGCGTGACCTACGCAAGCTAATTGAACAAGGTAACGACTCAGGATATTGGAAGGGGAAAATGGTAGACCCCGTACACAAATCCATGCCTGAAGTACAGTTATTGCGGGATTGTGAGACATGGTGGTCCTCTACCTTTAATATGATTGACCGTATAATTTTATTACATCCAGTAGGTTGTGATTTGATGTCCGTCATGACGAGATACTCACACATCTTTCTCCAGAGTCTTGTACGCTTCCTTCAATGCCCTGAACACTCTGATATTTGTCATCTCGCTCTAAATGACTACGAGATTGGTGTTCTATGCGATATCCATCAAGCCCTAGAGATTCCACATCTTATGCAGCAAAACTTCTCGTTCGAATGCACGCCAACACTACCAATGGCCATTCCACTATACGAGATACTTAACCATGAATGGAAGGACCTAAAATCGACGATCCCTGAGCTAGCCCATTACATATCAATCGCAACTGAGAAGATCAATGAGTATGTAGCTGAAGGCCGTAAAATGTGCATCTATGCCCTCACAATGAGTACGTCAGTGCCCCAACTCCTACACTGACAACCATTTGAGATTTGTTTTGCTAGTTTTGAATCCAACAATGAAGTTTACGTGGATGAAACAACATTGGCTGGCAGAGGATGTCAAAAATGCGTGGAAATGGATGCTCGAAGCTGTGAGTCTGAACAATAACATAGATTTCCAGTGACATGTATTGACAAGGCTACCACAGATGGAAGCTTATCAGTGGGCTGCTCGACTTCATGACAAGGCAAATAACAAAAGCTCAGGCCACACTCTGTTGGGCCTGCCTGGCAGCACAGTAGCCAGGGCAGTGCAGGCGCACGCACGTGGTGTCAGACGCTTACAGGGACTGGCCAAAGTTCGAAGGTCCACATCCTATGCCAACATGTTCACATCTACAGCAACCACTAACATAACCACTCTCAACACAGTGTCCAATCCAGACACTGATCGTACTACTTGTACTAGCCTAGACTCAGAGAACCGACTATCCCTACTAGGCCCAGACTCTCCTCGTCTGGGTCACACTGCCCCAGAAGACTGTGAACGTCTCGAAGCACTGGCATGTGCTCAGATTGATGACCAAAAGGCTGCTGAGAGTGAGCTACTCAGGTATGAGATGGATACTGGTACGGTGATGAGTGGTGATGTGTCGGAACACAGTGTTGATCTTGTCTGCTTCTGGGAGGTACATGGTTTCTTAGTCTTCATTCACACAACTAACAAGAATCTCTCAGCGGCATGAGCATACTTACCCATTACTCTTTCGGGTGGCTATGGATGTACTTCCTGCACAGGCGTCATCGGTGCCTTGTGAACATGTCTTTTCGTCGAGCAAGGAAACTTGCACATTGCGTCGGAATAATCTTGGCCCAGAGCTAATGGAAGCACTACAGGTTCTCAAGTTCAAGTACAAACAGGAACACCTTTCTTTTACCTCGGATCTCATTGCAAACCCACTTGACTATAGTATTACTGAGTTGACAGACTATGCTTCATGTGAATTGATTGCTACGGGTAACTTTGAAGAACTAAATGATTTGATTTGCAACTGTACTAGTAGTAGCGACAACCAGCAGATCTAGTTATTTATTCTTAATACTATTGGCTGGGAAATGCCGGCTCAGTTCTTGCCCACTTCGAACCCACTTCGAAGTGCACTTCGTCTCACTTCGAAAAAACGAACTATAACGAAGTGCCACTTCGAGTTCACTTCAGTTCAGTTCGCGGCAACACTACCGCGGGCGAAACATCAAATTCAGCCATCGACAGAACTGGAAACTAATCTTGATATTCGGTAATACATATATCTCAACATTTAGGCCTATGCTAAATATTGATCTAGCCGTTGTGTTAGTAATGTCCGTGCCGGCTGGTCGCTATTACGTTGCATCTCGTCACTTCAAACTCTCACAATTCTACGATGACATGTTTTCCTCCATTGGTGGGGTGTGTCCGATATCAATCGTTTGTGGTGCTTGGAATATTACTGACGTATGGAGCTAGATTCTTGCACACTTCATCATCCAAGGCGAATCACGCCTCCATCGCTGCTTCAATAACGTTGACGTTTCCGACAACGCCGTGAACGACATTAAGACTCTGCAGAAGCTTGTGAAGGTTGGAGATGCATGCCACACTCGCGAAGATCACATCTGACGCAACAAGTCTTTACCGTTCATTCAAGGATGCAACGCCTCTCCCCGGTGCAATCAAGGAAGGCCTGCGCGAGAAGCTCGACATTGCCTTTGATAAGGCATTTAATATCTCCCACATTGCGTCTTACACGATAGGTCGAAATCCTGAACATGATGCAACGTTAGCTGAAGCCTGGCCCGAGTACACCAAACATGTCATTTTTGGCGTTAAAGAATACATCGATGATCTTCGCACGACCGGCGTCCTTGATGATGACAGCTCAGATCTCAGTTTGTCCTTGGATGAGAAAATGGTGATTGTGTCGTTTGCTGACTTGATTTCAGGTATCATCTTGGTTCACCCCTTACGTCTACCTCGTCAAAGCTCATGGACGCGAATGGTTACCCGGTTCAGCCAGTGCGGACATGATCCGTGCCATACTCGGACACCCATCCCTTAACACCGAGAATCGCGACCTCGCCGTCCACGCAGTATGTTCATACACCTTGAGATCCCTGGTACCAGGATCGATCTCATCCACATACAGATTTGCAAGGTCTTCCTCGAAGTTTTTGAGGTGTTCCTTGCTCTTGAAATCGAATTGACATCTCGAACAATCCCTCCTCGTCCTGAAAGCGTTAAGGACATTGCAAGCTACTTCTCTCTCGCTGAGAAGAAGAGGCCGAACGTAAAACGCAAGGCGAAATCGATGGACAATGAGACCGAGGGCGAAGAGGAAGAAGACGGACCGTTATCTGACGAGCTTGAACAGGTCGACAAACTCACGCCAGAACAGCTGAAGAAACTCACTGCCGAGGCCGATATTGCGAAAACGATCATTCTCAGCGTCGTCAACAAAAGCCTCGTGAAGTACGCGGCCGTATCCGACCTTCACGACAGCTGGAGGCGTCAATCCGTTATTCCGACCGACATCAATCCAAACTCCTTCCGCGGTCAACACATGCTCAATTTTCATACATTCGAATGGGGTTGGAAAGCTCCAGGGAGTCGTCCCCGTGTCCACGGCCAGCTCGCGCAGCTCACTATTCTTGAACACGAGATCGTTCAGTTTTATCGCAAACCTCTCCTTCTTGAATCTCAGTCAGCTGCTTTTCTTCGTGCCGCAATCGAACAAGTCACTGTTCCCTATCGCCGCACCACGCCTCTGTCTCGTCAGTCCCACTTGACCAAACAACCACCAAAGCCTGTTGTTCCCCTCGATCCTCCTCCATTTGAGTGGCCAGACCATCTCGATCACGCCTCTCTGCAACCTGCGGCAATAACATTCTCCCTCACTGGCTGGCGCTGCACAAAGAAATCCAAACGCACCTCAAGCAGACCAACGTGCTGCAACGTGCAATCAACTTGATTCAAGATACACGCTTTGCATGGGCAGATCAAACGGGGGCAATCGAACTGCGAGACAAACCAAGCTTGGATCTCGACGTCCAGAATGCGTTGAAGAATCTCATCACAGTCAGTCGTTACTCAGATTCGTGCATAATTTACCGATTTCATGCTTGCATTTTATTTAGGCCATAGACGTCAATGCGTACCGTCAGCGCACCAGGAAAAAGAAGGTGACGTTGAGAACAAAGATTCCAGAACAGGAACGTTTCAAGGTTTCTTATCGTGATGCTGACGTGAAGGATCACAAGTCTGGTGACATCAGATCTCAATTCGTTCTCAAGCCTGCCGACGAGAGTGATGGAGACAGCGAGCAACACGATGACGTCGAACATCACGACCATGAAGATGACGAAGATGGGCATGACGAGGAGGACCAGGACGAAGCTGTCAACAAGAATCTCGATAAGGCGACGCTCGACGACCTTCACAGTGTACCATCAGACTCAGAGCAGGCACACTTGTCCAATGCAGGTGAGAATGATTTCAATAATTCTCTTGAAAAATGCGCCGAAAATCTCGTTAGCTGCCGCACAGCTGTCGGATGAGAGTGTATGTCTGGACGACCCTTTCTCTCATGCCCAGATGCCAACCCCATCCCAATCTGAGCCGGAGCCTGGCATTCCCAGTCGTGAAGTGGGTTGCGATCCCGAAGATGTTATATCGTTGGAGCTTGTTGCTGATCCTCCGAAACCAACCCCTCGGGGCGAAGGTACGTGCATCTTTTTTTTTTTTTTTTCATTCGCCATGTCCACATTTTGGCCTCGTCCCTTCTTGTACACCTCTCGACACCGACCCTTTCATCACACAATTCTAACGACTCCCATTTTATGCACATGTCATTGACCCGACTGCATTTTCGTTTCATCCAGATCCTCATACATGTGAGTATTTGGGTCACGACGTTCCAAGAGATATGCGTATGAGACCATGAAATTTCATTATCAGCTATCCGAAGGTTACAAAACCCCACAAACCATATCAAAGGTGTATCTCAATCCAGGTCGTAGTTTGTATAAATGTTTACCATCTATTTGAAGGCGACAACAGTTACACGATGGGCGTTGATGATGGTGGTGAGTCCAAATGCGCAAACCGTGCACTAACTACATTTTGGGCTGCTTGACTTTTAGAACCAACGAAAAATAACCGCAAGCGCACTTCTTCCCGTTCCAACGTGTTTTCATCACCCGAAGGGAAAGGCAAAGATGGTCCGCCATTCTCATTCATCACCATTTGGCTGACGTAATGTTAAGTCACTATTTCGGTAGCTGGTCGTCGCCGCAAGCCCACGAAGCGCAACCGTGTTGAAGAACCGACTGTTCCGGTTGATCAGCCCACGACGCCTCCCAACAGTTATGACAGGATGCTGGACGCGTTTACACCGTCCCAACCACAGGGGGAGATTGCTTGAACCGTTCTCGTTGTTTGATTGTCTTGATACTAGTCCGTGTACGACCATCAAATTGACCGAATTCGTGGTGTGTTGCTCCACTATTGAATAAGTCCTGAACCGTGCCAGGGCCTCACAACCTGTCGTTCTGAATTCAATACAATGTCAATACATGCCAAACAAGCTTGACTGACTGACACGGTCGTGCGTCGCTTCCGTTCCTAAACCACCTTTTCACACTGGCAGTGTCACACCGTCACCGACTCACTGACTCACTGAGGGCCCGTCTACCTATCGCCTTGGCACGATCGATATTTGTATTTGTTCTTGGTTCGTATTTCCTTTCCCTCAGCCCTACGGCCAGCCTGTCCTTGCTTCACCTTGCATCCAGCTCGCATCGCTTCACAAAGCGTCTCTAGTATGCCTGACCCGAACGAGAACATTATTGAGAAGTACAGCTTTCTTTTGATATTTGCGTCTATATCCATTGAAGTGAAGGTAGCTCTTCAGCGTTCAATGAAAATGGCCTCGAAAACGTTGACGAAGGCATCCGAGATGCGCCATTCCGTCATGCTCTTCTTCCACAGCAGCTCCAGACAAGCGATGCGTGTTCTCAGGATGAGCTACACGCAGCCCTCTATTCCTCGGAATCCATGGACGACAACTTCGCCGCTCGGTTTTTCAACATGCCCGTCAAAACGACCAAGCTGAGCTCCCTCAGGAACATAGCACAGCGCAAGGACAAGAGAACCGCATATGCTTTGCTTCGCAGTCGCCGTGTTTTAAAGCTCGACGAAGAATTTATTCTCGACCACAATGGCCCGGACACAGTCCCTCGTATCGGTCCCCATTTCTGGGACTTCAGTCTTATCGTTGGCCATAGTATTGGATTACACGCCGCACTTCCTGTTACATGCGCAGATGCGACATGGCACTGCGAACTCAACTTCAATCGTCCATATACTCTCTGGCCCACCGCTGATGTTCCGTACCTTCCGTTTGATCCAACGGGACGTATGATGTATATTGGCACTCGCCGTCAAGAGAACATGTGGCTCGCACTTGTTCCCAAGACCTACACCGATCCCGATCATCTCGACAATGTCTCTGGTCGTTATCCTCGGCTCAACGCATCCACAACAGCACTCGCGAGAAAGCACTCGCTGATGATTATCATGTTTTTCGCATGGGCGTTCCACAAGCTTCGTCTTCAGGATATCCATTGTGAGACGAAGTATCCAGAACCACTGACTCAAGAATCTCTGTCGCTGTCGACGGAAATCTTGTAAGTTCATTTCTGGTGTGGATTTACGTTTCGGGAGGCGCCCTGCTTGCGCATATCTGTGGACACATGCCGATTGGGTGCTGTGTATATACATCCCTCCATTCGTACAATTTGAGTGCCTCCACAGCAGGAGTACTTGAACTAATTCTCTACTTTTAGACGTCGCTTGGGCGATAATTCCTCGCGCGTCATAACCCTCAGGCTGCTTGACCTCAGACACCTGCAACACGTCATGATCAACCACTGGAACGATTGGGTCGCCCAGGCACCTCAAGCATGGAAAAACGATGGATGGCTTACGTCAGTTATTCCCATCTGTGTCACCATACGCTACGGTCAGAACCAGCACCTCGCACTTAGTCAACAGACCAATGATGCAGAACGAAACGTCTGGCAAAACGACCACGACTATACCAACATCCGACAGATAACATTTGCGATTGCAACGCATATAAGGTACACGATTCATGAAGAGCTCATTCAGACGCTCGATCGTTAATGGCCCGTTTTGTTAATATAGCTGGACAGATGTCAAGTCATGGGAGCCACGCAGCGTAAACGACATCATCACTTTGCGCCCCATTCTTTATAACGCTCCAGATGATGACCCAGAACGTTCCGCTGTGGATCTTCACACCTTGGACCTCTTGGATGAAGACAACTATGAAATCAACGTTTACGATGCCAACGGATTTCGTGTTCCAAGGCGTACGCCATCCAACGATTCAGAGACTTGTGGGGCCTTGCTCAATCTTCGTGAAGCCTACCAACTTTTCACCCCTTCGGATGTGGTCAACGCTGTGGACGACCCTAGTCCCTCGTTTTCGCCATACCCCCAAGCTTTCCTGAAAGACGTTGGCAACCTTCAGTCATCCTCAATTCCTTTCAAGTTTCAGGAGTTTCTCAGCAGGATCAACAATCAGATTACCCCTCAAAATATCCTACCTCGCATTGCGGAAGATGACTTGAGCGATGACGATATTCCACGCGTTGCGCCTGTGCTCCGCGGACATGGCTGTCAGATCTACAACGTACTCTCACATAGGGTCCGTGATGCTGCGAAGTTTCATCCAGTACAGCTAGGAATGGTCACCGCTGCGCTTTCTGGATCAAAAACGTTGTCCTATGCAGCTGCCAATAGATGGAGACAGCGCACTGACTCCTGCGATCATCATCTACCTTATGACCGCTATGTTGCCAAGGTGGCCGACGATAACCAACCAGACGCGTTGCGTTTCGAGAACGTATACACAGTAGATGTTCAGCGCATGCGACCAGAACATAGGAATGGCAGGTGAGATTTGTTTTCCACAGCTTCATCGTTTTCGTTTCTAATCTTGTTCTACCACAAGGTCTATATACGATCTCATCCTCTTACCTCTCACAAGAGGATGGCTCCATCCGTCAGTTCTCACAGCGATCAAGCCTTGCATTGTCGTCATCAAAAGCAATGTATGCAACGTTCCATCAATCGTTCCGTCATCCACACTCACGTTTATCCATAAGATCATCCCACGCATCTATGAATGGACGAGCTACCCTATCGCTTGTCTCATCGACCATTTCTGGACTGCGTGGAAAGGTCACATCGAAGATGAATTGCCTGTCCCACCATTCGTTATCGAATCGGTCGCAATGCTTGAACGCACGCTCAATTTCGCTCACACCGGAAATGCTCAAGTACTTTGTCGCGGTCTTATGGGCCCTGCTTTCTTATCTTTGGGAATCGTGAACGACGGATTCCCTTGTATATCAGACAACTTCATTTGTCATGGCTCCATGGCAATGGGCAAGCTCGTTGTTGTGATCGATGGTTGGCCCGTTGATAAGAAAACTCGCCGCCCATTGACGGCATCTCGAAGGGTTCAACAGCTGACGTTCGGAAATACTTATTACGAAGTAAGTGTGAGCATGGCCGCTTTTATTTAGCTGACCCGATCCATATTAGGCTTACGAAGCGCGCTTTACCATTATGGTCGGTATCCACCAAATCCCGGAGGATTTTTACAGACACGTCTTGAATCCTACCATGCGTCGTGCATGTTATGCCGCCGACATCGCCATGCGCACTTACATTGGTGATGTCAAGAATCTTATCCAACGCTCAGTTATGGAAGAGCTGAAGCCAGCGCTGACGTCCGAAGATCCAGAGACTCGCCAGCTAGCGAATGATCGATTAACCGGTCTCCAATGCTGGGAAGATCAGCAATATCCGCTCTCTTTATCGCGCACTGCCGTCTCATCGTTGATGCGCGCCCTCATCCCTCATGATCGAGCAACGGTAGAAATTACGCGCTCTGATCTTGGCAGACAATCGCTATCATTCTTTGTCAATCGAATCCTTTCCCAATGTGCGGATCCATCTCCCCGCCGAAAGCCTCCATGCATTGCTGGCGGTAACTTCCGTGCCGTCATGATGGCTGCGATCGAGGAGATCAAGAAGATTGCGTCGCGTTCTAGGGTACCCGCTGCCGACGTGGAGAAGTTTATCAAGCAAGCCATTGGTCAGACGTGCATCGAGCACAAGATAGGTCACATTCCGTGGACTGCCAACGTTGGTGGAAACAACCAAGTCACGACCATTGTCCACAACGTCTGGCTTGTCATTGATTCCATTCCACCTCCGAACTCCTCATTGGCTGCTCCTTATCTAGCCCCTCAAGCGTCCTTCCAAGCACGGGCACAACGCAGTTCCGAGACCATGATTCTCAATGATCCTGCCGGTGAATGGTCAGCATTGGATGTACGCCTCACCAGCTTCTACAACGTCTTGCACAAGACTGCCCCGCCGCTCGAACTCTCTCTCTCGAACGTCATCACCAATCAGAAAGACAACGATCTCACAAGACAAGCATATAGCTATGCCATCAATGCATTCAATGGTGCTCTCCCACTTCACCAACTTGCGTTGATCGCCGGGATTGTCTTTGCAGGCCTTACACCTTCAGTTTATGTCGATGACAAGAACAAATCTGCGGCGCCTTCGGATCTCAACCGTCTCGCTTTATTCGTGAAAAGCCTTCGCTGGGCGTGCAAACCCAACAAAAAGGGAAGCAAGGACAAGGTGCTATTCGTTGTTATGGTCACTGTCTTCGTCATTTCGTACCTCGATCCCAATTCTCCTATTCGCATTGCACTCAACATGGACAGTGACACTCGAGGAATCTCTGCATGGCTTGAAAAGCATCGTGGGCATTTCATGTTGTTCTCCTTTACCGCAACCTTAGCACTTTGCAGGTTCGAAAGGAATTACTTTACTTGCTCTATGTCGCCTCGGACTTGCACGCCCTTTGACAGCCTGCATTCTCAGTTCGGCGCGCTGGAAGCGCGATGTCATCGCAATCAACAATGATCAGATCAATGCCTTACATCACGACATCGTAACGTACATTCGCAACAACGCAATGTACGGCTGCTACGATGCCATCGTGTGGTGGTTGGGCCATCAGACTGCGGAAATTCTTTGTTCGAATGGTTTCTTGACTAAACGGCAGGGCATTCCTACCCCAACTGCCTCTGAAATAGTTGGTAGGAAGCATGCATTGGACGATTAGCTAGATGTAGATAGTCAGAAGATTTTGGAATGAATTTTGTGGTTCGTGTGTTCACGGAGTCGGGGATTGGCGACTCTGCTCGCCGCTACGATTGTTTACCCTATCCGAGTCACAGCAGGACATGAAATCATAGCATAGTATTTCGTCTAAGTACACAGTAGATTTTTTTCTACAACTACTCATTTCTGAAACAAAGAACCTGACAGTACAAATCAAAACTAGAGAGAACCGGGAAGAATATCCAGCAAGTTGTGACAAGCCAGTTCCTGCATGGGTCTCGGAACATTTTCTTGTGGGAGCGAACAAGCGAGAATGTCACGAAAGCTCGCGTTATTGGTGTCATAGATATTCTTGAGATCGGACATCTTTCGCTCGGACAAGATAGTTAACGGACGGTTACGGACGTAGCACGTCTGCAACACCAGAATTACCTGGGATTATAAGACTCGAGTCGGAAAACGTCACACAAAGATTGACTCACGAACGAACACACGAGATTGGTCGTGTGGGTAGAAGACGTCTCAGGGAGACGATATTGAAAAGTCCCATCGCCAGCACGAATGCGGTCGTATATGCCAAAAGAAGTGTTCGGTGAAGCAGGATCGGTAATTCCGTCGATCAATGGTCCAATGTTGCGAAGCGCGAGGGTCATTGTGCGCCGTGCCTCAGCCCCGGTGAAAAACGTGCCCTAAGAAAACGAATGTCGAGCGTTTGTCGCGGACAAGCAAACGAACATACCATGGAGCTCTGGGATTCGAGTGTGTCATGAAAAAAGCTATAAGTCATGATGCCTTGGTGGGTGACCAGATTGGTAAGCTGGCGTGCTCGAACAACCGAATTGCCAGGAACATCCTGGGGGCAGATTATGGCCGCAATGTTGCGGGCCGCTTCCAACCACGCGGCATATATGACACGGGGGGTATCAGCTGCGATCTAAGTTGGCATTACATCGAGTTCAAGGGGAGAAACTCGTTTACCTAGCATTTCAACCAAGGCGCCAAGGAATTCCGGAACGTTGATACGGGTCCGTATATCGACATCACGTATCGTAACCACACCTGCGCGTGTATGTAGCATACTATTCGACGAACGAATGAAACACTTACGATCCTCGAGAACGTTTCCTTCAAGGAGCATCTCTTCGTATGCTAACTGAATGAAGGCGACAGTATCTTCCGATCGCCGTTGACGGAAAGCTCGGAAGGAGTCCGTACCGATACGAGAAACATAGCGCAGGAGAAGCCTCTTGCAGAGTTGGGCCCAACCGTTCACTTCAAATCCGTGGAGCAAGAGGATCAAAGGGGCTATATTTATCGTAGTTACTTCGGAAACCAGTAGACTTGGGTGATTCGACTTACTTGGATAATTGTCTACAAACGCCATTGCGCTGTTATTCACGTCTTCTTGCGATACAATGTCGACTCCGGGGTGGGGCATCACATCATTGAACTCGTCGACGTCATGCTCGTCCTCCTGAAGCGTAGTACCATAAGACGCGGGGAGTTCCTCGATAATTTCGCTGAGCATTGCCGCCATGGTGTTCGCGTTCCCTTGGCTTAGGAGGAAAAACGAGTGATCGAGTGCATCTGGGTCAACAATGTTCATGTGGGTAGGATAAGCTTCGACGGCGGGAGGATGGATAGACATCGTAGGGCGGACTCGAACTCGGAATTGGTCGAGTGGTTTGCGACATCGTGGGGGTGTTTTTATACGTAGAAAAGTGACCGTATGATCATCTCCAGTGGCCCAGTAACTGGCATGAACACGAGAGACGCTGACTCATCCCAACTAGAAAGGCCTTTCAGTGAATCAACAGCGTGGAGTGTCTCGATGGGGTTGTTGACGACCTCAAGTTCGTCTGTATTGGGAAGAAATCCGACTGAGAAGCATGTCGTGGACAATGCGACAATGTTAGACTCACCAAGTTAACTGCCAATCGGTCCCTGGAGTCATCCGGGAGTACGAGATCGAAGACGATTTGATCAACGCTTTAGTAAGGAGTCCAATGCGATGGGCTTAGCCTAGGGGCTCATCTTAGATGTAGTACATCTCTATACAATACGGTAACGTAGTACCTATAGCATCGATTCAGAGAAGTCAATTCTATATAACTAGTAAGCGAACAGCAAATGGAAACGGTGTACTTAAATGCCGCACCTTGTCCCAATATTAGCGTCAGTGTCTCACTGTCTGTTTCACACTGACATGCTTCTCTGACGGAGGGGTGGAGACTGCTGTTTGTAACGATGATCATGATGACGGCAGTTGCCCAGTGCTACAAAGTGACCACCAAACAATGTCACGTGAGAGCTAAACTCGCCTCACGTGTTTGGGACGGAACTTCTGGGAATTTGACCGCTCCATTTGCCGTCGTCGCCTCTCGCCCAAGTCACCTCCTGGCCACCTGTCGCGATGCAATGCGTTCGGGACGCTCTGGGACATTGTGGACGTCGCTATTATCGATCTGGTCGCCCCATTTGCCTTCAGCCCAACTCAACTCAACTTGGACCTCACAAGTGGCCTCCTCAGGGGCCCTATTTATCTCAATGTAGTGCGCTCGTTTCAATCACGAGGTCCAATGCAACAATCATCGGTGCGTGGAAACATTGGAGTGCGAAAACAATGTCACGTGAGAGCTAAACTCGCTTGTCTGCATGCACGGTGCGGACAAAGATGATGGATGGTTCTTTGTCGGCGTGAAGTTCCTCATATCCATCGGAAGTGATATGAGTGGGGCGGGCAACGACAAACGCAATGTACTGTCGCATGTGCCCCCCACGCAGAGACTCGCCATGAGTTGATGAGCCGCCGATCGACCTCGCACGCACTTATTGCATTAAATTTTCATTTGTTAAATTAAATAGTTATTCACGGGCAGACTTGAATAGAACTTGAATGAATCAATGAAATTTACAAGAATACGATAGTCACCGTCGGCCCTAAATGTTAGCCCCAATGTGAATCACGAATATCAAGTTGGGGCGAACACTTATGCGTCCTAAACTTGAAGCTTCAACTAGTTACAAATGTGAATAATAAACTCTCTAAGCTTAGGATAGGTCTGAACGTGAATACCGAGTAATAAACTTTAAAGACCGGGCCGCCCATTCCCGAACTTGGAGTTTATTGTTCACGTTTGGAAGCCCGAACAGTAAACTAAACTCTATATTCGGGATTCACGTCGGGGCTAACATTTAGGTTCATCCTAAAGAAACCACTGTGAGACACTGACAGTTGAGTCACTCACTCAGTGTAATGCCGTACTAATTGTCAGTACGTACTGAGTGTCTGCTTCACAAGTCAGAGTATCAGACTGTGTCGGTTTCACACTGACATGCTTCTCTGACGCTGTCACAATGCCAGCCTGACCACGCGGTTACGGCACCGCACGCCCGTAGTACTACTAGTGACTATACTTGAAGCGGAACACTCCAAGTCTGACTGGTGACCGCTGAGTGCTCCCTCCCGTTCGCAGTGCCTGGATTTCCTCCCCTTGACCACCAAACACAAGATCGGCGTCACGTCCGAGTTACTTGCCATCTTCGAAGCAAACCAATACACTGCCCTCGATGGAACCCCTGATCAGTAAGTGGGCATGAACTTTCCCTAGGCTACGTAGTAACGTAATTGATTTGTAATCATTCGTCGCCGTGTCAGATTGTCAGTCTCTCGCTACCGTGCTTCTCTGACGTGAAACAGGATCTGATAAGCATGACTCGGTAATTTCAGCACAGGAATTGAAACTCAGTTTCATTTATAACAATTCAAGCACACCATTCTAACGTACTGCAATTCACGACAAGACCTACCTCCGCTATGGCGACTTTACCTATGAACTTGTTCGAGCATGCGGGGAAAGAGGTCAACGAAAGGGTTCTCTTGAGTCCCCGTGTGCGTGAAATCCTATATGAGCAGGTACGTCTCAACAATTTATCTCTGCCACCTGTCAATCGTGACAGGATTCCACACCTTTGATTATCTGATAGTTGCCCTCGCGAAGACGACCATTGTCGTACGCCGAAATTTTGAGGCGTTGGACCAAAACCGTGATCAAGAAGCAAAATGCGAGCAACCTCATGATGGAAGTTCAGGAGGACTATGAGGACTATGCGAGCGACATTATCGCCGTTCTGGGTCAGGACGTTTACGACAAATTTCTGGCAAGCCTATTGGTCGCCATAGAGCAATGCTCCGCTGCTTCTGCCGACTTGAATATCCAGTGCCAGGGGTTTTCTGAAACGAGTGCGTTTTTCTCAAATATAATATCGTCTAGCTGTGAAGTTATGATCTCCAGATCGGCGTCAGGTCTGACACAGACCCAGAAAATCCACGTTGGCGATGAAGGGAATGCTTTTCTTATGTTGTTCTATTACCTCGTTGTTATATTATATACTATTCCTGGACCGGGAACTGGTCTAGGTCTGTCGTTCAACATTGTCCTTTATCTTGACCTTATATGCCAATGGCAACAATTCAGTCCCCGTCGGCAACGGTGGGGGCAATTTCGATGGTTTCGTCTCGTCGGTAAATTATTGTGCACCGTTCGGTAAACTAACTTGAACTTTCGCACATTTTCCAGGTTGCAAAGCTTTGCGTGCTTTTACTGCTTCGTTTTTGAGCGTTCGTTCGGCATAGACGACTAGTAGCATGAGTTCGATGAGCGGAAGTGCATCACACGTATGTTCAAAGAATCGCGGTACTACTCCATTACAGTACCCGTCATTGGTAAAGTAAGTAGACGAAGGGCAAATGAATCATGTCATTAGAATGTCTTTACTTTCGTGCACAGTACCCTTGGTCATTTAACAGCCCTACGGGCAGACCTGGACCCCAAGCAATAAACAGATTATGTGATCACCATGACACATTGTACAATTCACGAGCAAGATTTTGAAGACAGTGGATACATTAAACTTATATACTCAGTCATTTAGATCAGCAGAGTGAACGATTGTCCGGAAGACAACTCGGATACAAGAAGCAAACACGGAAAAGGAGAGGTTGCAAGAGTCCACGATCAGTTTCCGGTATTCATAACTTCAGCAGTCCCGTCGTGAGCTTCTGAACGGTGTGATTCGCCAGGCTGTGACGGGATTGAAATAGCGGTATGACGACGCTTGACGACCGGGGTTTCAATAGGAGTACAAGAACGCGCTCGTTTCCTAGTCGTCAGCTAATAGTCAAAAGTGTTAGCAGATATAGAACAGTCACGAGCAGGAAATGCGTACAGTGTCATGTTCTTTGTTGGAAACAGCATTGGAAAGTCGAATCAGATGATTAAAACAGAAACCGACTCGAACAGATCTTCCACGTGAAGGTGGTGGATTCCGAACACGGACAAGTTCAACTTCGACGTCTAATTCGACGAAGTCACCTGTACTAAGAGAGATTTCGGGAATCAGTGCGATGCGGGAGGCACCGTCGAAATGGACTATAGGAAGTTTAGGGTGCAAGGACCAATGCCCTTCCAGTCGTTTCAACCAGCCTTTCGGGTCTGACGGTTGAAATGCGTTTTTGTCGTGACCCTTCAACAACGTGAGTTCTTTCCATTGAAATGAAAAAAAAAGAAAGAGAAACCTTTTGAAAAATATTTCGTTTGAAACGAAAAACGCTCGTGAAATTATTGCCGACAACAGGTAATTTCATAGTTCGAGCAACAAATTCACGGATAAGGTTTAGTCCGTGAAGCTGGGCGCTCCATGCTGTCTTGCATGATCCTCCGCTGAGGACTACACGCTGAATCGCGCAAGGAACTGTTTCACGCAAGCTATCGAATGTCATTGTGGATATTTAGGTGTAATAAAACACATTGAAATGATACTCACCCGTCCCAATTTCCGAAGTCTAATA
This sequence comes from Chiua virens, assembly GCA_019787685.1. Lineage (NCBI taxonomy): Eukaryota > Fungi > Basidiomycota > Agaricomycetes > Boletales > Boletaceae > Chiua > Chiua virens. The sequence continues at coordinate 506,978 of JAHNUO010000021.1, forward strand.
AACAAAATTCATGTAAAAATCCGTGGATGCGAAAAAAGATTGTTCGGATGTCAAGTGTGGAAGGGTCGGATAGGGCCTGTATACGAAGCATTGGTTGCGCGAGGAATCAGAGATGGTGCTGTCTTCGATTACATCTGCAAAGGAAGCCAGATCTTCGAGACTGTAAGGGAAAAGCATGACAGGGATAGAGTCGTTAGATTGTCCGTAGCATTCAATAGAGGTGGAGAGGGATTTGGGCCAGGACGTTATGCGAGGCTTCTGAGGACATAAAGACAAGTAGGCCATGTGAGCGGATGCTGTCTGTAAAGGAAAAAATGAAAGCACTGAAAGCCGACAACGACTAAATAGTTTGAGATGATGAATCAGAAGAAAGCAGGTGAACAAACATATCCTTTGTTTGTTTGTCCAAATCGCACAGTCGCGCCAGTTCATGTCTGAGGTCTTCTCGAATGCGGCTGAAGATACGATGAGGAGGGAACCATCTTAGGATGCCAAGCTTCGAGAATCCTTTTGCGCGCGACAACATGACATACCCATTCTGTACGCCTCTTGCGCTCGCGAGATCAACGACGACGCGTGTTAGCGTTTTGCCCTGAACCTTGTAATCTGTAAAAGCCCACGCAGGATGTAAAGGTAGCTGTGTGCGAGAAATACGAATCGTCTGCCCGGAAGAATGCAATTTATGAGAAAAGGAAGTTGTCTGTGGAAAGACAGGAACAAGGTCAGGATTGTCGGATCGCACGTTACATAATGTTACAGTTTGCAACCTCAACGTAAGCACAAACGGCTTCTTTCCCTTCATTCGTATTCTGATAATGAACTTCTCTCAGAATGCCTTCTGTACCATTTACAACCATCCGCCGCATGGACAGATTCTCAGATATCATTACAGGCATTCCTGGAATAAGCGGGAGGAATCCTAGTAGGTCTTTCGAACTATATTTACATCGTACTTTGCACATCCGCAACCGCTTGTTTCCAGTCAATCGCATCCTTTTCACTTTATCTGCGGATAAAAACATATTGAACTCTTGATGCGTTTTCTGTGCAAACTGACGGGCGTGCGCCTCATTAAATTGATCTCGCAGGTGCCTTTCTCCAAAGACGACAGGTGCGCTGCACAATTCTTGATATTCCAACGGATTCTCCACAGCTAAGTGTTCCATCAATTTGGACTTCAATATGTCGTAATCCGAAACCGAGCTCATCCCAGCTGCAGAGCTTGTTCCGTTTCCTATTCGCATACGTTCTAGCAACCTGATGAATTCAGAATCTTCCTGCGCTCGAATGTTCGTTCGAAGCATGACGACATGTGTTAATTCTGACCATACATTCGCACCGAAGAATCCTTGTTGGCCGCTGTTGGTACCTTTCGTATATGCAGAAAGTGTTTTACGAAACACATGAGAGAATAACGGCTGTCCGATTACGGGACATAGCTGGCATAGATCTCCAGCGAATATGACCGACACGCCTCCAAATGGTTTGTCCTTACTCATAGATTGAAACCCCTTTGCCATTGAAATTCTTTCAGATATCTGACAAAGAGTTTCTGCAGATACCATTGAGATTTCATTGAGAATGAGGTGCTTCACATTAGCCCAGGTATCTTCCAATTCCTCTCAATTAGCCGTAGTCAACTTGCCCGGAAGATAAGTAAGTGCATGAATTGTGTACCCTCTTATTAAAATAGCAGCACATCCAGTGGGAGCACTTAGAAGCAAACTGTCTTGACATGCACACATCCTAAATAGTTCAATGCATCAGGAAACTGTGAGGGAGCTGCTATAACCAGACAGATATGACAAACAATTGCAAAGCTGATGCTGATAGAATAATGTCAGATATGGTACATGTAACAAGGGCAGCAGAAAGCTAGGGTATGAAAAGAGGACAGAAGAAGCATGTGTTGATAGAAATGCTATCTCAGTGCTGATACAGTTGGTGGACAGTTGTCAGCATGGATCACTGCTTCGATATAATGAGTTCAGTATTATCTGGCTTGTAGCATGCTGGCACAGAATTGGTAACAAGCAGGCATGAGTAAATGATTATTACAACTAAATACAATGCAGGTATGATATGGCAAATGGCGGATAAATGAGTATCAACAGTTGCAATGAAAACAGAAGAGGCTGGAGTACTAAGGAAACACTGACGAAAATCCATTCCCGGCGATATAGGCTGCGGTGTAGCTGGTGGTCCTTTGAATCGGACGACTCGGATTTTAGGTAACGGGGAAAACATCGTGAATGCGAATGCCATGGTAGTATATATGCATACACGGAGGCATTACTACAAGAAATCACACAATGAGAAACAGAAATATAAACGATTCAAATCATTCAACGTCTACGCGTCAATGCTATCACGAGTTGGAGCGTTCAGACATTGGGCCTACTGTATCCACTGAGAAAATGCTATAGATGGCGTGCATCATCCGGATAAACCAGTCCAGTACGAAAGGTTGCAGTCGCTGACAACCAAAATGGTCCCGAAACGAGCATAAGGGTCACGATGTAAGCGCCACTTGTACCCCACGAACTCGATGGATCAAGCAGAAGGCCCGCCACAAAGGCGGAAATCGTAAAAGCACCACTTTCAGATCATTCTCAACAAAACAAAAATAACGTGGTGAATGTATCGCTCACCTTATGACACAACAAATGCCCGGTAGGCCGAATATGAGCATAATTTTGTCAATGCCTTCATTCAATACAAATTCCTGTAATAGTAGTGGTCACAATTGTGTACCGACAACTAAACAAGATGGATACCACCGACATACCGAAAATGCGATAGACCTCATCCGTTCGCCGAAGCGCTGAGCCAACAACCCTACGAACAAGGAAATGGCCCCGAGAAGGAAAGATATTGCGCAGAGTGTTTTGGTAGCAGTCAGGGTACCAAGGACCAGAATGCTCATGATTGTACAATCAACTGCCATGAGGACTCCAGACTAATGACTGCTCATGAGTAAAGGTAAATTTAGTCCGTGATTATGCGACCTACTAGCGTTATCTGACTATTGACTTGATAACTCATGTCATCCACAAACGTTTTCACGTCCACTGCATTGACAATATTATCAACGCAAATGGCTTTCAAACGTTCCACAATCGCCGGAAAGAGGAACATGACATTTCCAGTAATGACGCTTCGTTGTGCCATCATCTGTGACACCTTCAAAGAGTGAGGTTGGATAAGTCGGGCTTCTGGGAAACCATGCATATGCAAGAACTGGTGGTGACCTGTTGAGACGTGGAATAAATACCCGAAATCGTTGACATGCATTACTTACAGAGTGTGGATTTAATTCTGCCTGGCCGTCGAAGATGTCATTTAGTTCGGAAAAAAAAAGTTGTTTCAAGTTGTTCCCTCACCGAACAGTGCAACAGTGAATTCGTCCGCTGGGCCCCCGCATGATTCAACTGATGAAATGTCAATGTAAGGTGGATCATGATATGCTCCGGACAAGCATACCAGCTTCGCTTAAGTATCTCAGAAGCTTTTCCGTTGTATCTGGGTTGCCAAATATTGAGGCAGCCACAGTGCCCTCCATAGTAGCGGCTTCTATCGGCGAAGGGACTGAGTGTTGTGACTCATCTTTCTCTACAAAGGAACTTACCAACACAGAGGTAGCGAAGCTCCTGGCATAGAGATTGAATTTCGGACAGAGGTAACGATTGTTCAAAAGGGAAGTATTCAACGTGTTTCCAGAATTGTGCCTCAAGTTCCCGTCCTATGAAAGAGATATCAATACACATAGAGAAAACAATTTATCAGAAAAACTCACGCAGGTGCTCTTTGTCGTGGATATAAGCAGATTCTTGAAACAACAATTCTGCAGAGACGTTCTGTTTCCAGGTAACGAGCCGCCGCACGGAGTCAACATAATAATATTCGTACATATCACTTTGATCCGGGCTATCGGCCAGGTGGATAGGTTCCGCGTACATGAGCCATTTGGGGTTGGCTCGTGCTTGCGCCGCAGTAATCCACTCCTCGAAATCACGTATCCGTTGCACTGAGTCACACCGCTGAATGTTGAATCCAGTGATAGTGTTCTGATCGCTGGATCAATAACATGTGAGTACACAACATCTAGTTACTTACCAACACCTCATTGTAACAATAGGTTACACCACACGGATGAGGCAGTACCTTCCAGTTATCAATGCATGTAATAACTCTACTCGCCGTGATACGTAAGTTTATTTGAGCAGTTGCGTCAAAGGAACACTAACCTATCCCCAAACTGCTCAATGTCATGCTCCGTCAAAAGCCACCCGAAGGGCGAGTCAGCGCTTGGTGTCGTCGTCACCAGGCTCCGTGGCAATGTGGGTCGGTTATACCTCCTCAGCTGTGAAGGCCAAGTAGGTATTCCATGCGTCTCGTAGACATCCGTGTGACCCGTCGGAGGCGACGGATGATGCGCTGGTACCACGATTGCCTCAGGTTGCAACAGGCTTACCGAAGTGTGCATACTAGGGCTTGTAGTAGAGTAGTACAATTTCAAGTTCGGAGTCGTTGGAGTCATGGACGGTCACGATCATGGGTCACACTAATGTCACGCACTTGGACCGCCGACTCGGACATTCAGCTTCAATTGAGAGCACCAGTAGTGGGCTAACTACGTTTAGTACTACGAGACAAAGAACTCAGGCAGGCGGCAGAAAGCCCTCCACAATCAAGATACGAATAGTATACATGGACAGGCCAGCCAAAATGCACTCAGGTCAGGGGAGAAAATGAGTCTAGATAGATAATAATCATGGCTTACAGGGAACAGTCGATAGAGCTGGGAATGTGTGTGGGCGTGAGCGCCAATTTATGGCAATGGATTAGCGAGACACGAAGGCTGCCAGCAAGGAAGATTGAGTGACAGTACTTGCCTCATTTAATAACTGTATGTCATATCCCGTATATCTCATCGATCCAACTCCGAGATCTCCGGGCTTACTCCTTCATAACTCCGGTACGATCTCTCTCCGGACACAACTCCTGATCTCCGGACTTCACTTAGAACCTTCTCGATTTCCTCTTGTCTCTTTTCGTACTAGTGTTACATTAGTAATAACCTGTGTCTCGCTTAACAGCACAGCTCCGGCCTCTGTACATACCCAGCTCCACTCCGGTTACATACTTTCCCGATTTCCGTCTTACTCAGTTTCTTACCAACCCCGTTACTAATCTCCATTCTACTCCGAGTATATAAACTGTAGTACTCCGACTTTGTACCCTCAGTCTGAATATTAGTTTTACCTTCTATTCCCTCCGAACTCCATAAGACCTCGACGGTCTTAACTCTGCTCGACTTCACTTCAGTGTTAAGTCTCACCTCTGACCTCCGTTCTCCGTTCCCCGAAATAAAGGACAGACTCGTGACAAGGGCGCACCACACACGGTGAAGCCAAGTCCCTCCGCAAGAATAACTCCGGAGTTCCGGAGTTAATACCCTGAGTAGACCCAGTCTTAACACTGTACTAGAGTCACTCGTGATGAATCCGATCCGGGAATATGAACACGCACATACCTGAGCCACCCAATCTACTCCGAACCAATCCCAGACAGCCTCTGCATCACCTGAACCCACCGCGTCATTGAGGACGAATCAGAATGGATGCTACAAGAGAGAATAGTTAGTTAGTCCCAAGAATGCAGACGTCAAATGATCACGTCAAGACCACTTCGGACGTATTGAACACGCTGTGTACAATCTATAAGAGATGAGGGGATAGTAAGTACCAACTCGACAGAGGTCGAGCAGAGAGAACCGCACGCAGATATATGGCAACCCGTGACTTCTGGTATTCTATATTGTGGTTTACCGAGTGGTGCTTGGCCCCTTCGTGTCCCTAACTCGCCCCGGATAAATCTCTCGCCAAAGGTACATACCATCATCAAGTGGATGGGATTGAACAGATTGGAAACGGTCGAGCATTCGTGGCCCTTTTCATTGAAGATGTTCCAGAGTGTGTACCCGGCGGTGGTGTACGCCATTAACGTGACGATCGTGCACCTATATATATATATATCTCTATGTCTCGCTGTCTCCGGTACCGCGCTCCGTCCCCGTCCCCGTCGCCTTTTTTGGCTTTTTTTCGACTCCGGTCCCCGCCCCTGCCGTCACTTCTCGACGTTCGTCTCTCTGTCCCCGTCCCCGTCGCCCTTTTTGGCTTTTTTATCGACTCCGGTCCCCGCCCCTGCCGTCACTTCTCGACGTTCGTCTAATAATCTTCCCCTCCGTATCCGTACCACTTGATAGCCCCTGGAACAACCTAGTGGAACAACCTAGTCAATGGGGTGGAACAACCTAGTGGAACAACCTAGTCAATGGGGTGGAACAACCTTGTGGAACAACCTAGTCAATAGGGTGGAACAACCTTGTGGAACAACCTAGTCAATGGGGTGGAACAACCTTGTGGAACAACCTAGTCAATGGGGTGGAACAACCTTGTGGAACAACCTAGCCAATGGGGTGGAACAACCTTGTGGAACAACCTAGCCAATGGGGTGGAACAACCTTGTGGAACAACCTAGCCAATGGGGTGGAACAACCTTGTGGAACAACCTAGCCAATGGGGTGGAACAACCTTGTGGAACAACCTAGCCAATGGGGTGGAACAACCTTGTGGAACAACCTAGCCAATGGGGTGGAACAACCTTGTGGAACAACCTAGCCAATGGGGTGGAACAACCTTGTGGAACAACCTAGTCAATGGGGTGGAACAACCTTGTGGAACAACCTAGTCAATGGGGTGGAACAACCTAGTCAATGGGTTGGAACAACCTAGTCAATGGGGTGGAACAACCTAGTCAATGGGTTGGAACAACCTTAGCCTAAGTGGAACAACCTAGTCAATGGGTTGGAACAACCTAGTCAATGGGGTGGAACAACCTAGTCAATGGGTTGGAACAACCTTAGCCTAAGTGGAACAACCTAGTCAATGGGTTGGAACAACCTTAGCCTAAGTGGAACAACCTAGTCAATGGGTGGAACAACCTTAGCCTAAGTGGAACAACCTAGTCAATGAGGTGGAACAACCTTAGCCTAAGTGGAACAACCTAGTCAATGAGGTAGAACAACCTTAGCCTAAGTGGAACAACCTAGTGAATGGGGTGGAACAACCTTAGCCTAAGTGGAACAACCTAGTGAATGGGGTGGAACAACCTTAGCCTAAGTGGAACAACCTAGTGAATGGGGTGGAGCAACCTTAGCCTAAGTGGAACAACCTAGTCAATGGGGTGGAGCAACCTTAGCCTAAGTGGAACAACCTAGTCAATGGGGTGGAACAACCTTAGCCTAAGTGGAACAACCTAGTCAATGGGGTGGAACAACCTTAGGCTAAGTGGAACAACCTAGTCAATGGAGTGGAACAACCTTAGCCTAAGTGGAACAACCTAGTCAATGGGGTGGAATAACCTTAGCCTAAGTGGAACAACCTAGTCAATAGGGTGGAACAACCTTAGCCTAAGTGGAACAACCTAGTGGAACAACCTAGTCAATGGGTTGGAACAACCTTAGCCTAAGTGGAACAACCTAGTCAATGGGGTGGAGCAACCTTAGCCTAAGTGGAACAACCTAGTCAATGGGGTGGAACAACCTTAGGCTAAGTGGAACAACCTAGTCAATGGAGTGGAACAACCTTAGCCTAAGTGGAACAACCTAGTGGAACAACCTAGTCAATGGGTTGGAACAACCTTAGCCTAAGTGGAACAACCTAGTCAATGGGGTGGAACAACCTTAGCCTAAGTGGAACAACCTAGTGGAACAACCTAGTCAATAGGGTGGAACAACCTAGTCAATGGGGTGGAGCAATCTTAGCCTAAGTGGAACAACCTAGTGGAACAACCTAGTCAATGGGTTGGAACAACCTTAGCCTAAGTGGAACAACCTAGTCAATGGGGTGGAGCAACCTTAGCCTAAGTGGAACAACCTAGTCAATAGGGTGGAACAACCTAGTGGAACAACCTAGTCAATGGAGTGGAACAACCTTAGCCTAAGTGGAACAACCTAGTGGAACAACCTAGTCAATGGAGTGGAACAACCTTAGCCTAAGTGGAACAACCTAGTGGAACAACCTAGCCAATAGGGTGGAACAACCTCAGCCTAAGTGGAACAACCTAGTCAATAGGGTGGAACAACCTTAGCCTAAGTGGAACAACCTAGTCAATGGGGTGGAACAACCTAGTGGAACAACCTAGTCAATGGGTTGAAACAACCTTAGCCTAAGTGGAACAACCTAGTGGAACAACCTAGTCAATGGGGTGGAGCAACCTTAGCCTAAGTGGAATAACCTAGTCAATGGGGTGGAACAACCTTAGCCTAAGTGGAACAACCTAGTCAATGGGGTGGAACAACCTACTGGAATAACCCAGTCAATGGAGTAGCACAATTTAGTGGAACAACCTAGTCATTGGGGTGGAATAACCTACTGGAACAACCTATTGGAACAACCTAGTCAATAGAGTAGAACAGCCTACTACAGAAATCTTGTCAATGCAGTGTAACAATCTGATAAAAACAATGTCTGTATTACATAGCCACAAGCACATGTATTTCAAATACTTGGGCATGATGATAAAATGACTGAGATACTAGGCATGAGGCAAAATCCATGTAAGTATATTTGCATTAGTATATGGAATACTTATGGCAATTGATAGACACCAATTCAGCTAAGTTAGTCAACTACTAGTGGAAGCATATGATACATTTCACTTTTACTAATTGATAGCCGCTATCATAAATATATGGAATATTTATGCTGAGCTACAATCACTTAGTAGAATAAGTCAACAAGCTAGCTATGGATAGAAGTATATAAACATGTTGACACAGACCAATCTACCACACAGCGGAAACCACAATTAGTCATGGTGAAATAAAATCTACTATGGACCTCTGGTTACCTACAGACCCTTAGATCATAAGATGTGGAGCACAGGATCAAAGGATATGGCCATTTCCAGGTGGCATGTTGATCAGAGAGGGTCTTAACTCGGTTTTTGTGGTAGAAATTCAAATGAAATATCTAAAATTCTGAAAATATTGTGGGAAGTACCCATGGATAGGAGCTAAAGACTGGTCCACTAAAGGACAAGTCTTTTATTTTTTCAAAATCAAGGCAACTGGTAACTGGACTGGTCAGCAACTGGATGCAACTGCAACTGCAGTCCAGTTGCTTACCAGTCCAGTCTGGTCCAGTTGCCAGTCTTTTGAGCAGCCCTAGACTGGACTTTGGAACACTAGGAGTTAATGTCTGAGAAGGTCAGAGTTGGATTTGGTGCAATGGAGATGGTATGGTATATGACAGTGAGCCAGATGTGTCATCCCAGAAATCCTATCAACAAGTGCAACTCTCCTATTTAAAACTCTGACCCTTCAGATCTAAATTCCTGCAACTCCAAAGCATTCTTGCACTCCTCCTTCAGCTCCAGACCTCTAGACTTGTACTCTGAATATCTCTTAGATCTCCTTTGTCCCTTTTTGTCCTAGTGTACATTCTGTATTCCTGTGTCTTGCTTAGGAGCACAGCTCCAGCTTTTATACATATCTGACTTCTTCCAGTTACTTACTTTCCTGTCATCTGTCTTAGCTCTTTAGTCATTCTCCATTTCTCTGGCTTATTTATCTCCTAAACTCCTTAGTAATATCCTTTGATCTCTGAGTATATAAACTTTGTTACTCCTCTTGCAACTCTAGCTTGATTATCAACATACATGTAGATGAATCCTGCCTAATCATCCCCAAACTCCTAAAGGTCCTGGTGACTTCTCTTGTTCATCCTGAATTTCTCCAAGCTCCTTCAAACTATCTCTGTAAATCCATGACACAATGCTAGTAAGGGGGCAGCACATAAGCTGAACCCAATGTCCTATCTAAACATTTGAACTCTGAGATACCCCTATCTCTGGAGTACATTCCGGAGGAACATGGTCTTAACAAAATGATACTACTCACTCTGATGAGACTCTCTGTTTGATGTGGTCAGGTCACTGAGTGCTATTATTCAATTTACATTAGAGATGTAAGCACTAGTTTGGGTCAGTGGTGATTTAGTAATACTGTAGCATTGAATAAAATTGTTTGTCACATATGAATTTCACATTGATACAGAGGTTAGAATGCCATGTAGCTACACTAAATGGAGTGAGTATGAAGCATTGAGTCATTCAGCAGTGAAATGAACATGCCAGAGTCAATTTGAGATTGAATGGGGAGTCAGGTAAGAGTGGTAACTGGGACATGCCAGGGCCATTTGATGTTGATATAAGAGGGAATGGGACTAAAATGAACTCAAATGAGTGAGTATCATGGGATAAATTGATTGGTCATGACACAAACATCTGTATTGAAATTAAAATCCAGGAAGGGTTGAGGCAAGTGGGGTAACAAGAGTGTGTTGTGGTAGTTTTAGGTCAATATACAGGCAGGAACAGCACCTAAATTGAGAGTAAGTAGAGTGTGTACCAAGCAACAAATCAACTGGTTGAGAAATGAACATACCACATTAAAAATTGAGACACAAAGGGGGATAGAGCTAAGTGAAGTGACTGGGACATGTTGGAGCTATTTCATGTTGATGTAAAGTAGGAATAGCACCTGAACAGACTAAACAGAGTGAGTATGAATCAATGAATTGATTGACAGCAAAACAAAACATACCAGAATGAAACTAAAAACCAGGAAAGGTTGAGACAAGTAGGGTAACCAGGACATGGGAGCCATTTTGGGTCAACATGAAGGTGAGCATAGCACCTAAATAGACTTAGTAGAGTGGGCTCCAAGTGGCAAATTATTTGGTCATAAGAAGAACATGCCACATTGAAAATAAGGTCCAAGGAAGGAAAGGAGAGAAAAGGAACAACTGAGACATGTCAAAGGGGAGGTCAAGACAAGTAGGGTGACTGGAATGCTTCAGGGCTGTTTCAGGTCAATGTAAAGGTAGAAACAGCACTTAAATACACTCAATGGGGTGAGTACAGAGTGACAAACCCCTTGGCAGTACAATAAATATACCAGAGAAATTTGAGATGAAGGGGGTCAAGGCAAGTGGGGTGACTGGGATGCATCAGGGCCAGTTCAGGTGAATGTAAAGCAGGGAATGGTACCAAAATGGATTACATAGAGTAACTATGAAGCACAAAATCAACCAGTTGTAGAACAAACATACCAGAGTGTGTAACACCACGAATACATAGTGTTTTAAAGTCTGGTCCAGTCTGGTTTTCCATGGTCCAAATGAGACAACTGGACCAAGACCAGTCCTAGAAAGGTCCTGGACCCTTCCAACCACATATGGACCGAAAAAAACTGGTCCAAAACAGTCTTTTGATCAGTTACAATCAGCTGCAACCATTGTTGTTCCAAACTGGTCCTTTGACTCCTTTTGCGTGGGAACCATGATTAGTCATGGTGAATTCAAATCTACTATGGACCCCTGGATACCTACTGACCCTTGGATCATAAGATTTGGATCACAGGATCAAACAATATGGCAATTTCTGGGTGGCATGTCAGTCAGAGGGGGTCTCAACTTGGTTTTTATTGTAGAAATTCAAATAAAATACCTAAAATCCTGAAACTATTGTGGGAAGTACCCATGGATAGGAGCTAAAGACATGTCTTTTTTTTTTTGTCTAAATCAAGGCAACTGGCAACTGGACTGATTGGCAACTGGATGCAACCACAACTGTAGTCCAGTCCAGTTGCCAGTCTTTTGAGCAGTTCTAGACTGGACTTTGAAACACTATGAACACACAATTGCAGCACACACCAAATATGACATCAATCAGAGGCACTAGCTGAGCCACATGGTTTTGTGCAGCACACAAGGCAGGTTTGTATTAATAAGTGATGGTTAGAGCTGTAGCCTAAATAGCCAAGACAACCACTTGCACCTGACAGAGGTGAGACAAACAAACTATGTGAAAAAGTGTTGGATGGGGGTCTCCCATGGGGTTCTCCACAGAAGGTTGTGGAAATAGCCAAGACAGAAATACTTAGACCAAATAATAATAACTACCAGCAGCACAAGTGTATGAATACTTATGCTGAGGAGAACACAGAATGAATCAAGTATACTATTGGATGGATTGGTTGTACACATGTATGTATACTTGTGCTGTCAACAATTTCTTATGCAAGCCAGTGGTTTGATCCAGATGATGTATAAGAATTTTAAGTAGTTACCTCAATATCTGTTTGAACCAGTTTACTAATATAGCCATACTAAAATTTCTTCAATCAATTGCTTGCACAAGCATATGAAATACTTGTGCACACATCGTGGGAAAATTATTCAAGTGGAGTTTGAATTTATCATAGATATAGGCCAACCTGTGGGAAGATATTGTTCTTTCTCCCACTTTCATACCATCATGTTTACCTGCAACTCTTGCAAGCTACAATTTGACTTGAAGTCTATATATATCACTCACATTAGAAAATGTGTTCCCACATCTATCTTTTTCACTCATACTAAACAAAAGGTCACTGTACAGAGGAATGAGGATGGTGTATTTCTTTGTTACTGTTCTAACCCTGGCTGTCCCAAGCTGACAGGTTTCTCTACCACAAACAACATGAAAAAGCATATGAAAAAAGTCCAATCAATTTGGGTGGGACCAAACAAGAACAAACAATGTGCACAAGTAAATGAATATTTATGCACATCCAATCCAGTAGGTGTTCACTGATTTATAGTCATTGTGTCTGACATTTAATAATTTCAAATCCAGTTCCTTGATACTGCTATGCGATCTTCACCACCTTCTGCCCATAGCAATCACAATATGATCACCTCCCCAACAAATGTAAGCCATGTTTGTGTGCACAAGTATTCCATATACTTATGCTAGCAATAGCAGAGCCCCCAAGCCTCTCATGTAAGTGTATTTGATGTGCACAAGTATTCCATATATGTACTTATGCTGGCAATAGCAGGATCCTCAAGCTTCTCATGTAAGTCATGTTCATGTGCACAAGTATTTCATATACTTATTCTGGCAATAGCAGGACTTCCAAGCTTCTCATGTAAGTCATGTTCATGTGCACAAGTATTTCATATGTTTATGCTAGTGACAGCAGGATATTGACATGGGATCACCTCTGGTTATATCACCAAGATCTTTAACTCAACCCATACCATCCTTGATAGTAAGTTCATGTTCATAAACAAACCTCAGCTATGAATAATTTATTTTATAGTCTATATTAGAGCAGCAACATCGATCCGTATCAGCCACAAAAACTCCTTCACCACCACCCATTCCTCCAGTCATACAAGAAACCAGTATCAACCCATCTTACATCAGATCCAACGGTTTCCTCCGACACTCGTATCTTGACTCATTGAATTTGGTTGTCAATGAGGAATTCTGTTTCCTTCAATGTCAGGAATGTGGCATTGCATTGTTACAAGAAGAGGCTGCCATCCACCTGATGCAAACACATCCTGCCATATGCATGGATCAAAACAAGTTCGCTCAAGCAGCCATGGAAGTCTCACTGGCTAAGAACTTTCCTTCACATATAGAAGGACCAAGAGACAATATAGATGGACTGTCCATCCATGATGCTTTTGCATGCAACCACTGTTTCAAGCTTTACATGGCAGAGGAGACTGTACGGACTCATCATTACAAATACCACAAGGACATTCCAAAGCCATCTTTTTGGAGACGCTGCAAAGCTCAAAGCATCCATTCGCGGCGAACAAAAGTTCACAGTGCTTGCCACCTCCTCTGGGAAGTGTACGAAAAGGAAACCATTCAAGGGCAGTCTTCCAAAGAGTCTTTGATAGACACCCTCTTGAAAGAACTAGAGGAAGAGTTCCATATTCCATCTGTGATATCGGATGAACGTCTAGTGACTCCATGGCTCAACACAACACGTTGGCATGAGTATGTTGCAGGAGAAAGATTTGATACCAAGTCTTTGTGTACCATGGTATCCACTCCCAAGGACGATGATCTGATTCTGCCAGGTTTACGCACTGCTGTCAACACATATTTCCAAGAAGCATTGGATCTGTTGCAAATAACTGATGAGCTGGTGCTCAAACGTTTGAATTCGCCTTGTCCCCTTCAAAAGTGAGTCTAACAAACACTGCATGGCACAAGTATATTGTATACTTATGTACACCTTGCTCATCTTTTTCAAGTGGCATATCCAACACTCCACTTCACAAGCACATGTTGGACAAGAGCATGACCAAATATGTAGCACCAGTCATTGCCTTGTTGGTCATGTTGATGACGATGGGCAGCGAGGACCTAGAGGTCAAGCAGATGGCCGAGCTCCTTTTTAGTGCACTCCCACAGCGAAAGGAACGAGCAAACCTCTCAAACTACATTCATTGTATACTCATCAGGGTATGGACAAAGACCTGGAAGCGTAGCCCAACCACAGTCATCATGGACCCTACCGAACGGTGTCTGGCTCTGATGACATTGAAAAAAGATGGTTCCTTCAATGAACCCAAGCATGTCACTACAATCATTGCAAAGCTCGAGTACTGCATGCGATTGACCTTCTTGAGGGAGATCAGAAGCAGAGTGGACATTCCAAATGGAGTGGAGGAAGAGGTGGCCTGCGATGCCCTTCAAGATTGGTTCATCGAAAACAAATACTCCACGTTTGCCCGACTACGCTCCCTACAGCATCGTGCTACTGCCATCGTATATGACACGCCGAGCTTGCCTAACATCTGGTGGACAGACAGTGTCCACTGGAAGTCCATGCTGTTCAAGGGTGAACCAATTCACTTTGATGACATCTGTGGCATGTTTGCAGACACAGAAGCCAAGCTGATTGAACTATGGGAACAAAAAATACTGGGTGGGCTGTCCTTGAGGGCAGAATATGATGCTGTTGCAGATGATCTTACCAACAAGGATGTTGGTTATTCATTCCTATCTGACCAGCGAAACAAAGCCTTTCAACAAAGAGGTCGATTGGTCCAAGCTGCAGCCAGAGGAGAAGGTCGATTCAGACATTGGGCGAATGTGGTGAATGGAGAGATAGAATGGAACAAGGGAGCCATGAGGGCATGGTTGCAAGACTATGCTGAAATGCAACACCTCCTGCTTTTACGAGCAGAAATGCTAAGTGGGGCTCCAAGTCGTGGCACGGAACTCACTGCATTGACATACCGCAACACCAAGACCCGACCTACACGCAGCCTAGTCATGTTGGGCAAGCACCTTACCATCCTCTGTCAATACATGAAGACCACAGCACTCACAGGACAGGATAAACTCATTCCACATGCCCTGGATGCTATCACAAGTGACATTCTCATTCAAGACCTAGCGTTGGCCAGACCGTTTGCAGAGATTGCAGCACGAGCATGTTTTCCCAACAAGCCAGAAGTGAAAGAGCTATATCAAAACCAGCTCTTTGTCAACTTCAATCGGCTGTTTACAACTGACGATCTTTCTGGAGTGATGTCAAAGTATAGCCTTCCTCGTCTCAACTATGCACTGACGGTCAATCCTTGGCGTCATATGCAGACTGCCTGGAAACGCAAATTCAAATGCTCATCTGAGGCTGTGCAGGAAGACAACATGGTGGACAATGTTGAAGCCCTTCAGGCGGGGCATACACGAGCGACAGAGAATCGCATCTATGGTCTTAGCATGCATACGTTGGCTGGAGCACCAGAAGACATACTGCCATACTATTTGGAGGCAAGCACATTGTGGCAAAAGCAATGCCAAACAGTCCCAGGTGGAACCAACCTGCCTTATCAACAAGCATGTACAACAAGCTTTGTTAGCACAGCATCTTCAACCCATGCATGTGAGTGTATGAATGCTTGTGCATAATCACCACTTACACTCTTTGCAGTGTCTGCAGATCGAGTGCACAAGTATATGAATACTTGTGCAATACCAGCACCACCACACACCAATGCTGGTCCATTCACACAAGACATAGCCCAGCAAATTATGACATGCTTGATGCCCTCCTTGTCTAGTCTCATACAAGATGCAGTCACCAAGGCTTTGGATGATCGTTTGCCCACTCAAACAACCACAGAGGGCAAAGGCAAAGGCAAGGCAGTTGAAACCCTATTGGACGATGAACAGAATCCAATGCCTTTTGTGGAGGATGAGGAGGATGACATAGGATTGAGACTGGCTTTGCAACAAGAAGCAGAAATGAATGCCACAAAGAGATGCACTAACAATCAAGGAGAAGGCATGTAGTATCTTATGGTATTTCTAGAACATTCTGTGACATGCTCATTTCAGGACCATCCAAGTGGGCAGCCACATCCTCCAAACGACTTATGGATCCTATTACCTCTCCCTCTCCCTCCAACAATGCTTATCGCCATGTGCGTCAACGGCTCATGACAACTCTTTCACCTCCTGTCCCTTCCAATGGCACAAGTATCCATACACTTATGCCAATCTCTACCACTGCCACACTTGAATCCAAGGCACTGGCAACCATGAGACACCTTCTTGGAAATTCAACTGCCAACTGGCGCTCTGTAGAACAAAAACAGGCCATGTTAGCAGTGTTGAACCATCATGAGGATGTTATCACAGTGCTAGCGACTGGCGGAGGCAAGTCCATGTTGGCAATAGTACCCAGCATGATGGAGCAATCAACAGTGACCATCCTGGTCTTACCGTTGAACTCTCTTATCATTGACTATCAACGTCGTCTCACAGGAATGCAAGTGCCATATCAGGTGTATGGTGAAGGAGATACAGAGGATGGACAACTGAGTGTCACCAAGAACCTAGTCCTGGTGTCTGCTGACAGAGCTCAGACCAGTGATTGGCGAAATGCATTGTCTATACTGGCTCAGAAGAAGACTGTGGCACGCTTGGTCTTTGATGAGGCCCACATTCCCTTGATTGCCAAAAACTATCGTAAAAGCTTGGACAACATCTATCAAATACGCTCAATCCCCTTGCAACTTGTGTTATTAAGCGCCACTCTTCCTCCCAGCTTTATTCCTGAGCTCACTGCCTCCTACAATCTGCTTTCCAACACCACCATTGTCCGGCAGTCCACAAACCGACCAGAGCTTATCTACATCCTAGAAAAAATGGCTTCTACATCTCTTCTTGCAAGAACCATGCAGATCTTGGAAGAAGAGAAAGACAACTGGAGAGAGGAGGACAGAGGGTTGGTCTTTGTGTCATCCATCGCAGAAGGACAGCAGTTGGCAGGTCTCACAAAGCATGCCTTGTATGTGGGTGATCGACAGAAGATGAGCGATGAAGAACGTCATACTGCCTACAATGAATGGATTCAAGGATCTAAAAAGGTCATGGTGGCCACTACTGCCTTCAGCACAGGCAATGACTACCAGCATGTGCGCCTGGTCATACACATGGACAAGCCGTTCGACATGCTTGACTTTATCCAAGGTCAAGGCCGGGCTGGCAGGGACGGACAAGTAGCCAAGTGTTACCTTCTTGCACCACAAGTTAGTGGAAAACCGAGCAGCAAGGAGTCTGGAGTGTTGATACAGAGCAAGGTTGCCATGCATGACCACATTTTTACGTATGGTCTAAAGCGATGCCTTCGATATGGCATGGCATTGTTTGCAGATGCGAAGGGATTGGCCTGTCGACAACAATCCAACAACCAACTGTGCTGTGTGTGCAATGGTGACCCACAACACAAGCCAGAGGATATTCTCATTGCTGGCATGCCACAGTCAAGGACAAACAAGAATGCTTTGCCTTCCATGTCTTCTACATTGGATATGTCCAATGATTCATTCATTCAAGCCAGCACCAAAGCAAAGCAAATGATGTCATCACATCAACTCAAACATTCAGCCAAGGTGGATGTTCTGCTGGTTGCTTTACGCCGCATGGGAGATGTTTGTGCTCTATGCAAGGTCCTGGATGCACAGTCCAATGAACAAACTCATCATTTGTTTAGCTGTCCAAGTCTGGGATCTTGTGCAGACAGTAGCTGGGAGGGATACAAGGAATGGAGAAAAGGTCTACGATATGCCAAGTGGCATAACAAGATTTGCTGGCTCTGTCATGTTCCACAACTGAATGACAGTCTACACCCAACCTTTACAAAAGCTAACAAGGGCAAAACAGGGTGCGAGTTTGCAGATGTGGTGGCACCAGTCGCTTTTGCTATCTACCACAATCAAGCATTGAGAATAGCAGCACAACAACACTTTGAACAAAGCTGGACAACACTAGATGCATTCACAAGTTGGTTGATGGACAAGCCCAAGGTGGGAAGGGAGAGCAACCTCATAGACTTGTTCATGTGGTACTCCAAAGAGAATCCATAAGTATTAGAAATAGTTGTGCCAATGTAACTTGTCTTTCATGAGATCTGATGGTATCAACTCAGACACTGCTGAGGTGTGCTAGAGAGAATCTATGCCCAAGGCACCAAGGACTTCCACTTGAGGAGCAGTGGACAAAGGTAAAGACATTGGTCAACACAACAAGAAGATCTGCTTGATGAAGGCAGGTGGTGCAGGTAAGTGAGAATACTCAGATATAGATTGAATGGATCAAGACTATAGTTGTACATGAAGTAGTATTATTGAGAATTTATATGGTGCAAAGGGGTCTCCCAAGAATAGTTCACCACTGATATCTGGAGTGACAAGGCCTAATAATTGCCTATAACTTTCTTTGACAGCCCATTGGATTGCTGGGCACCTGACAACTGGCACATTAGAGCTCAAATCAGCTTTACTTGGTGTTCATCATATTTGTGGTAACCACACAGGTATGGGTTGTTGTTGTAGGAGTGCAAACACACCTATGTGGTTATTCCCCATTTCTCCCACTTTCCACACTCGTCCTGATTGACACATCTGTGTTCACACTGTCTCATATTATTTTTATTTGGTCATATCACTTTTTGTTTATACATTGCATAGGCCTAGACCCTGTTGCACAGCCCTTGCAGGGAATTCTATTATCCCTCAAACTCTATGCTTTAAGATTTTCTTTTAATTACACCTACTTAGGACAAGTCTAGGGGTATTCCTGAGGAGTATAAACACTCTATACAGACAAAATACAGAAGCTTTTGCCTGTGCACTTCTCTATCAAATAGTGTTTCAAAGTCCAGTCTAGGACTGCTCAAAAGACTGGCAATTGGACCAGACTGGACTGGTAGGCAACTGGACTGCAGTTGCAGTTGCATCCAGTTGCCAACCAATCCAAGTAGTGTTTAAAAGTCTCGGTTTTTCATGGTCCAAATAAGGCAACTGGACCAAGACTGGTCCTAAAAAGGTCCTGGACCCTAGTCTTGAAACCCGGCGTTACTTTTTAGGAAGTGGCAGGCTACACCCAAACCAAACACTTTCTGTAATGTCTGGATACTTTAGTCACATGACGAGCACATCGAGTCACACCTGTCAACAAAGTCCAATAATTAGTTGATGTTATGCCCATACTCGTAATTAAGCAAACTATTAATTAATGATATTGTCCATCTAATCAGGCCACCAAATCATGAACAATCAGTGCCAATGTTCCACGATGACAATGACGATGCAAATGATCTCTATGGCCCGTTCTTGAGCCACCATATCCCTGCCAGTCTTGCACACAACCCAACCACCAGTGCAGATCTTGACGAGCTCTTTTCTGGAGGCACTGCTGGTGACAGTGACCCGGACACTAACCCACCCTCCAATCCATACACACCCGACACCTCCATGAGCACCTCGGGCTGGACAAAGCTGTGAAAGTGGCTGCCATCCTTGTCTACATGAACCAGCTTGGCCTCAACCTGCCTCTCTTTCTGGATCTACTCAGCTGGGGGGATCCAGACTGCGTCACTGATCCCAAAATCCGCTATAAGCATTCAGCACTCATGGTCAGCAAGGAACTCCCATCAATAATCACATGGTGGCACCAGCCACCACGTCAAATGAATAGCACACATGTACATGCGCATGGGGCAAGCACTGTAATTGAGTGCTTTGCATTTAACTGTGTCAGAGATGTCATAGATGATGAGTTGGAAGGAATCGGGCATGTCCTACAGTGTCCAGCTGAGGACCTGTCCATGGAAGAGCTGTGTACATTGTTCGTTGAGGATCTGATCCTCAAGTTTAGCAGTCCCAGCTTCGGAGGGACTCCCAAGCTCTGGTTCTTGCTGTTACAGTTAGCCTGGACGGACAAGCAATGATCCTGACACATTGCAAAGGCTCCTGACCTGGTTTGTAATTATATATTCTTTGCAACATACCCTTGTTAACAATCAATAGATCATCCTATCTATTATTTGCCAAATCATGATGTCTCGATCACATCACCACAACCGTTTTGCCAAGATGATTATAGTTTTTCTTCGAGCCCAGGGTACGCCAGCCAAGAGCATCAGTCTACTTTATTCCTTTGGCATAACTATGAGTCACCAATGGTCTGTACATGCTCTCAAGACAATATCACAGAATGAGATGCAAGTTGTTTGCAAATGAGTTCATCAATATCCTTTTGTCATTACACATGACAATGTCAACATCCCCTTTCATGTCTATGCTCAGCAAATTGATAATCAAAGTCATTTTGACTCTGGTACAGCCTCCACTGTGTTCTTCCAACCCCATGCTCCTCCTGAATAGCCTCTTTGCAACCATACCCTCCAAGAGTATTGAGCTCAGGGACGATAGCATCCCCTCTCAGTTCGAGAACTCTATTCACTTGCACATCAAGCTGCTCCTCTACAGTATCAATGTGATGTTCATCGTGTCCTCTGCTATCTTATACACAGTGTGGAATTCAATCTTCCCACTTACCATGACAAGGATAATAGCATCTTTATCCCTCCTGATCCAATCCAATCACTTCCCATAGGCAAGCACAATACTACTTGCTAATTCAAGCTAATCTGACCACTTTCCACAGGCAAGGATTATATCACTCACCAGTTCATGCTTGGAACAGAGCACTTGGAGGAGGCTAGCTATGAGGGGAATGCCAATGTCATTGCAGCAATCTTGCATCAGCTTAACTTGGATACAGAGCAGGAGATGAAGAAGACTGGACTTGACCGTGTACTGGTTTGGGCTGGTGATCAACTCACATCTGCTCAGTTGCGAGGACTCTTCCATTTTCGTGCTCAAGACCATAACTCATTTGAGCGGCTGGACTGGCTGGTTCCCACTTTCAGATAGTTCCATTTACTGATGGCCTTTGCAAATTCCCTCCACAAGCAGTATCTAGGCACTATGGCAGGACATGGTTTGATGCATGCTTTCACACTACTTGAGAGAAAAGGACTTGGAACAGTACAAACCTGTGGGCCCTTTCATCAGAATCTCCATGATGCCATTCTTCATGTAACTGAAGCTCATTTCCATGCTACCTGGAAGGCCATTGGAGGTGTTGACAACTTGGAGAGCTTACAATCCAAGACCCCAACACAGTTACTTGATCTAGCCAAGCAGATTGTTGACAAGTTGGCATCTAGCATTGCCCTTGATGCCCTTGATGCCCTTCCAGAAGATCAACATGACCAAGCATTGTATAACTCCATCTTGTGGAATTGAGATGCTCTTTGTTATATTGACCTCTATGAAGCTACAAGAAGTGGTGATGTAGGAATCATGGAAGCTACATTGCCTCATCTTGCATTTTGATTTTCTGGAGGCAGAAATAGCAATTATCTTGGAGAGATTTTGGAGCTCTTACAATGCTTGCATCATGAATGGCCACCTGAACTCTGGTATGATCTATGCAGACTCCAGTTTGTGATATTCATTTCATTATCAGTGACTTTGTTCAATGGTGATGTTGGCTTGTCAATATGAGTGGTCAACCAAACAAGTTCCTCCCATTGGATAAAGGGCAGGAGTACAATGTCAAGGCTATAAAGGTATCTATAGATGTTTGACTTGAATTGGAAAAGATATAATAACTGATATTCACATCCACAAGGTAACTGATCATGTTCAGGGGCCAAATGCCTCATGGGATATATTGAAGACCCATAGTCCTGCCATACCTGCATTGCATGCTGTCCGGAAACACTTGGAACATCAAATTCAAGCCATATGCAGAGGCATATCATACAGCAATCCAAGTCATGACAAAGACATATCACGCTTGGAGGATGCATACACCAGTTCTAATATTCATGTTGCAGAGCCAGGACGCACAGTTCACACACAAAGAGATGTGGTTCAAGATTTCATCACACAGGGTGCAGTTAACTTGGGGACAAAGGATAGTATAGCTAAATGGTGGGCAAAGCAAGATTTTACACGAGCAATGGAGAAGAAATGGTAACTATACTGTCGAAAGAATACCAATGGCTATCTATGAAACTTACTCTGCTTGTCTTCACGATTATCATGAGATATACTGATCCAATGATTGGTGGGGAGAGCAGTGGTCACTGTGGGGTATATATATCAAACAAGATTTGATGGTCTTGCACTGAGAACGTGACTTGAGAAGCTATATTCAACTTGTGAGGGGATAACGGTGGGACATGAGAATTATCCGGTGTGAATGTTAGAGTGCCAACAGAAAAGCTACAATGTAGTACTATTAGTAGGATTTCAATGTAGCAGGGAAAACAACCTACCATCCTGTGCCAGGAATGACACAGTTCTCCTTGGTGGACTTGGACTGTTGCTGACACATCTGCTGTGATTTCTCATTGCATGCAGCCTTCTCAGTGGCCCACCACTCAGCCACAATCCGTCGTGCCTCCTGCTCAGCCACAATCCGTTGTGCCTCCTGCTCAGCTGCTTTCTTTGCCTCATACTCCATGTCCACCTTCCTCACAATGTCTAATACAGCCTCTCCATATTCCTCGGCAAAAACCCAGGGTGTTGAGAGGCTATTGCAGATGTTGTCGAGGGTGGTAATGGCATGTTTTGAGGCGATCAAAGTCAGAACTGGGTTGGGGAGAACAACAGCAGATGGAAAGGAGGCATGAGGAAAGTCTTGCTGAGCAGTATGGTGATGCCACGAGAAGAGCACCTGCCATACATCCTGCAGGTGTTGTTGAACACGGCGACCAGTTGGGATGGATTCGTGGGCAGGCTCAGTCTTGACAGTCATATTAGCATCATTGGACCCCTTGGGAGACTTGGATGCTGGTGACAGGGCATGCATGGCTGCTGTGCAGTTATCACAGCACATCGTAGTGAGGGCTGGGAGAACAGCAGGTGAGAATTTCAAAGTATTAGCATGGTGTGAAAAAGAACTTACCTGACTGTCCTGGCAGGTTATCAAACAACATGTCAACTATCTCATGTCAACATCGCTGTGTTCCGATGTACTCGCGCAAGTTTGGTTCCAGCTTCTTGCAGTATGTGCATTCTTCATTTTCTCCATCTTCTACCTCTGATTCCAATGCTGTTTCAACATCATTGCAGTTTCTGACTACCTTCAATGCCAACACCTCAAGAAACAACACCGCACGCACCTGAATTCCTGCCGACTGTCCCGCCCATCCTGCACACTGCACCCAAACTGTCAACGACTGTGGCGTTCCCAACTGCCCCACAAATTGGATGTCAGGTATGTCCAGTCCCTACATTCAGATTAACATTGATTGCCAAATGATACAGAATTCAGCTCATACCATGTCACCAACCTCCATCACCCACAAAATCCACTGCTCGCCCATTCGAAAGCATTCAAGCTCATCAGATTTCAAGCCGTCTGAGTGCCGCGAGTTGAGAAACCCGACACAAGAACAAATGTGAGGAGGCAATAAAGCCCATGAGTGTTCCCAGCCAAACTGTGAGTCTATTACCTTGTTTACAAAAATAAATGCATGCTCTATTCCTCTGCGCATGTAACCCCTTCGAATAGAAAGTCCAAGGAACTGAAGTCCATCACATTTCGAATGAGACAGACTTCTTGGTAGATTCAAGTGAAATGATCATGATGGGTTGATATGTAGCAAATGCAGTATGCTCGGTTCCATAGTGGCTGAGGTGACATACATAGGGACATTCATTGGAACAAACAAATGGAGCTTGTCGACTTTGGCGAAAGCCGGCTGGAATTGCCCACCCCATTGCACTATGCAATGGGCCTCGT
The DNA here is from genome assembly GCA_019787685.1 of Chiua virens. Classification (NCBI taxonomy): domain Eukaryota; kingdom Fungi; phylum Basidiomycota; class Agaricomycetes; order Boletales; family Boletaceae; genus Chiua; species Chiua virens. Next base: position 531,017 of record JAHNUO010000021.1, read on the forward strand.
CGATGACAATGCCACACAGGTGTTGATGGTATTCGCATGAGCACAGAAGTGCATTGAAATGTAGGTTGGATATGGCCATCTTGGGCGATGTAAAAATAATCTGATACTTTTGGCCCACCAGTTCCTATATTTCTTGGTGAGTAGATCATCCTCCCCGGTGCAACTACTCACCTTGTGCAGTTCACTCATGTACGCATTATGATTCATGGCGACAGCCATAATGCCTATTTGGCTGCATCACCGAGCCTATAGGTATGTAGTAGTAAGTCCATCTTGAGGTATGTAATAATGATCGGCGCTGACCTGGTCCACCTTGAGGGAGTTCAGAGGAGAAATTACCAGCAATATTTGGTTGCTATGAATCATAGATGGCATGATGAAAGGCAAACTCTTTCCTGAACCTGTCCCGGCAATGATTGTACAGTCAAGACCGAGGTAGAAAGCTTCTGCAGCATTGAGTTGCCAAGGGTATGGTGGCTGATCATTGCATTTTTCTAGGCATGCTGTGGTCAGTGCTTGCCGTATTTCATGAGAGGAGTAGTTGGATTTTTTCTTGGCATGTTCCCGGGTGTGTTCTAGGTTGACATATGATTTGTCTCTCTGCTCGCCATGCATAGACACTGTGAGCATAGCATGGCAAAATTTAGGAACTTCAGCAATTTTAGGTTATGTACAAAACAGGTATCTCCTCGTCCCAAAATATTCACCATCCATCCTGTTTTGGACAAGAGTGTGACAAGTGTGACTCGATGCAATAGTCTGCGACCCAATGTCTCCAGATGTTTTGGTAATTGTGTTAAGACCGGGTCTACTCGGGGTATGAACTCCGGAACTCCAGAGTTATTCTTGCGGAGGGACTTGGCTTCACTGTGTGTGGTGCACCCTTGTCACGAGTCTGTCCTGTATTTTGGAGAATGAAGAACGGAGGTCAGAGGTGAGACTTAACACCAAAGTGAAGTCGAGCAGACACAAGACCGTCAAGGTCTTATGGAGTTCGGAGGGAATAGAAGGTAAAACTAATATTCAGACTGAGGGTACAAAGTCAGAGTACTACAGTTTATATACTTGGAGTAGAATAGAGATTAGTAATGGGGTTGGTAAGAAACTGAGTAAGATGGAAATTGGGAAAGTATGTAACCGGAGTGGAGCTGGGTATGTACAGAGGCTGGAGCTGTGCTGTTAAGCGAGACACAGGTTATTACTAATGTAACACTAGTATGAAAAGAGACAAGCGGAAATCAAGAAGGTTCTAAGTGAAGTCCGGAGATCAGGAGTTGTATCTGGAGAGAGATCGTACCGGAGTAATGAAGGAGTAAACCTGGAGATCTCGGAGTTGGATCGATGAGATATACGGGATATGACAGTATCCCCCCTTTAGGCCTGAACCCCTGAAGGCCATAAGCGAGAAACAATAGCTGTCAAAGCAAAGCAAGGTCAAAGCAGATTTGCGGACTTCAATTTCGGACTCAGATGCGGAGTCCCTCATATAAATTCGGGCATGCCTTCGCTCCTTAACTTCCAACCTCTACCATGTCCGATATCGACAACGTCAAACAATGGAGCGACGAGCATCTCAAGGAGGCTGATGACGACAGTGACGAGCTGTTCGAGGCGAAGGTGTCCGAGCGGCGTCGATGCGCAAAAGCATGGAAGGAGGAGGAGCAACAGAGGAAAGCAGAGGAGGTGAGATGGAAGGCGGAGGAGGCAAAGCGGAAGGCGGAGGAGGCGCAGAAGGTTGTGGAGGAGAAGCGCCTCAAGGAGGCCGAGGAGGCGGCCAAGAAGAGGGTGAGTAATAGTTGAGTCCGAGTAGCGCGGAGCTGACGGAGTTGACAGGCCGAGGAGATCCGAGCGGAGCAAAGCGCTCCGAAGGATAAGGGCAAGGGGAAGGAGAAGGAGAGGGAGCCACGCGCGAGATGTGTAATGGCGGGGATTGAATGCGTTCCTGGAGAAGGGAAGAAGGGTCGGTCCTGCGAGGCTTGCCAGAAAGGCAAGCTGAAGTGCGAACTTCCAGGAGAGGAGCGACCAGAGAAGAGACAGAGGAAACGCGCGGACGACAAGGAGGGGCCGAGGAAGAAGAAGATGAGGTCAGCATCAGTGGAGGTGGTGGAGGTGGGGCCGAGCAGGGACTGGAGCTGCGGAGACTGCGCCAGGAACTAGGAGATGGTAGCGGTCTGGAAGGAGATTACTACCGCCTTCAAGTTGCCCATCAAGCGGCTGGACCGCTTGACGGCGCAGGTGGAGAGGATGGCGGACTGGACGGAGGAGATGGCCCATCTGAAGGGAGAGGAGTTGCATGGGGAGTGGTCGCTGGAGCCAGAGTCGGAGGAAGAGGATACCAACGTGATTCGGAGTGGAATTGGAGGTAGCGGAGTTGGGGCAAGAGCAGCAGGAGTTACACGACAAAGAGGATGTAGATAGGCTGAGGGAGGATCTGGCTAAGGGCAAGTAGATAGAAATATTTTGTTACTAAGATTTGTTCATCATTATGCAGAGTGAGGTCCGGGTTTGTCCAGGTACTGCAGATGGAACTCCGTAACGATTTCAGAGGCATGCCCGAGTTCAGTAGCCAACAACCAAGAAGTTTCTTCATCAGTGCCTTCATAACCAGCCCATCGTACCAAGTACAATAGTTTGCAATTTTTCCTTTGTCGATCTATCTTGGAATCAAGGATTTCGGAGATCTCATACTCCGGTTTGCTGTCTACTTCAATCGGAGGTGGTGGGGGTTGAACACGGTTCGGTTTGGTGTTTGGAATGCAAGGTTCTAATTGAGAGACGTGGAACACCGGGTGTACGGACTTCATGGAGTTGGGGAGTCGGAGTGTGAAGGAGTGGGTCCCAGCTTGAGCGATGATGTCGTATGGCCCTAAATTCTTGTCGGAGAGTTTCTTAGAGGGCCGGGTAGTTCTGAAGTACTTACATAGCCTTGACGACTACCTGGTCTCCAACTTTGAAGTCCGGAGCCGGAGTTTGCCTGGCATCAGTAGGTCCTTGGTATCACTCTTGAGCGTGGGCCATTTCCTCTCAGAGGAATTGGTGGAGTGAGTCGAGATCAACAGAGTATTTGCGTGCGCGTGCGGAGGTCATGTCCTGTTTGGGGTACACGGAGATGTTTGGGTGGTAGCCCTTGTTGGCGAAGAACGGAGAGACACCGGTGGTGGCATTCAGAGCATTGTTGTATGAGAACTCTGCGAGGGGCAGGAGTTCGGACCAGTCATCCTGTTGGTAGTTACAGTAGACTCGGAGATATTGGTCCAGGGTCTGGTTCATACACTCTGTCTGGCCATCTCCTTCGGGGTGATAACCGGAGGTGAAATGGAGTCGGATGTCTAAGGCCTTTCCAAGGGACCTAAAGAAGTGCGACACGAATTCTGATCTGCGATCAGATGTAATGTGGGAAGGAACTCCATGTTTCGAGAACACATGGAGAAGGAACAACTTAGCCAAGTCCGGGGATGTTATTGTGTCATAGGTGGGGATGAAGATGCACTGTTTTGACAGGTGATCTCCTACGACTAGGATGGCGGTGTAACCGGAGGATGGAGGAAGCTGTTCGATGAAGTTCATTGATATGGAGTTCCAGGGACGTTCAGGGATGGGGAGTTGTTTCAATAATCCGTAAGGCTTATGTCTTGGAACCTTTGTGCCAGCACAGGAGGTACAGGATGAGATATACTCTTTGACGAATGTCCTGATGCCAGGCCAAGTGTATTCGCGGTGAATAAGTTCCAAAGTGCGGTTTTGTCTGAAGTGTCTGGAGAGTGGATGGTCATGTTTGTATCGGAGTACTCGGAGTCGGAGATCAATGGAGTCGGGGACGTAGATGCGATTGTCTAGGCGTAAGAAACCGTCTGAATCGACGTTCCAACATGACTCCAAGGGTTCGGACTCGGACATGTGTACTGTGGCCAGAGGATCAGAGGGAAGAGCGGAGAGGATATCATTATGAAGGGTTTCGAGGTTGAAGAGGGTGCTTGCTCAGAGTACCGGAGCAGCGAGACAAGTTGCTCTAAGGGAAGACGCAAGCTGTTCTTGGGTAAACACGGGTTTGAAGTTGTGAGGATTGACGCAAGCATAGTCCCTATCCCCCTCTTTGGGATAGACGTCCCATCGTTGAGTGAGGGCATTGGGCTTAGCTCCGAGGCGTCCAGGTCGGAAATGAACGATCATATTGAATTGACTGGGGAACTCTGACCAGCGAGCTTGTCGCCAAGTCAAGAGTTTTGTAGTAGAGAAATATTCGAGATTTTTGTGGTCGGTGATGACGTCAACCGGAGTGCCGGAGCCTTCAAGGTAATGTCTCCAGGTTCGGAATGCTTCATGTATAGCAAGGAGTTCTTTGTCATGGGTGTCATAGTTGAGCTCTGGAGGAGACAACATCCGGGAATATTACACTACAGGCCGGACTTCATTGTCCGAGCACCAGATGGAGAGAATACCGGCGATAGCATAGTCGGAAGCGTCTGTTTCCATAATGAGGGGAGCATCAGGGACCCAATGCATTAGAACAGGTGCAGAGGTGAAAGCATCCTTAAGTTTCTGGAAGGCAGAGCAGCAGTCATCGCCAAAGTTCCACGGAGTGCCTTTGCGAGTCAGGCGAGTCAAAGGAACGACGATATCGGAGTAATTGGAGATGAAACATTGGTAGAAATTTGTGAAACCGAGGAAGGACTGAATGTCCTTCACCTTGCAGGGTTCGGGCCAGTCTTGAATAGATTTGACTTTCTCCGGGGACATGGAGAGACCGGAGGGAGAGAGCTGGTACCCGAGGTACTCGGTAGAGTCTGTGGACCATTCACATTTTTCGGGTTTGGCGTACAGATTGTTTTTGCGGAGTCTTCGGAGAACCTCTCAGACATGCTCCCAGTGGGAAGCTTTATTTGTCGAGTAGATTAAAATGTTGTCCAAGTAGACTATCACGCAAACATCTAATAGATCAGCAAAGATGGTATTGACGAACCGCTGGAAAGCTGCAGGGGCGTTGGTCAAGCCGAAAGGCATGACAAGCCATTTGTAAGATCCGTAGCGTGTGTGGAATGAAGTCTTCCATTCGTCTCCCTCGGCGATGTGGTTAAGTGGTAAGCATGCCGGAGGTCGATTTTGGTGTAGATCTTCGCGTTGCTTGGAGCGTCAAGGAGGTCGGAGATGCAGGGAAGCGGGTAGTGGTCTTTCTTTGTGATCTTATTCAGTCCTCGGAAGTTGACGCAAAGGCAGAGTGAACCGTCCTTCTTGCGGACAAAGAGAACTGGAGCGGCATGAGCGGAGGAGGAAGGGCGGATGAAGCCCATAGTGAGATGCTCATCGAGGAATATATGGAGGGACCCAAGTTTGGATGGAGAAAGGGAATAGGTGGTTCCTACTGGAGGGGAAGCACCTTCCTCTAAATTGATCTTGAGGTCGTGCTCGCGATGTGGAGCAAGCGTGGACGCTTTGCTCTTACTGAACACATCGGCGAAGTTGTGGTATTCTGGAGGAATGGAGGACAGATCGACAGGGGTTTCGGGGGAGGCAGAGACCAAGCGGAGCTCAGTTTCCTGGGGACGGAGTTGCAGGCTAAATTGTACGGAGCCTTCAAGGCGGCATGCCAACACAAAAGCAGCTGCGTTGATAAGCACAATGGGAGGAGCCTTTCACTCGGAGAAACACGGTGCATCGGAGGTGGTGGTGTCAGCCGGAGGAGGTAAGTCCAGGGGCTGCGGAGGTGAGCTCGGAGGTGTTGGACTGGTGTGTTCAGGTGTGCGGAACGAGATACTGCTAGAAACCCAGTCAATCAACGGATTGTGGCGGGTCAGCCAGTTATGTCCTAGAACAAGGGAACACGATCCATCCAATGGGGTGATGTAGAATGTCGTTGGAGTGATATCACCGGTTTCAAAACATATAGAGAGGTCGATTGCCTGAGTAATGGTGGAGTTGGATGTTCCATCAAAGAGTTGGAGTTGAAGCAGGGGTACAGAGTAGGAGGAAATTTCATGGTCATTGACAAAGGTTGTATCTATGAAACAATTGGAGGAGCCGGAGTCTACAAGCGCAGAGAAGGAAGGAATGTCATAGGAGACTATAGAGACGGAGGGCATAAGGGATTTGGGATCTGAAAGAGTGGATGTGTTGAGATGTAGCTCCTTAGGTGCACGGGAGGTGTCAATGCAACCTTCCATCCGTGCGGAGTTGCAGAGGTTGCGGACTATTTTTTTGCCTCCATGCTGGAGGTTGCGGTCTTCGTTGCACGAGCCTTGGATGCCCTGGAAGAAGACTTGGAGCAATCCTTAGCCATGTGCCCGGATTTCCCACAGAACATGCAGAGGTTATTGTCGAAATGATGTTTGCATTCTTCTGCAGTGAGTTTACCGTCCTTGCCTAACTTAGAAGAATAGTCGGACTTCGGGACAGCGGGGGTAGTGGCAACTTTGCCTTTGGACTCTGAGGAGTCTTTCGACTTCTGGTTGCCGGAATGATTACTGCAGTTGGATGCAGAGTGTTTCTTGGAGGTCTTGGGTGTGGAGTTGTTAGAGGGTTGCTTTGTTTGGCGGTTTATCTCAGACTTGCGCTCCCAGTAGCGCGCGTCGATACCTTGTGCAAGGTAGCGGAGTTGGACGAGGTCGGAGGGTTTGCCAATGTGGGAGATTTCATCCTTGATGCAGTCAGGCAACCCATTGTAGAAATGGTGCCGGAGGGCACCTTCTCCATAACCTCGGACTTGCGAAGCAATCCTGTTAAATTCGACAACGTACTTGTTGATACGCTGTCCATCCTTCATAGAGAGATGATCGAGCTGATGCTCGGCATCTCTGATGGGGTCGTGAGGTCCGAAGTTCGTCTGGAGTTCCAAGACAAACTCGGTGTAGTTATCCATCCAGTCAGGACGGAGTGTCAAATCTTCCATCTGGAGTAGGTCCGGTTTGAACCATTCCAGAGCCATACCCTTGAGGTAAGACTGTGTGAAGGTTACTTTGGCGCAGTCTGTGTGGAAAGCGTTAGGGCGGTCTTGGAAGTTTAATTCGCATTGGACCAGGAAGACTCAGAGTTTGCGGGGATCAGTCCCGTCAAACTGGTCTGGTTCCCGGACCTTAGTGCGGGGAGAGGAGTTGGAGGGAGGGCAACGGGAAGAACAGGCGAGGTCGCGAATAGCATTGGCGAGCTGTCTGAGAACGTTTTCAGCCTCGGTGAGGTCGTTCTCTGAGCGATAAGAATCGGGGTTGGAGTCGTGGTCAGAACCAGGATCATGTCCAGGGTAGTCCGGATCGTCCGGGTCATCATCACCTAACGCATTCTGTGGTGCGGTGATGGGTTCTTCGGAGAGTTTGGACAGAGTAGTATCTAGTTGTCCTCCAAGTGCGTGCTCTGCGATGTGTGCTCCTGGAGTGGGAATTTGTGGTACACGACCTGCCATGGAGGCGGAAGGGGCGTGTCTGGAGGAAAAGGTTCGGAATTGTTCAACGAGTTCTGCACCTCGACAAGTACTTCCGTATTGTATGAGAGGGTTGAATCGTGGAGATATTGGTCATGCGCCTTCAGCACGGCTTCTGGATCTGGTTGCATGCATAGCCATGTTCAGTGACTAGTGACAAGTGGAAGTCTGAATATACTGTTAAGACCGGGTCTACTCAGGGTATGAACTCCGGAACTCCGGAGTTATTCTTGCAGAGGGACTTGGCTTCACCGTGTGTGGTGCACCCTTGTCACGAGTCTGTCCTGTATTTTGGAGAACGAAGAATGGAGGTCGGAGGTGAGACTTAACACCAAAGTGAAGTCGAGCAGACATAAGACCGTCGAGGTCTTATGGAGTTCGGAGGGAATAGAAGGTAAAACTAATATTCAGACTGAGGGTACAAAGTCGGAGTACTACAGTTTATATACTCAGAGTAGAATGGAGATTAGTAACGGGGTTGGTAAGAAACTGAGTAAGGCGGAAATCAGGAAAGTATGTAACCGGAGTGGAGCTGGGTATGTACAGAGGCCGGAGCTGTGCTGTTAAGCGAGACACAGGTTATTACTAATGTAACACTAGTATGAAAAGAGACAAGAGGAAATCGAGAAGGTTCTAAGTAAAGTCTGGAGATCAGGAGTTGTATCTGGAGAGAGATTGTACCGGAGTAATGAAGGAGTAAACCCGGAGATCTCAGAGTTGGATTGATGAGATATACAGGATATGACAGTGACCTTTGTAATTGATCAGGATTTGTGTTGTGTGAGTAATGGAACCTGATTGGTTCTTGGTTCCGACCACATTAAAGACTTGTATTGGGTGAGCTAGCACCCCAAGAAGGAGCAGAGATACTCAGCTAGATTGTGGAGATCGAGACTAAGGAGTACAGGGTATTTCTGTGAGGTATTTATATGTATATATACAAAAGTGCACAGACCAACGGGCAAAGGGGATGGCCAAGAAGAGCAGAACTGGCAAAATGGCCAAAAGAGTCATACAGCACATAGGTGATGGACAGAAAAGAAGCGGGATAATACATGCAGAAGCTATCAGAATAATAACCGAAATGAAGTGATCCCTAGTGGATCAAAGGAAGCAAAAAGAAAGAAGGTGATGATGGAACATTGGGTTAGATTGGAGTTACATAATCAGACCAAAGAAGGAAAAGGTAAACAGGGCAAAGGGTTAGGCCCTTGCTGAGTAAGCGTGAGCAAGGGTAAGCCTTGTGGATTGAATGTAGGTTGGTACCTGTAGTACTGAGCATAGTAAAATTGAAGTAAAAGGAAATGAAATGAATGAATTGTAACACAAAGTGATCTCAAAGGTATGTAATGGTCTCAATCAATGTCTTCCATGGTCTAAACATTGTTGTTCCATAGGCCATGTCATTGGCCAGCTCTATCTTGTCATGTGTCCTCTTGGCAAGTCAGGAGAGAGGTGGCCCTGGACTGACAGATTTATTGCATACATGCAATGCTTTGATGGCATAGGTGAAGATGTTACAAAGCTCCTGATTCTCAAATGAGCCAAATGAACTGCTTGTCAGTAGTTGGGTGATGTTGTCCTTCTCAGCCAAGTTCACACATTTGCTCATCTTGTTCCTTGCTTCAGGACAATGACAGATACAAGGCTAATACCCTACAATTCCTTTAAACATTCCAATGTGTTTTATCTCAACAAATACTTTGACAAAAACATGTATTTTGCACTGAGTTAGGTAGTTCCATTAAGTGCATACAGATTTTTGGATGAATATATATACTTTGACACACACTTGTACTCAAACACTACAGGTTGAGGTAATACATATCACTTATTGGTTAATCATTGATCATCTTTATTTCCTCTGAGTCTAGACTCAAACCTTACAATATATACATGTCTCCTGGTCACATCATGTGTCTTTGTTTCCCCTAACCACTGAGACACTTGCTCCCATTGAGGTACCCAGGTGGTCCTTGACTGCTAGCAGCAAGTTGGGGTTGGACCTTTCAAGTGGTCTAGTTCTTGCCAGACACATCAAGCTTGGGTAGCTTGACCTTTTCTGATAAAGTACTAGATATTTCAATGGATGTATACATGAGGTTGACACAAATATATGTGTATATCTGTGGATTAGAGCACAGGGGTTATAACCTGTAGAAATATACTACAGTGTGTAAGTATGAGATGTAAGCATGAATGGAGTGATCTCATCTCAGTACTAGACAGAGTCTATGACTGAGGTAGAGACACATTGAAATCTATCTTATCTACCTGAGAGTTATATAATCTGGAAGTGTCTGAGACCATTTGACTACATGAAGTGATTAAATGGTCAGCCAGATTGATACCAGACATGAATACTGATACAAAAGAAGTAAATATGACTTGGGTCAGGTAGTCCAGAAATACATTGGTATGAAAATCATGATGAAGACAAAATAAATGATGATAAAATGGATAGGAATGTGTATTGTCTGTTGGCTTGAAACTAGGATGCTCATTGGATAAAAAACAGATACAAACCACACATATAGATACTTCATGGGAAATTGGTGACAAGAAAATAAAATGGATATGGAAGGAATAACTGCACTGAAGCTCAGATGCTTTGTGGTCTTTAGGAAATGATGAGTAAGTAAGTAAGTGATCAACAGAAAAACAAGAGATAACATAAACTGGGTAGGAACTACAGATAAAGTTGGTAGTGTGCAGGATCAATGGACCCTGTAGATAGAAGAATAGAGATATCTACTTTAGAATTTTTTTTTGTTTACTTCACATCATTCCACACTTTCTTGCAATCCTGTGAATTAACTCTCTAGAACCCCCTCATGGTGGGCTCCAGTTAAAGAAAACAAATATTGTTGATATAAAGAATTACAAGAACAACAATAGACTAATTACAGTACCTTAGATACTTAACCTGATCACTTAGGACCAGTGCTCAGCAGACCAGTCCGGATAGTGTTTTAAAGTCTGGTCTGGTCCAGTTTTCCACAGTCGAAATGAGGCAACCAAACCAAGACTGGGCTTTTGACCCCTTTTCCATGGGACCCATGATTAGTCATGGTGAAATAAAATCTACTATGGACCCCTGGCTACCAACTTGTTAGAACAGACTGGATCCGAAGGACCCGGTTGTCCCGAGGGCAGAGTCACTGCTCTGGTGACTTACCTGATGGTGAAGCTCAAGATGATATTGTGGAGGATAGAGAGAGAGAAGATTGTTATTCTGTATATACAGTAGAACATGTTTATATATCTACTGTAATGCTATGCTGTACCTGTAGTGAGGTGTAATGGTACTGCATTGATGATTGTAACTAATTGTATTGTAGTGCCTAAGGTACTACAATAAGTCTATAGTCGTTCCGGTACTTCCAGAGCGTGGGAACCTCGGAACTTCCGGAAGCGGAAGCCTTGGAAACGTGGGAACTACCCGGAACGGTCGGAACAGATTGTACATATTCCAACACTCCCCCTTGCCTTGTGTACACAGACACTTCAGGCATAAGAAAGGACTTTCACACAAGCTGTTAGGCTGGCGAGTAAAATTCCAAACCAAGTAAGGAGCAAAACTTCTCGAACTTGACATGTCCAAGGTTCTTAGTGAACATATCTGCTGGATTGTCATCTCCAGGGACATAAAGTAGCTCTACTTGTTTGTAAATCATCACTGCATCTTATACAAAATGGTAGCGGATGTGGATGTGTTTGGAACACTTTTCAGTGACTGGGTTCTGAGCTATAAATAGCGATCCCTGATTGTCACCACAGATCAGGATTGGTTTTAGATGGTATCCGAGTTCTTCCATCATTTGAAAATCCATACAGCCTGGTGAGAACAATCACTCAGAGCATGTACTCAGCTTCTGTAGAAGAGAGGGCTGTGGTTTTCTGCAGGTGTGAATTCCATAGGAAAACACCATTAGCTAGCTTCATATAAAAGCCAGTCTGGGAGTGACCGGTAATCTTATCTTGACCCCAGTCAGAATCAGTGAAGGCAATAATCCCTTTGCCAGAAGATCCATCAAACACAAGTGAATAATCACGAGTGCCAGCTAAGTAACGGCATATATACAGGGCCTTATCAAGGTGCTCCTGTGAGGAATTTGCGGATTGTCTAGCCAGTTGCATTACAGCATAGGCGATATCCAGTCATGTGCCAATCATAAGATATATTAATGAGCCTATCACTGTCTAGAAGCGCGTCCACAACTCTAAATTGACAGAGGCATCATTCTTTGCTGGGTAATATCCCTGCGGTAAGGGAGTACGAGCAGGCTTGGCATTTGTCATGCTAAAGCACTCAAGCACTTTGTTGAGGTATGAGACTTGGTCTATGAGGATCCTATGACCTTCTTGACATATATTCATTCTGAGGAATTCATGTGTTTCACCCAGATCACGGCATTCCCACTTCTTCATGAATGTGGCCTTTAGCTTATCTACTAAAGCTTTACTGGGTCCGCAGAAGAGGGCATTGTCTAACGTAGATAATCACTAGGACGATATCTTTTCCATTGTGATAGATGAAGAGGCCAGTGTCTGTTCTAAGTCGCTTGAAGCCTAGTGCCTGCATCGACTGATCTAAAGATCTCCACCAGGCTAAACCTGCCTGTTTTAAGCCATAGATGGCTTGGAGTAGTCGGAGGACTTTGCCTTTTGAGTTGGGAGGCACAAACCCTTCAGGAAACTCCATGTAGAGTTCCTCTTCCAGTATTCCATATAGGAAGGCAGATCAGACATCAAGTCCTGATATGTGCCAATCATTGAGAGCAGATAGAGCGAGCATGCATCACACTGTCTCAAAGTGTACAACTGGGCTGAAGATCTCATCAAAGTCAAGCCCTTCCACCTGTGAGAAGCCTTTGGCAACTAGGCGGGCTTTCTTGCAACCATCTGTTTTGACATCAAACACCCATCTATTTTTTATAACCTTTCGGTTGGGTGGACGGTCTGTAACTTCAAAGACTTTGCGATCTTTCATAATTTGTAGCTCTTCCTCACAAGCTTTATGCCAGAGCTTTTGCTCTTGGTGAGGGAGCTTAAGTATGTCATGGTATGACCAGTCTCTATAGTTGACTTTGGTCATTCCAGAGTTTCTGAGCGGAACTGCATGAGCACATAGATAATGCAATAAAGCATCTCCCCCTTCCCTGGTCAGGCGTTCTACATCATCTTCTGACAGGGTTGGTGAGAGTGGGAGGCCACCAGGGATGTCTGGTGTTGCAGGTTCATGTGGAGTGCTCGATGATTCACCAATCATCTCCTTCCAGTGTGATTGCCTCTCAATTTCTTTGAGTTGTTTCAAAGGGTGTCTCTGTTCTCCATAGACATTCCCAGGTCGTCTAGGAGGGTTTTTAATCCTTTCACTGTGACGTGGTAAAGCTGGAGGGGCTGCTGGGGGTAGTCTAGGAGCACGAGGAGGGGTCACTGGAGGTGGTGGTGTTTCTTGCAAGTGTTCTGGTGCTTCCGGTGTTTCTGGGCGTTCTGGTTGCATTGGTGTTTCTGGTCGTATGACAGGATGATGAGGAGCACGTTGAGGTGCATCAGACTCATCAGAGGAGAAATCCTCTGGTTCAGAGTGATGGTCATGATAAGGAGGTGGGTTGCATGGTACACTGCTTACTGGCCTGTGAGGCCGAGCCCCTGGACAACGAGGGAACAGGTTGTCATCAAAGATGGCATGAGCAGAAGTGAATATTGCATTGTTAGGACACATGAAAATCCAATTGGATTCACTTCCTGCTGATACACCAAGGTAGATCATCAACTGTGATTTGGGCTGTAGTTTGCCTGTTCGAATCTCATTGGGAAGATGCACATAGGCACCACATCCAAAAACACGTAAGTGTGAGATCGAAGGTTTCTGTCCAGTGAGCAATTCGTAAGGAGTTTTCCAATTCAATTGGGCCAATGGAGTGCGGTTGTACGCATGGGAAGCATGTAAATATGCAAATTCCCAGTAGGAATTAGGAAGACAAGCTTGAAGTCGCATTGCCTGTGCCTTATCCATGAGAGTACGGATTAACCGTTCTGCACGTCCATTTTGCTGATGAGCACATGGGGCTGATTGGAGTATGTGTATACCTTGGTCTTGCATATACTCGGTAAAGGCTTTAGAAGTGAATTCACCTCCGGCATCGGAATGCCAACCTTTAATTTGAGCATTATATTGGTTGAGGACATAGGTAAAGAATTGCTTTGTAGCCTTTAAGGCTTGATCCTTGGATTTGAGACATACAACCCATGACATGGATGTATAGTCATCATAAAACACAATTGCATATTTATGTTTATGATATGATTCAACCTCAAAATACTTGAGATCTGAGTGTAGGGAGCAGAGGCTCTCTTCTCAGTATGAGGGAATGATCGGTTTGGTTGTTTTCCAAGTTCACATCCAGGACAGATGGGTGCTTTCAACGGAATGTCTACTTCCGGAAAGTCTTTGGTGTGTTTGCGTGCAGCTTTAAGCACATCACGTGAAGGATGGCCAAGACGACGATGTATCAACTCAAAATCAATAGTATTGAGTAACATTGAATGAGTTTTAACACTTTTTAGGGTTTCTGGTGTGTTTCACTTCTTTTAAGTTGTTCCAAGTGTTCTGGGTGTCGTTCCAGACTGGAACTGGCCTTCCGAGTTGATTTTAAGTGTGCATAAGTGGTTCCGAATGGTTCCGAATGTTCCGAACCAGAATGAAGTTTCCTACAATGACTTTGATCAAAAAAGTGCTTCTGAGCACTTCTGGGATGAAAGTGTCGGTAGTGATCAAGGTAGGTGTAAAACTGCTCGGAACTGTTTCGGAACAGTCTCAGAAGCAATTGGAAGTGTTTGGGAGCAACTTGGAAGTGTTTTGGAAGTGATCTGAGGTAATTGGAGCAGGTTTGATGCTCTTAGCACGCAACCAGTACATTGTGTCTGTACCATGTGAATGAAATGACAACACAGTGCACTTCTGCTGTGAATGGTGAAAGTCTATGTGTCCAGGACATGTGCGCACAGATAGTGTACGGTCTTTGAGGAGAGTGCCCATTGAAATGAGCTTGATTTTACAAGCAGGCATATAAATGACTGGCGATAGACGCACAGGTCTGCTCTCATACTCAATGATGACAGTTCCTGAACCTAATACAGGAGCTTTTCCATTTTCAGTTTGCGTATAGTGTGGTGTGGTGTATGGCTTATACTCTACAAGTCATCAATATTTGAAGTAAAATGTGATGATGCTCCGGAGTCAAGTAACCACATGTCAGGATATCTTCTTCATGAGTGATCTCTCTTTGCTTTCCTTTGCCTGTGTACTTGTTACAGTTGTCACACATTGTGAGAGGCTGGGTAGCAGATAATATTCTCAGACTATCTACTACATTAGACACTAGTAAATGACTTCACTGCAACACAAGGTGCGCGTTAGTGTCAGAGTAGGATTGTCTGGAATGAGAGACATACTCAGGAATGGATCCACAATCATAGTAATGTCCAAGCCAGTTGTCTTCATCATCACCAAGGGAGACAGCATCTTCATCCTCAATAACAGCCATGGAAGTGTCTTGTTCAACACATTCCAAAAGATGCTTGGATGAAGTGGGAATTTCTTCCAACCAATCCGAGTGCTTGTTGGCTATCATGTCCACATTGTGGACAGATTGAATAGAAGGAGTTTCCCCAATACGGTGGAGAAGGGATATTGCATTCTGAACATGAGGGAATGCAGGAGGACCATAGTGAGTTGAAGCTGGTTTGTGTGAGAGAATGCATGGGTCAATGGTCAGAGAGGTGAAAGCAGATGAGGCAGGATCAATGATAATGGGTTCTTGATCAAAATTGACAAAAGCAAATGGGGGACCTCCTCAGCTACAATATTAGCTTTGTGGCGATGTTGCTGGGGGTTCTTGCTATAGTCAGAGCGTTTGCCACATGACCAGAACCACCGGAACCAGAATTTCCCTGTTGTTTCTGCTGGGCACCAAACTTTGGTTCCTCCCCTTTCCGCTTAACAGCGAAAC